>CAJHNH020000291.1:267500-480000 GCA_905116865.2 Candidula unifasciata
AGGGTCCATATCAGGGGGAGCTAGATATTCGTGAGCATGGCGATTGCACAGAGAGGGAGAGATCAAATCCCAACTAAAGAGGTACAGGGAGATTACTGACTAACTAACTAAGGCTAACTACTAACTAACTAACTACCTAACTAACTAACTAACTAACTAACTAACTAACTAACTAACTAACTAACTAACTAACTAACTACAACTAACTAACTACTGCCAACTAAGGGGACGGTGATGAAACTAAAACTAAAGACTGACTAACTACAGGTACTAACTGACTACACTAACTAACTAACTAACTAACTGTATTAACTTACTAGCCCACAATAACTGACTAACTGAATATGGACTAGCTTCACAAAGAAGTCCGACCGACCGACCCGACCGACCAACCGACTGGCACTGGCCATGACTGACTGACTGGACTCTTTGCTGATCTGGCTTTGACACTGACTGATTGACTGACAACTAGCTGACTAGCAAAAGTCTTGGCAGGTTCAACAAACTTCAGCACTTGGTCCATATCAGAAGCTAGATATTCGTGGCATGGCGATTGCACAGACTGAGAGATCAAATCCCAACTAAAAGTACAAGAGATTACTGACTAACTAACTAACTAACTAACTAACTAACTAACTAACTAACTAACTAACTAACTAACTAACTAACTAACTAACTAACTAACTAACTAACTAACTAACTAACTAACTAACTAACTAACTAACTAACTAACTAACTAACTAACTAACTAACTGACTAACTGACTAACTGACTAACTGACTAACTGACTAACTGACTAACTGACTGACCGACCGACCGACCGACCGACCGACCGACCGACTGACTGACTGACTGACTGACTGACTGACTGACTGACTGACTGACTGATTGACTGACAACTAGCTGACTACTGACTGACTGACTGACTGACCAACTAACTGACCAACCAATAGGGATCATTATCAAAAAAGAAGAAAAACGTGTTTATTTTAGCAACACTGGAATAAAGAAACCTAGAATGTCTTAAGAAAGTGCGCGGGTACTGCATACCGTCAGCACTTTAAAAAAAAAAGGCTTTAGTCATAATGAAATAGAACTTCGTGGAGAAAAAAAAAAAGGGGGGGGGGGGGAGTGGCAAAGGTTTGAGCTATAAAAAGCACTGTTTAAAAATATAATAACGATGTCTTGCGCTCATTATTTTCCAGCAGTAATACGGCAATATTCATTGATTGAGTATGTCGATAAACATGCATCTGTGTGCAGCTATACTGCACTCTCCGTTAACGCTAACATATACATATTTCTGAACAATGTGAATGTCAGAGCCTAGGTCGCGCAGCCTGTCGTTCCTGTTGTCGTCAGTTCGAAAAAAAACGCGAAGTTCGGTTCATGAGTTACACAGAATGCCAGAGATGTCATTGAGTTCGGACTTCTGTGCCCCCCCCACCCCCCCCCCCACCCCCTCGGCTGGCGGCTAGCCGTTCTGCTGGGAGAGACTGGTCCGTATGGGGTAACTCAGTGCAATAAAGTCGATCCTATCTATTTTAACCCATGAATTTGATATACCAGTCCCCACGTCTAGGTTCCCGGGCTCCAATGTATGGAGAACCAGAACAGATCTCCTACCTCCCCAGCAAGCTTGTCGTAGGAGACGACTAATTTGGAGTTTTCTTTGAAGTCGGAGTGCATCTGCCTGAGAGGCAAGAAAAAAAAAAAAAAAAACGATTGCACACACACACACACACACACACACACACATACACACAATGTTTTCGCAAAACTCAGCCCTGACACAAAGCCAAAGTTCATATGGACGAACAACCAGGACCTTCCGCCAGAGTTTACAGCTGGTAAACAAAGAAGAAAAAGTAGAAGATATACCAATCGAGCCAGAGATTACAAAAAAAAAAAAAAAAAATTAACACTGCTGCTGCTGCTGTTAATGTTGATGCTGCTACTGCTTCTACTGCTGCTGCAGTTGCTACTACTACTACCACTACTACTAGAAAGCACCACTTTACTACAACCACAATCACCACCACTACCCTTGTCTTTTTTTGGTATTAGACAATGGTACGGAGTATGGGCGAAGACGGACTTTTTTCAAAAATGACGACTTCGAGGTCAGCCGAACCTTGAGGGAGTACCGGTTGCAGTCCCGGGAAGTAAAGGCGGCCGGCGTGATGCTGACAACATTACCAATCTTGTGCCGATTGGTCTATAAAGATATAGGTCTAGCCCTATATGCCCTATACGCCTATAACTCGTGGAAAAGGGTCCTTTACTTTACTTACTTACGGGGTATAGGTACTTTTTGGCAGGCATAATTTTTTTTTCTATCGCTATTTTATTGAACTTCGGCTCTGTGGCTAAGTCGATGCGAACGCTTCCTAATGCCGGGATTTCGGGTTCGATTTCGCGTTGGTTTCGACAGTGGTATCAAGAAAGCCGAACGTCCAGAAAGCAATGGCAAACTACTGGACATAAATCTGCTTAGAAAAACCACACAACAGCCAGGGGCTGTTGGGGTTGGTTCTGCAACGTCCTGTGAAGGATACGCAACTAACCCCTTTTAATAAACACTTTGTGGTGACTTCTTATACTTCTCTAGACATCTTGAGTACCAGCATAATTTTTTGTTAGAAAGAAAACGCTGCTGATAACAATAATATAATAATAATAACAACAACAACACAGCCTTCGCTACTCATAGCACCACTACCACAATTTCCTCTTCTAGTCTTTATCCCTCAACCAACTTACCCGTCCTATTCTTTGCTATTGCATGCAACTCACCTATATCTAGAACACATACGGCACCTATTATCTCTAGATTGTTAAAGGGTATTTATTCTAATAATTAGTTTGTCGTGCAAGATAAATTGTTGACCCACTTCCCTCCCCCACACCCCCGTCCCTATACTCCTTTTTCACATTCTTCTCGAACCTCGTGGTAAAAAATTCCCCAAGAATGAAAGGAAATTTAATACCGACACTTGGTAATCTGCACAGGCACGCACTCCTGTAATGACAGCCACAGACAATCTTCATTCTAGTCATGAACACCGAAGCCCCAGGGGAGAGCACCTAGGGGGCAACACCTATTTCTATAATTGGAGCTGAGCCCACCCACAATACCTGAAAATCTTCCCTCCCTTTCCTCAACCGTTCTCTTTTTTAAGTTTAAAAAAAAATACACTTCGTATTATTTCAAAAAAATATACTTACAAATGCTTACTAAGTATTGCAAGCAATACGTACACATTGTTAATAAGCTGATTAATTAAATTAATCAAATATTTAATTAGATTAAATAAGCTCAGTCAACAAAAGAAACTTACCATTATATTTAGACTTCTGCTGGGCACAACAGACTCTGCAGCCATCAACATCATCAAGTGCCTTGCCAGCTGGCGTAGGTGTTCATGCATCTCCACAGATCTCGGTCTTTGGTGTTCTGGATCAGTTTCACTTACAATATTGCACCATGCCACTGTCTTAAGCCATCAACCATCATTTCTCTTGGTCTGCCTCAGCCTCTTCTACCAGTGGTCATTCAAGTCGTCACGATATTTGCCAGGGCTCCTTTTCTAGTCACATGATCAGAGAACTATGTCTCATTCTCATTGTTGTATATAATGTTGTAATTTCATTAGCCTTTTACCAGGCAATCATTGTTAGTTTTTCTGGCAATCCAAAGCTAAATCGGTGACTGTATGAATATTTCAGAAGATAATGTGGTGGTTTCCATTACCTTTGACAGCAATTCACGACTGTCAGGACAAGTGAGTGCTCCTGCTCTGCTCCGCTGCAGAGTTGTCCACTTATTCCGATGGATACTCGGTCCCCAGATCAGCGCTTGTCCCACCGTGGTGTGTTCCCCATCCTCTACCGCGCGAACGTGCATTTGAGATTTTCCCTTCACTAAGCTATGAGACCCTAATAGCATTACTCCAAAACTATGTCGTACTTTAGAGGACCTGCAGCCGAATGTTCTAGAAGTGTCAGTGTCTGCAGCCGTATTACAAGAAATGCCAGTGTCTGCAGCCATGTTACAAGAAATGCCAGTGTCTGCAGCCATATTACAAGAAATGTCAGTGTCTGCAGCCATGTTACAAGAAATGTCAGTGTCTGCAGCCATATTACAAGAAATGCCAGTGTCTGCAGCCATATTACAAGAAATGCAGCATGTTACAAGAAATGTCAGTGTCTGCAGCCATATTACAAGAAAATGTCAGTGTCTGCAGCCATCTGCAGCCGTATTACAAGAAATGCCAGTGTCTGCAGCCATGTTACAAGAAATGCCAGTGTCTGCAGCCATATTACAAGAAATGTCAGTGTCTGCAGCCATGTTACAAGAAATGTCAGTGTCTGCAGCCATATTACAAGAAATGTCAGTGTCTGCAGCCATATTACAAGAAATGCCAGTGTCTGCAGCCATATTACAAGAAATGTCAGTGTCTGCAGCCATGTTACAAGAAATGTCAGTGTCTGCAGCCATGTTACAAGAAATGCCAGTGTCTGCAGCCATATTACAAGAAATGCCAGTGCCTGCAGCCATATTACAAGAAATGTCAGTGTCTGCAGCCATGTTACAAGAAATGTCAGTGTCTGCAGCCATGTTACAAGAAATGTCAGTGTCTGCAGCCATATTACAAGAAATGCCAGTGTCTGCAGCCATATTACAAGAAATGTCAGTGTCTGCAGCCATATTACAAGAAATGTCAGTGTCTGCAGCCATATTACAAGAAATGTCAGTGTCTGCAGCCATATTACAAGAAATGTCAGTGTCTGCAGCCATATTACAAGAAATGCCAGACGGGGAATTGATAACTTTACTCATATGGACAGGAACAACAGAATTTCGAACAAGTACAAAAGACATGCTCTCTACATGCAGTAGAGAGGTCCCAGTTTTGGCCTGTGACCTTCTCATATGAAAAACCACTGCTGGTATGCAGGGGCGTAGCTAGGGTATTTGGCGCCCATGGCAACCTAGGATATTTAGCGCCCATGGCGGGCGGGGCTTCGGAGGAGGGGGTTCAGAATTTTCTTTTTAAATGCGCATTAGCAATTGCTCGATTAGGGCTACCTGTAAAGATATTGTAGTAAATAATTAGAAGGGGAAAAAATAAATATGCAGCATGGTCAGTTTGTATACACAGTGTGTAAGTGGTGTCTCTGAAAGTGATGAACTCATGTGCTGTTGTGTAGCTAATTAACTTTGAAAACTGTTGACAACACACTTTGAAAACAAACAACAACTAGCTCATGTTCGACAAACCCGTAAAACCCGCACGAAACAAATATAAATATTTATGGCAGACAAAGTAACAACCTTCATCTGTGAAAACTCGTTGGATTGAATCATGACACTTAACTGACACGAAATTAAAACAGCCAGTGGATTGTTCTTGCGGTTCGGATGCTAACTGGTCTATAATGTGCTAAAATCAGTTTTCTTGGTTTCTTATTTTTCTACGCTGAGTAGAGCAAAATCAGAGTCTATCTCGTCCCATATATGACCTTAAATAATCAAAAATTAATTCACTTTTCTAAAATACCTTTCGCAGCTGGCAATGGAAACTGCAATGGTTAGTATTATTTTGAACAAAAATGCGAAGATTAGGAAAGGCACCATTATCTCCATACTGAACAATAAACTTGAAACATTGTTGAGGCCATGTTATCTGTGTGTTGGTACGACTTGGCAGCAACATTCTGCAATCCAAAATCTCCTCATAAAGCCGTTGCTCATCATTATCAATCTCCAAAATCCACAGAAATATCAAAACTTCTGCTATAGATCCTTGTCAAAACAATAACACATTTCATCAGCTTCGATGATGAACCCAAACTTTGCATCTATGTCATGCTAACAAGGATACATTTTAGCTATCTCTCTGTGAAGACAGTCGAATGTTATCTTCATGACCCTATCGATTTCCTCTTTTCCCATTAACCCAGCATCTACTGAGTTCGCACCAGCCATTCGTTTCTGTCTTCTCTGACGCTTTTCTACTTCGGCACTTCTTTCTTCACAGAGATTAAGTACTTTTTCTAGTGATTCACTGTCCCACACTTCTTGTTTCTTATCAATCCGATCTCGAAGAGCTTTCAGATCCAGGGCTAGGATCCTGTTACCATCTTCTGAACATGGTCAATTAAAATGAGTATCTTGTCTCTAAATACTATTTGTATTGTCTGTCATATCCTGAATGATATGGAGTAGGTATTTAAGGTACTTGTTGACAGGGTTGCACAGCATCTGTCTTTGTACACTACCTGGTTTCACAAGATTGGTATTTAAAAAAAAACTGTTTTCAATGCTGTAACGAACGACAAAAAACACACGTATAGGGCTTGAATGGTATCAAAATTTAAATTAAAAAAACGAAAAACGTCACCACCATTGGCAACTGCATATACATTTTTTGGAATCGAAAGAGTTAAGAAACATGTACTTATTACTTATTACTTAATTTTAACTTCTTCTGGCCAGACTACGGAATGCAATTATAAAAAAAAAAAAAAAAAAAAAAAAAAAAAAGCGATGATAATCAGGGCTGTGAGTTTCTATCCGTGTAGGCTGATGCCCTTCGAACCTTCTTCAACAAAATAAAACTTACCGGGGAACCTTCAGATGAGACGCTGCCATTAAGTGTTATGGCGCCCTTTTACCCATAGCATCTGCCCTACCTGCCACACTTTGTTTATGCCACTGATGGTAGGGAGAACCAAAAGAAGAAGAAAATTCCAAATGTATATGTAATACTTATTTGTCATTTACCCATAATAGTAATGATAATTACAAACTAAAAGAGACTGGACAATTATAGAAAGAAGGGGGGGGGGGAGCTGACAACCCCCCCCCCCCCACCCCAATTATGTGTCGTGTCGCGCCTGAAACTGTTCATTACCTGAAGCCACTACTCTGCGCTGTTACACGTTACCTCTATAGTTCTCGCAACAGTTTGGCCAGTATTTCAAGTTACTTCTGCTGCACCAGCTGCGATACTTACCGGCCACCTAACTTGATTACCAACAACCTAATGTAGATGTATGCATATGTACTTACCACTTACAGTATTGTTTACTCTGCGTTCTAACTGGGGCTTTTTTGTTTCTAGAGAAAAAGATTTCATGGCAAGCCATACACAGTATCTAAAAAAAAAGTGCCGGTACTCACAGTAAAGTGTCTCAGTTGAGTTTAGGTGGGTCAAGAATTGACATCACAGCACTCGGGGCATTCCCATGCTCCGTCCCCCATGTCAGCAGCCAGAGCAGAGTTCCAATACTAATGGTACCGGTCACAGACTGGTTGTATGTCCGTCTTGCCGTTCCCCTGAGTGTAGCAAATTGTCTGTTACACAAAAGTGTCTGTGACAGCAAAGTGTCTGTTACTGCAAAGTGTCTGTTACTGCAAAGTTTCAGTCACACCAAAGCGTCCATCACAGCAAAGTGTCTGTCACAGCAAAGTGTTTGTCACCGCAAATTATCTGTCACTGCAAAGTGTCAGTCACACCAAAGCGTCCGTCACAGCAAAGTGTCTGTCACAGCAAAGTGTCTCTTACAGCACAAGTTTATGTCACTGCATAAGTATCTGTTACAGCAAAGTTTATGTTACAGAAAAGTGTATGTCACAGTAAAATGTCTGTTACAGCAGCAAAGTGTCTATCACAGCAAAGTGCCTGATACAGCAAAATGTCAGTTACAGCAAAGCTGGGGGAGGGGAAAGGGGCCTTTTCAAAAAGACAAAACAAAATGGGGGAGGGGGGGGGGGGGGTTTGCCACGTGAAAAAGGTTGAAGACCACTGTTTGAGACACTTTGTGGTGTTTACTGGCATATTTGATCCCACCCCCCACCTTTCCTTGACAGAAGGTTTATAAGAACAATGAAAATTAGTTTAGGCGTGTATCATTTTAGTCTCTCGACACGCCGCGATAAGATGACATCATCACAGATCCACCGTTATGTGGTGGAAAGAGCCGATCACTACGCTGTTTATTAAGAAGAGAAGACATACAATTATTTGCTGACATCTGGGAGTCTCAGTGTTGTATGGTTTCCCCCTTCAGGGTTCGCAAATCTCTTGCTGAACTCGTGTACTGGTGTGACCTAAGTCCCAGTGTCACCTAGGACATGGCATACTATTACTCACACTAAGATGTGAAGCAAACTCATTTTATCGCTGCGAAATCAAGCGTCGATGTTAGCCACATACAAGCACATATTGACATCTCTCGTCTTCCTCTCTGTATTGCAAACTGCTCTGTTACCCAGTTATAATAAAGTGTTATTTTGTGTTGGGAAAGAGGCGGGGGGGGGGGCGGGGGTGTTAATTGATTCGATTTAAGAACCGACATCACAGCACTCGGGGCATTCGCATAATCGCTCCGTCCCCATCTTCAGCAGCCAGAGAAGAGTTCCGATACTAATGGTGCCTGAAGCATTCTGAATAAACGTAACGGCACCCAGAGCTTCGTGCAAAGAGTGATCTGTGTCTGCAGCTACCCTAAGATTTGAGTTCGCCTGCAGCACCCTGCAGAACCTCTCGTCACCCCCCGCCCTATTTCCTTTTACACCAATCTCCCCAGACTGGTGCTCCATCTGCTCCTCCGAACTGTACACGCTCTTCCACAAGACACTAACTACGTCGGCCTTATCATGCATCAGTATTCCATCAAGTTGGAGCGTAGCGAAGATGGGGTGACCTGTTTGCTATGAAGCTGAAACTAAGACTACCAGACCAGACCTTGCGCCTACCTGCAACAGTCGGCAAACCATAGATGTATCGCATACACACCACTGGGGTGTATCTGGTACAACCCAGAATGACATGCATTGCTGCGTTCTGTATGTGCTTTAGTTTGTCCATCTGACTCTTTGAAACGGTAAGCAGTACCAGGCCATAATCAACCACAGACAGGATCAGGTGCTGATATAGTGTGAAAATCATTCTCTGCTATATGTCAAATGCAATGTTAGGAATGTTAGAAACAACATTATGATACTGAATAAGGCGAGCGTCACCTGAACTTCTACAACAGAAAAACAATGGATGTTAGGTGCGTAGTTTCATATGATTGTGTCGCATCATTTTATGATAGTTTTCTTTGCTAGTTTCGATCCTAAAAATCTGTCGAAGTTTCCCCTAGTTGATCCCTGCAAAAGTGAGGACCCTAATTCATTATATGCGTAGAATAATAATGTCACGTGATCCGACACCGGCATACGATTGGACAATGATGTCAACACTGTATTGTGAGAAGAAAATGGCTGACTGAATGTGAAATAGATGCAAGTTTTTGCAATGTACCCTCATTACATGGATATTATGAGCACTTTATGCGACTTTGGCTAAATTCTTCCAGGCAGTAAGTTATATTTAGCATAATTGTCGTGATTTTAGCTCATGTGCAGTTGTTAGAAAACAGTTACAACCACACCGAAGAAGCCCTGCTACCTGCAATCGGAATTCAGCAGACAAGAAAAAAAATAGCAAAGCAAAACTGGGATAATGCCAGTGTAATTTTCCGTACTTGTCTAGGGCCGACTTTGTTATGACTATAGCATAGCGTATTTCAGCTAAAGATAAAGCTATGATTTGTGTGTTTGTTGCTACAACTTCTCTATAATCAGTTAGATATGGAATAAGGGACGAAAAGAAAAGCAGGGTGTCTTAACTTAATAAATTGGAGAATGGATTAGAATCAGTCTAAATTTATCATACTGAATAACCGAAATTTTCACATCTTATCTTATTTCGTTATCGACTGTAAAGATAATAATTGAGCGATTCAGTGGTGGCCAGTTTAGTAATGCTTAGTAATGATGTTCTTAAAATATATGATCGACCGGCTCAAGTAGGGATCACTTAAAACAGTATAGTGAACTAACTCACGTTTCTTGTTTTCATGCAGTAGATATTAGTATTAGTCATTGCAGATTGGTATTTACTGTTTGCTCGTGGTTTAACCCAGTCCCAAATGTTGTTCTTCATTATGGAAGTCACTGCCAAAATTCCTATTCACAGTGCTTTTGATTTGTGTCTGTCTGTGTTGCATTCTGAATAATTAATGCCGTAAAATTAAGCCCATATGAAACATTTTACAGGAATGCTTGAACATCAAGCACCTGGAGGCTCCATCCTGCCCCTTTTCCCCCACATAAATAAATGTAAGGGATCTAAACCTGTTGTTGTATTTATCTGCCATTAGGCAAATTATTATTACTACTACTCATTTACCCAAGGATTACACTTCTCTGCCTCCCTCCCCCCCCCCCCCCAGTTTGTAAGTGGTTGGGGGGGGGGGGGGGGACATTCTCACATATTTTATTTCTCTCGGTGCTCCTGACAGCTTATATGCAGAGAACAATGTTGATACTGAATACATTAATTGATACATAACAATCTACGGTTCTCCTTGCAACTACGGCCACATATTGGGGGAGTACGCCGGAGTTCAGTCCCCTGGCCGCATTGCAATTACGGAATGGAGAAGGAACGAATCACACAACAAAGGGAGGTCGACATTGCTGGCAGACCGACAGCAGTGCACTGCACCTAACCCTAACCCTACCCCTAACCCTAACCCTAAACCCTAACCCTATGATGACAACAGTGCACTGCACGCTGTCTATCGCTCACGCTGTCTATCGCCAACACACACTAATTACGTCATTTGTTTTGTTCCCTCTTCTCCACTCCGTAATTGCCAGGGGACTTAACTCCGGCGTACTTCCCCAATATGTGGCCGTAGTTGCAAGGAGAGCCCAATCTACATATCTTTGTATCAACATTCTGATTAAATTTAACTCCTTCACAGAAAATGTGGACTCAGTAACATAATTGTTTAAGTGCTTGCTTTTCAAGACAATTGTCCCAGTTCAATCCTTGGCAGTGAGAGGATTCTGTTCTTCCAGACAGTGACTCTGGTTAACTCTTTGAGTCCAAGAGGTTTAGCATCAGAGGCCCAAGCGGTAGTCAAGAGAGATGTAAAATCTGCACATCATGCGTTCAACAGGCTTCTTGCTCAAAGACTCAAAGAGTTAATGCAGGCATAGAAATAAAGGAAGGCACACAAAAATTAAAAAGGGAACTGTAGAGTGAATCAAAAAGATAGGGAGAACATGGGGTGAACTGCATGCAAAGGGCACCAAGATTTTTCGGGAATTTCCCATAAAGTCCAGTATTATTGGGGGGGGGGGGGAGAGGGGGGAGGAGTAAGGGAGGAGTTAGTTGGTGTTTACTTCACACCCTAACACTTTTCCAGAAATTCCTAAAAAAATCTCAGAGCACCCAAGATTGGGTGAAATAAAAGAAACCTGACCTTATTATCTAAAAGACATCAGGTACATGAAAATTATATTTTCACTTTTGTTACCATTTGCCATTTCATGTTTTTTCCACCCCCGTCCAGTTACCTGTTGCCAGAAATTCAGCAAGTAGGTGATTTAGTGGCTGACTTATGGCCAAGCAATTTGAGTTTAGCTGGAGAATTCCAGTGCCAGAGGTGCTGCAGACAGGATGTGTCTTTGACATTTGGGATGAGGTAATGTACAGTTGTAATTTCTTGAACTGTTTTGTTTCTATATAAATTTAGATTATCGGATACAAGCAAATACTCCATATGTTAATTGTTTACTTCATAGTGAATAACAATTTAAAGGGCACTTGTTATGATGGTGGTTATGTGGTCAACATCATGCTGTCTGCCTTTATTTCCCAGGATATTTTATGATACCCAGTTTAGCCTTAGTTCTGCTACTTAGCGTTCACTGGCTGTAAATTATGGAAAGTTCTGGTTTGTTTTGTCCATTTCTGGACTTTAGACTTGTTCCAGAACTTGAATTTGGTATGTAAAATCCATTTTACAGATCCGGCTTATTTGTATGCAGACCGTTAGTTCATCACCTTTCAAGCAGATGCACTCTGACTTTGAAGAAAACATCCCTTATTAGTTATCTATTACAAACATACTGGTTAGGGTGGATCATCTCATTAGAATCCCAAAACATGCACTGAAAATTAGAACAAAATGGATTGAGGAAGTGATGACGTCCAAGACAAGTGAATGTTGATTAGAGAAACCAGAGATCCTTCACGGATTCCGGTCCATGATATTGAAAGGATTGCAAATTAGGATATAAGAGTGCAAATGGAATGTAAGCTCTATGTTTTGCATTTTCGCTGCTTTGCTTGAAATGAAAAACTGTCGCGTTCAACCAGCATTCTCGAAGGGGGAGCTTTAGTTATAATTGGGACTAGGTTATGTGTGCCATATTAGCATTGCACACCACCAAAAGCTATGAAAAGGACCCCTACAGTGTTGTTGCAATCAAAGACAGACCCAAATACTGTCCTGATCGGCGAGCCAATGGGCGACCTGGTCGCAGATGTTGTGTTATGCTGGGGCCGTGATTACTGGCATCTAAGCAATATACACCAATACGAGCACCATATACCTCAAAACATGACACTGAAAGGCAGAACAGAGTTTAGAGAAAAGGAAAAGAAGCCTTGTGTGATAATGATGGAACAGCAAGATGATGGTGATGATGATGATTATTGGTCACACTGCAGCAAGTTGCACTTTTAAAATGTGTAGAAACTGGGTTATGGCCTCCGTTGCTATTGTTGAGAAAGTGTTTTCTGAATCTCTTAGCTGAGTGCAATCCTGTTTCATGCCACAACATTTATGCATGACAGCATCAATAACATTGCAACTCATGCAGGAGAATTTCACTATTGTTGAAAGTGGCAGTGGGGCAGGCTACCATTTAGTGTGTAGCACGTATGAACAGCTCTTATGCTGAGGTCTGAAAGAAGTGACATTGCGTGAATGAGATGCTGAAGGTTGACATAATCTATCTTTGATAAGTGTTCTTTTCCTTTTGTTGTTATTGGCTGTTTTGATAGTTTCACTACAGTTCAACCCATTTCATTGTTAATGTGCTTTGGGAATTTTCATCTTCTTTCTTTTCGTGACAACCTAATGTATTGAGGGATTGAATGTTTTGACAATTGCCATGCTGCAGTTTTGCTGTGTGCTGTCGCATTAATGCTTATCTTCTTCAATATTTATGTTTACTGGCTGTAAATGCTGGGGAAAAATTTTGTTTGTTGATCAACTTTTGGACTGAGTCTTGTTCCAGAACTTGGATTTATATATTGCACATCTGTTTTACACATCTGCTCTATATTTGTAAGCAGACTGTTGGTTCTTCATCTCTCAGCAGATACACTAACCCAAAAGAATACACCTCTAATTAGTCGACTTTTATGACATGCTGGTGTGGGGCCAATTAATTTTGCCCCCACCCCATCCAAATCGGACCTCAGAACCCAAGTGACTTTTTCTTTTATATTTTATGTTTTCAGTGTACGCAAGACTTAATAATCTTAAAAATTAACATGCCATTTGATACACGGTGCTAGAGTTATGTTTTTGTATCTGAGTACATCTGCCTGAGAGATGAGGAACCAGCAATCTGCATACAAGCCAGATCTATATACCTGCAAAACCCAAGCTCTGGAATGAGACCAAGTCTAGAAGTGGACGAGCAACCAGAACTTTCCACTTGAGTTAACAGCTGGTGAACGCAACAAGAAGAAGAGCTGGTACCAATGTTAGGTTGTTTCGACCTGGACAAGACACAATAATTGTTAGACAGATCCAACTTGAGGCAGATTGCATACATATGCAGTATACATGGTTAAGCAAATTTTCTGTTATCGTGTAGTATTATGTTGGTCATGATATTTTATTCTTGCTGAATTACTCTTTGTTTTTTCATTAGGAGTATTCAGTTTATGAATCAAACTGTATGGTAAAAGTAGACGAGTATGGTTTCTTTATATGCTGGAAGAGTGAAGGCAGGGTGAGTAGATTTGTGTTATACTTTTCTAGTCTCTCTTCTTTCCTTGTTTGATTGTGCAGTGCTTTCCTGTTAGTTTTTGACATTCCTACTCATACTCGTTCTTCCTATGTCTTTCGGCAAAATTTCCCAAACTGAAATGTTTCCTTATCAGCGTCGCACATCTGTGTGTACGCATGAGTGTGTGTATGTGTTTTGTGTATTGCTAGGAATGGGGCTCAAAGCTCATGACGATAGCAAATGTGTGGTGTGTGTGTGTGTGTGTGCATATGTGCGTGCGTGTATGTGTATGCGTGTGAAAATAAAAATATTTTTCTATAACTTTAATAGTGCAGTTCTCTGACTTAGCGATTAGTGACAGCATTGCACAGTCCTTGAATACCACTAGGGTTCATTGTCTGTATATAATAGTTAAAAAAAATAATGTCATTAATTTTGGACATTAGCACGAGAATCATACTGTTGAAGAGCTTAGGGCATCATGACATAATATTGCAGATGGGGGTAACCTTTCATTTTGTTGCGAGCAACCAGCTAGGCAGCAGAGATCACAATGTTAAAAAGTGTGAATTGAGTTAAAAATCAACATCACAGCACTGGGAACATTTCTATAGGTGCTCTGTCTCTCTCTCTAGCACCCAGCATAGAGGTACTGGACTGGATTCCATCCATGATATTGAAGTGATTGCACAGGTTAGAAGGTAATTGAGAAATAGATTCTGAGCCCTATGTGACATTCAGTGGTAAAACAAGACAATGAATGAATAAAGATCTAGCTCCAATTGGTGCCAGTAATAGTTTGTTTATATGCCTGCCTTGCCTTTCCTCTGAGTTTTGGCTAGATCCTCGATCACTCTCCACTGCAACCATTCTCTACAGACTATAATGATTTATTTGCATTTCCTCATTGTTCAGTTGCTCTCATAGGGCTTTGACTGTGTCTGTATTGTCATGTTTCCACTGACCACCAGGTGTTACAAAACCAGTCAGACTTTCTGCCTGTTCATTTCCCAACACACCAGTATGCGCCGGATGAAAATATCAAAAGGTCCACTACCTACCCACAACCTCTGCAATGTTTATCACTCTATACAGAGTTCCTGTGTCTACCCTTTTTCAGCATGTATTGTGAGTAGGTTACAATCATGACATGACAAAAGTGTGGCAAAGCAATGGAGACAAATTAGAAAGCCTCATGTAGCGTATTCATTCTTTTTTATATATACCATCTACTGTCCATATGGCCAGAGCTCCTTCCTGGCTCACACCAGCCTCATTAGTCACCTGTGTACTTATAATCGTTGAATCCTATCGTTGATCTCTTATAGACAGACAACACTAGAAGACGCACATCATTTCGCATGTGGTGTTTATCAGTTCAATAAGTAACCTGATCAATACTCACGGCATGAGGCAGATAATTATAGCGAGGAAGTGTTACGCAAGAAAAGCAATCCATTTATTGGAGTTTTAATGAGAAAAATACAAAGAATTTTCTTGTTGAAATAGACAAACAAAATAGAAACAGTTGAAAGCTATAAAAACGGGAAGAATTTCACATATGCTAGGTCATGACATTATGAGATGTGGTGACCTGTTTGTTTTT
The DNA here is from genome assembly GCA_905116865.2 of Candidula unifasciata. NCBI lineage: Eukaryota > Metazoa > Mollusca > Gastropoda > Stylommatophora > Geomitridae > Candidula > Candidula unifasciata. The sequence goes on from CAJHNH020000291.1 coordinate 282,989, forward strand.
TGCTTTCATTTTTCTGACCAGTACAGAGCATTAAGTATGCTTGCTTCAAATTTGTGCAGTTTTAGTGGTTTGGGCTAGTCTTTGTTATCACTGAACAGTATCATCCCTCTTCTTCTTCTTGATAGCAGACATGGCTGAAAATTTCACGTATACTACTAGGTCATGACCTTACGAAGTGTGGTGACTTGTTCTCTTGCTCTTTACTTATTCCTGTTACAATTTAGAACAGGATGTGTGGGTGTTTGGAAGATATGAAATTGTCATAGTTTTAACTGTCTCATTAAACATAGAACATTATCACGCCTTGTCCCTTTTGATAGCAAACTCTGCTGAAAGTTTAACAGATACTAGATCAGGGCTGTTCAGTTGATAGCCAGATTTGGCAGGAGGTGGGCTAGCAAGTAACCATTGCCAGTTGTATTAATGATCTTTCTATGCTGGGGCTCTGGCCTGTGGTGATCCCCAATATCAACATTTTGGCCCTGGAGTAAACTGAGTTGAATAACCCTGTACTAGGTTATATCCTGATGAGGTGTAGTAACTAGTTCCCAACTAGTAGGTGATGGGTGATGTACTCAAAATCATGTTGGCCACTTTTGCTTCTCAGGGTATTTTCTGGTACCCAGTTCAATCTAGAATGTTCTGGGAAGCCCAGTGGCTGCCAGGTAGCGGTAATTCCATAGTAAATCTTCTTCTTCTTCTTCTCGCCCACCTGCTGTAAACTCAGGTGCAAAGTTCTGGTGGTTTATGCATTTCTTGACTTTGGTCTTGTTTCAGAACTTGAGCTTTGTCTGCTCATCTGTTTAACAGATCTAGCTTATTTGTATGCAGACCATTGGTCCTCATCTATCAGGCATATGTGCCCTAGCTTTAAAGGAAACTCCCATGATTGGTCACCTTGTACGACTTGCTGGCTGGGTGGGGGGGGGGGGGAGGGGGCAGTAGGTCTACCCCCCCCCCCCCCCTTTGCCTAAAATGTGGTCCTGGAACCCACACGTATATGATGCCTTGGGATTATAGGATCAGAGTAAGAATTTCATACATTTAAGGCACATCTTGAAGACTAAAATTCATGGCACAGTTCCAAATTATTCACTGTTAAAAAAAATCCCATTCAGGGCCTCAGGAAGTCTTATATTAAAAAATATGGAATAGGAACACTGCGGACTATGCTTCGTATTATTATATAATTTCATTTGAACCAAATTCTCGAGTATTAGGCAGCACAGTTGTAAGTATTCAGCCTGCTACGCGGGTGACCAGTGTTTGATTCCCTGCCAGGTGATAATTTTTTTAACCATTAAAAGGGCGGTTGGCGCGCTGTGTTGTGGTTTACAGCTAGGTTGCGATATCTGCTCCTTTCGCTCAATCTTGTGGTTTACAGCTAGGCTGCAATAGCGGTTGCAAGATGCTTAGTGGTCATGTAGCGGGTAGGTAAGCTTCTTTCTTTTCGTTCGCTCTTGAAAGGGCGGTTAGCACTTTGTGGTTTACATCTACGCTGCGATATCTGCACCTTTTGCCTCAACACATCTGATTTTAGCAAAGTCCTAATTAGTCGCCTTTTACAACATGCTATTTAGGTGGCAGTGGATCTATTCTTTTTTCCTCAAACATATGGCCCTGAAACCCACAAGGGTAGTCACAGGTAATGTAAACAATGGATCAAAAACCATTCCTCCCCACGTCGCTTTAATGGATTGAAAACTACTACTCCCCACAGTGCTTAGCTTAATGTCTAGACATTGTTTTCCATTGAGCAATAACAGCAGAAGTGGAAACTGACGATGATGGTCTAAATGTTTTTACTACAGAACCTCTTGAGGCTCGCAGAGGGATGTTTTTCACAGTGAATAATTTTGGACCGGTATTAGGACATTACCCACAGAGTGCTGATGGTCTGTAAAAATATGGGACGCTCTGCCCATGTGCCCGATGCACCGAAAGGCGTGAAAAGGGAACTTTACTTTTTTTTCTTTTATTAGGAAGAGTGCCAGATCCATATATAAAAGTGTAAGGAATGCCCCTGTCATCTTTAGAGAGATTTCTCCCAAAGATATTATCAATAAGGATCATCAGTTACATTATACAGGTGCACAAAGAGCATAATAAATCTACTGTTTTAATGGCACAATGTTATTAAGATTATCTAAATATTCTTAATACACTTTCCTTCTTAATCACAACCCAAAAAAAGATATGAAGAAAGCAGCATTGGAAACAGAAATGCAAATTACCTAAGTGTCTTAAATAAATTATTAAATTATATGTAAAACAACAAATTTATACACTGAAAACTTTATGAACATTTTATGTCTCAATTATAACCAAAATGGTTACAGAATACTTGTGTGATGATTGTTGCTACAACATCTAAATGAGGTAATATCATGTCAGAGAGAATTTGTCAGAGCAGTTGCCCCCTAGTTAGATAAGACCTGTCGACCTCTGTTATATTCACAAGTCTGTCGGGGATAGACCCTATACTTTTCAATAGTCATACTGAACAATTTTTATAATTTAAAATTATTTACTGAAATGCATTCTTAACTTGAAGGTTTTTTTGTGTGTGTGTGCAAATAATATTTCAGAATTCGTAAATATGTTCCTCGACTTGCAAATCGGAAAAGATTGTTTTTGAGGATTTGAAGGGGGGATGTTGCACTTATTGTGTGTGCTAAGTGTTTTGCATTCCTTGAACATGTTTACCAGAACATTAACATTTCCCTAAAACTAGCATGATGAATGGACTGCATAACGAAAGCTGACAGTGAGGAGATGAGCTCACTTATTATCTTTAACTCCTTCAGTGCTCACCATTTCTTCTTTAAATAATATTTACAGTGTGACGAGAAACGACAAGATTAACCCACTGTAGAAGAAGAAACAGTCCAGCGTCTTTGGCTAAGGCATTGCACACATGCTTTATAATGCCAGGGTGCCTGGTTTGATCCCAGCTGCAGGCGATTTAGGAGCAGACCGCCTTGTGTTGGGTTTGACCTGGGTATCTAGAGCTGACCGTCTATACAGCAGTGGCCAACTACTGGACGTAAATTTGCCTAGAAAAACCACAACAGCCACACAAAAAACACTAATAAGATTAATCCACTTAACAAAGAACATAATTTAACTGTCCACAAAAAGAAAAGGTTTAACGCATTGTGTCAGAAGAAGCAATCATAAAATGTATTCACTCTCATAAAATGTATCCACTCTCATAAAATGTATCCACTCAGTGAGAAGAATTATCCAAAGTTTGAGCCCACACTATAGAAATAAACATACAGTAAACGTATAACTAACACATACATAAACAGAGGGGGAACCCTTGAGGCTGTAGAAATATTATATTCCTTATATCTTTCTTTTTTCTTCTATGAGTGCCAATCAATACATTAGCTGTTTGATTATTATATACATATAATAATAATTTTAACTAAAAACGAGAATCATTAATGCTAATAGTTGACACCAGAACAGAAATCACACTTTTAATCGTTGAAATAAGTTTTTATGCTATCAGTGTCAAAGGTAAACATTGTCTTCAGAAGACGTAAGAAAATCAGGGGGGCTGCGTGGTCTGGAGGCATGGCGTCCGCCTCGAATTTCCCCTGGTCTCTGGGTAGTACGATCGGACGCCCGTGTGTATTGTTGCGTTGGCACTTATGGGTTACCCCTTGTGACATGATGTTGATTCGTCGTCTAAACCTGGACATTAAAAAAAAATTAGTCACAACATAAATAAAATGTTCACGAAGGAAAGGACGAACTTTTTTTTCCCATAAAGAACTACGTATTAAACTAGGTGCGACAAGGAACGATCGACGTATGAACCATAATATCAGGATGGGAGTAGGCCACAGTGAATACTACGTTATCGGTAGATAATAGATGAAATGATTTTGACCTGTAGCAAGATTGGCACTACAGAGAACATTGTTATGTGAGGAACTCCTTGTGGTCCGGGTTCACTCCCGGGGGTAGGCAGAAAAGCCACATTTCTCCCAGATTTACGTTACCTATCATGGAATCAAGGCCGAAGGGTTGCGATATCCATAGTACCGAGCCAAAGGGTTAACAACTCATGGTTTCAGGATATACAAAACAGATTCAGCGGTAACAGATTCAAAGGTCGACAACACAGAATATGGACGGCGTAAATATCCGAGCCACTCAAAATTACTGTGTACGAAGCGAACAGAAGAGCTCGTTCAAGATGCCTCTTCCTGCTCTGATGCTGCAAGGCGTTCCTATAGTTTATAGACCAATCGTCACTCGGTGGGTGATGTGGTCGCCTTTACTTCCCACGACATTACCCATTTAAGGCTGGATCAACCTGAGAGCCAATGTTTAAAAAAAAGATGTCCAGCTCCGTTCGGAATCGAACCCCCGGCCTTCGGGTCTACATGCAAACGTCTAGCCGCTACACCACGGTGACTGCCTTGACAGACAGGGGTTAGTGGAGAAAAAGGGTTTAGTGTTTATGGATTTAACCAAAAACGGATGTCGAGTTGCCTTAGAAAATTGTATGACGTTTCCGCAGTGAAGGTAGACTGCTTCGTATTTACTGCTGTCTTTGGGAATATAACTTGGTGAGATTTTAATCTTTTCCGTTTTTTGACTCTTGTACCACTTTCCCAGAACCACCAGAGCGCTTCAGAATCCAACAACAGCTAAGCACCAGTTGATTGTGTTATATAGGTGTTTATGTGCCTGTCCCCCAGTGCCTCTCGGTCATCGCAATCGGCACCACCAACACGGCATTCTCAGCAGCAGCATCGTGTAGCCGGTCCTTTATTTGCAGAAATTGGAGCTAATCACGAAAGTCACCCCATCTCGTTATGGCGCTAGATTTTATGCCAACTCCCATTCATGTCAGTTCCCAGGGGCTGTTCTATATTGTCTAGGCGTGGTCAGCTCCAGATGTGAGGTCATATAGCTCAAACAGGAATTCCAGTTTTTGTGAGGCTGGCGTGGCCGGTCGGTGGTAACAATTGTTATCGAGTAGATTTATACACAGATTGAACTATAGTTTAATTAAATTGCAACCCGTGTTATTGAATGAATTATCATTTTAAAGATAAATATTTTCTAATATCCCATTTATTCATCTATAAAAATAATCAAAAACTCAACCACATTCAACCTGCTGCTAGCTAGCTGAAGCCGCCAGCAGTCTCTGGCTATATTTGTAGTCTTGTTTTTTTGCATCACTTTCGTTGCTAAAGTTCTGGTATGTGCTTCGTCTCTGGGCCTAAAGCTTCCTTCCTCCATGTCAGACCGCCACCAATTAAAGTTTTAAAATTTTACTTTGCCGAAAATACTGAAAACAGTTTTTGGGTTTGAATAGACTTGAAATGTGAAAATATTCCGCGTGTGACCATAGTGGTCTTATAGTTGTCTTCCTGCAATAAGAACGGGTAATCATGTCATGGGGATGTGTGTGAAATGTTAAGTGGAGCGTCACACTGATTCTATCCGTCATTTGTTATAGTGTGGTCCGATTGTGTCGGTTTGGGTTGGTAGCTAGGCTCTGGTGTACGTAAATACCAGATCCCTGGAATACGCATCACGTCACCAGTCTTTACCATCGTACCATGGGGGGGGGGGGGTGTCGGCATTGGTGGTTAGGTGCTCTGGTTCTGTCAGTATCGATCCATTTGTTTTCCTTATTTATACTGTTGGGAGTCCCACCAATCATGTTTATGTTAGATGCATGATGTGGAATATGATGATTATAATAAGTATGAATAGCCGGGTTATATGGATGTAAACCATCAAAGTGTATGCATACATACACCCGAGCATCCATACACTCACACAACATTACATGTTTGCACTCCCTTTGATACACATCCATGCATGTATAACCAGGGAAGGCAGGGGCAGATCTTGGGCATTCCCCGTCATCCAAGGAGGTTTTCATAAATGCAGAGCCTACACATGACGCTCTGGTTCTGGGCTCACCCAAGGAATCGTCACGCCCTGCACGTGACTGCCTAACATCACAACCGTATACTCTGCTGCGCCCTCGGGAGATCATCGGGGAGCAGCCCGCAGTTCTAGGACTTTTGTGACTACACAGATAGGTACATTCTTCTTCATCGCGCGTTAGATACCTTTCTCGTTGTTTCAGCTGTGCCACTAGCACGACACAACGGGGAAGCGTGCACCAGGCATGGCTTAACCTGTTTGATCCCAACACTCCTGCGAGTGGGGCCAGTGGATACGGACATTTTGACTTTTTACCCAGTCAGTACCATTTATGATGGCGGACTGAGCTTTAGGGTTGACAGAGGATGTACATAGGTAGGATCTTACTGCAAGAAACCGCCCACAGGTGTTGTTACTCGTCTTGGCTGCGGACGAGACCTCTTGGTCAAGGATTGTCTCACAAGCACAAATTTCCATTCACTCTACAGAGTTTTAATTGAGAGTTGTCATTTAGGGGTATATTTGGCAAGCAGACTTTACTCATGTTCCAAATGAGTTTTGATATAATTTTTCACGCATGCGTTTGGGTGCGGGCTGATGAGAGCCAGAAAAGACACTACCCCTCTGGGGGCCGCCAACTCCGAGATCCCCTGCCAGCTCTGTTAATGCTCATTTGAGACATTATCCGGGGCGCACGATTGGGACGTGCGACAGGAGTCTTGCATGAGGTTCCGTAAAACCAGAGCAGTGAAGGGCTGGCGCCCGAGTGAGGTACGGAGTATCTCCTTATCCACATCACATGGGACTTAACTTTCCCCTCACGCCTGTGACCGAAATCACCTCGCCACGGAGACATCTCAAGGTTCACAACTTGAAGAACGTCAGTATTTTTCTTATTCTTGATTCAGTGTTTTCTAAATATCTTTCTGTATTCAATCCCCTTCCTGTTTCTTCTTTATGTTCACCGTTCTGTAAATTCAGGTGAACGTTCCTGGTTATTCGTCCTATTCCGGACTTTAGTCTTGATCCATGACTGGAGTTCTTCAAATTGTACAGATTGGACATTTGTAAACAGACTGCTGCTTCATTGCCTCTCATGTTGACGCACCCGCAATTAATTGCCCCCTATGACATGCTTGTTATGGAGCATAAGGTATATTCTGTGTTTTCCAAAATGAGCCATGTAACCCACAACTTAAGTTCAAAAGCCCCGATTTGTCGCTCGAGTCATAGGGTAAAGATTCCTGACGCATATCTGCTTGCTTCCGCCTCAGAGGTGGCGTGTTATCAAGCAGGTTAAAAAATAATTACTGATTCTGATTGAAACAGCAACAAGGGAAGAACACTGGTCACTTCACGACGTAAAGCTTTGACGGCGTATATCCAGCCCCCAGCGGGAGTATGTTCCGGGGGATTACATTTACATTCGCCAGCTTTCCAGGTCGGTATCGTGATGTAGCATGAAGGCGCTGCTGGCATAATCGATAGGACACTCTTTGGGGACCGGGGAGGGGAGAAGGGGGGGGGGGGGGGGGACAATGCCAGTCGGGCGCTGATGCACTTGAAGACAATCTCCAATGTGGTAAAGGGGACAGGACTCTCTAGCATTACGTCTTTGGGGAGCTAAGAGGAGGGAACTCGCTAACAGTGATTTACCAGTGTTATTTGGGGCTCTCCTGTTTTGTTAAAGTAGTAGTGGTTTGAAGGCTAATAATATGAAAGTCTGCCAGTATTTGGTGCGGGTTCAGTTTCCAGACGCTCTATGATTATTAGTGTTATCAATTTGCCTGTGTGGTTAGTTCAGCCCGATAAATTGAAATCAATCAAAAAAAATTAGGTCAACCAGTTACGGGTCTAGCTTATTTATTTTGTGTGCATCTAAGGCAGAGGTACTCCCGACTTCGAAGGAAGAACCTCACACCCTAAAGTGTTCAACCCCTTCGGCATATTTTTGGAGGGAGGGTGGAGGAGGGGTCAGGGGGTCTCTCCTTGTTCCCCCCCCCTTCTCCTTGTCCCCCCCCCCCCACAATGTAATCCTGAAACACAAACCGGGAATACCGTGTTATGAAAGTCTTACTCTACAAGAAATTAGGCGTCAGATCCTAGTTGGAAAAGGGGAGGGGGGGGGGGGGGGGGGGGGGTTATCAGACCCTCTGGCCGCCTCGAAAAATTATAGAAAATGAGAGCAACACGATTTGTTATAGGGTTGAATAATCCTATTATCATGCAGTGACATTTTTTTTATGTAAATTTATTTGCGGTTACGTTTAATTGTACATCGGATACATAATAACATTTATTTGCAATTTAGCTGCTGCTGCTACTACTATTATTACTGCTGCTGCTGCTATTGCTGCGAGCTTAGTTTCCTTGAGGTCTCTTCTTAGAAATTTTGTGTGTGCTGGGGGAGGTGTGGATGTCCTCTAATGTTTCCTGGAGGTGTGAGGGTCCTCTAATGTTTCCTGTAGATGTGGGGGTCCTCTAATGTTTCTTGGAGGTGTGGGGGTCCTATAATGTTTCCTGGAGGTCTGGGGGTCCGCTAATGTTTCCTGTAGATGTGGGGGTCCTCTAATGTTTCTTGGAGGTGTGGGGGTCCTATTGTTTCCTGGAGGTGTGGGGGTCCGCTAATGTTTCCTGGAGGTGTGGGGGTCCTCTGATGTTTCCTGGAGGTGTAGGGGTCCTCTAATGTTTCTTGGAGTGTGGGGGTCCTATAATGTTTCCTGGAGGTGTGGGGGTCCGCTAATGTTTCCTGGAGGTGTGAGGGTCCTCTGATGTTTCCTGGAGGTGTGGGGGTCCTCTAATGTTTCCTAGAGGTGTGGGGGACCTCTAATGTTTCCTAGAGGTGTGGGGGTCCTCTAATGTTTCCTGGAGCCGTGGGGATCCTCTAATGTTTCCTGGAGGTGTGGGGGTCCTCTAATATTTCCTGCAGGTGTGGGGGTCCTCTAATGTTTCCTGCACGTAGACTCCCCTGGAGCAGAGAGTGGATTAGGAGGGAAAGGGGGAAGGGTGGGGGGCGGGACTATAACCCCACTTGAGATAAACATGGCTTTGTGAAACAGTCACAGTACATTATTGTAGCAACGACATGCGCGAATAAGGGCCGTGTAAGACCCACCTCTCCCCTCCCTCCCAGGTCGTAAAGGGAAACGGCTAAACAGAAATGCAGTCGTTGTCACAGGTTGAAGATTGACTCCGTGGATTTAACCTTATACTTGGTGCAATACTTACGCACTTACATTATATTTGTTACTGTCGATGTGTAAGGTCACGATGTTTACCTCGATCTGAATGTCGTGGATTCGTTTCACCAACTCGTCTTTCAGTTTACGAGTGCAGTTTTGACAAGGAACCTTAGAGATCGCCGCTGGAGCTACGGAGTTCGTGCTCTGTGCGACGCTTTCGAAAAAGCGGCTAGCTGTTCTGTGGAGAGAGACCGAGCCATATGGGACAAAGCCCGAACAATGAAGTCGATTCTCTCGACTTCAACTTTTAACCTAACATTGACTGTGCTGTTTCTATATTACTGTTAATGGCGGACATATGACAGTAGCCACGAATACGATATGGAATGACGTATACACACCGGAACGTACCAATCAAATACCTTTCTTAAATGTTTGTGAATTCTAGACAAAGCAATAATGTCTACTGTGTTCGTAAATTGTTGCTGTGATTGTTATTCGACATTTGCTTCGTTAATATAACTTTCTGAAACCTATGGTGCCATTTCAATGGGTTGAAATGAATTCTGTCCGTATTCCATAGTCGTGGATTTCAAGCTGTACGATAGACATGGCCAATAAGACACCTTTTTTGGGGGGTGCCTAGTTGACTATGTTCTTAGTGCACTTGTATTCATGGCGAGGCGCAGACGCCGTCTGGAGGTGACAGGTTCAATTCCCGGCACGTTAACTATAGCCTTCGATTTTTATGTTGTCTAGTGTGTTCTTCTATCTTTCTACTTCTTTCTATGAGTGCCGATCAATACACTTTCTGTTACTCGATTAATTCACGATATGAGAGAGCAGAATCAGCAAAACACAGTAAAGGTCAGTATATACAAAGCGCTATCTTTTGATATGGATGTCAGAGTTTGACTCTCACTGCTGAAATGGAAAGCAGGATTCAGGTTTGGACATAAATGCTATGGACGAGCTATTTGGACCGTAAACTATCAAATTTCTCAGAGACATAATATACACATTTGCAAGACATCAAGACCCTCTTTTGGCAGTGGTGAAACGTCGCAAGCTTGTTTGGTTCGGTCACATGGTGTGACACGATTCGATTGCAAAGTCTATATATACTTCATGTAATATATTTGTCGGGGTCGGTGGGGAAGGGATAGTCGAAGAAGGGGTGGGGGTAGTCGAAGAAGAAGGGGGGGGGGGCAAAGAAGAATCTTGAATGACATCAAAAACGTACTTGGCTGAATTATTATACACTTGAATCAGCAGCAGAAGACAAAGATGGCAGATTTTCTGTGCTAGTACTTCCATAAATACACCTTGTCCCAGGGCCGGTTCATGCCACTGATATTTTGTGCTGAAAACGGGATATCCTAAGCCCATCAGTTAAAACACCCTCTTTTCTGTGTGCCGCGAGCAGCAGCTTCCGCATTTCCTGCAGCTTCCAAGCCATCTAGTTTAGCCCCAATCCACGCCGCGTGAGCGGCGTGGGACACTTTTAGCGGTGGCGGTAGTCGCCGGAAAACCGCAAATTAAGTCGCCGGAAGTGCGCAGTTGACACGTGACTGAGGCCCTGTTTTTGGCCGGCATTGGCCGCCATCTTTTGTGCTCGTTATTCGGAGGATATCTTGGAGGAAAAATATGAACTTTACAGGGAACCGAAAAGATAAAAACAACATCCTACAGTGACGGGTCAGATCAAAACACATTGCAGGCATTAAATGTATCTAAAGCTGTTAGATCGAAAAGGTCTACAGAAATAAGTGTGTATTTTATTTTAGACTATTATAAAACGGGACATTTGACGTTTTTATCGAGTACCGGCTGGACGGCTGGGACACACCCGGTGAAAACTAGACGTAGAGTCACCCTAGTAATGAACCTAACTGAATATGGCACCAAGCAACTTCCTTCCCCCAAAAAATCTACAGCAGTGTCTTGAACCTGGCACGAACTAGTCCATTTGTTGGAGTGATTAACAGTGGCGTCTGGGCGAGCCATAGAGGGAAACAGTAACTATAATGAAACGCAGAGGCAGGGCGGTTGTCAATTTAGAATATAAGAAAAGACCACGATTGAATGAACAACTAAATTAAATAGAGGTTTTTAATTAAACGCTAGAGCGAAAAGCCCGCATGCGGAATTGCTCTGCTTTTCCGGTGTGCATCTGACCAACTCCGCCTTTCTGAGTTAAAAACGCAGACGTCTGACATTTGATCGATTAATCATTACTTATCCATCCCTCTGTAGCTCTCCAGCAGTGAGCAAATGAGCGTCGTATGTTTTAATAACAGGCCCAATTAAAAGTGTCTTTTTTGTGTGTTTCTTTAACCAGGTTGTTGTTGTTGTTGTTGGTGTTGGGCGGTTTTTCTTCTTGATGCAGGCAATGCCAACCGAAAAAAAAAAAAAAAACATTGCGGTCTCTGTCTCTCTGCCTCTCTCTCCACTTGTTTCTTCATTGCTCCTGTAACTTCCACCACCTGTGGTAGGCTCCGAACAAACTACAGTTCCTCCATCTGTAAACGATTCTTCTCACTTGTATAATTCATTGTCTACCACTACTTCCTTAACTTCCACCACCTGTGATAGGCTCCCGACAAACTACGGCTCCTCTATGTCTAGATGATTCCTCCCACTTGTATCGTTGTCTACCCCGTACTTTTCTAACTTCCACTCTCCTGTCAGTGATTCCGTTTCTGTGCGGCGGATGGTCCCGCATGGATGTTGGCAGCCCAGAATCTATCGATTTTATCTTCGATCTTCACCCCTGTCTAGACATGGTATCTAATCTAGTGGTCACATCGCGCACACATGTCCACCGGTCGTTTCATGTACCCGCCCAGGTGCACCACTTTCACGGGCATGTCATCACCAATCCTCTTGTCATGGCTATTGCGTACATGATCTGAAACTGTCCGGCAGAGCCACGTGACCCATGCTTAAAAAAAAAAAGGCAGACGTTTTGTGATTACCCTGGGGACGTTCTCCCGTTAGCAGCCGGGGAAGGGTGTTCTGGAACTGGTGGCCAGAAAAAAAACACGTCATATAATAGATTCTAGAAACAGCTGGAGCGAGCCTGCCTGTTCTGTGCCGTAATGCTCGAGGGAATCAGAATACAGCGGCGTATTAAATTCTGTAAGGCAGTAGTTCTCAAGCTAATACCGCGACTCTTTAACACAGTTCCTCGTGTTATGGCGACCCCCCATGCGTACAGTTATTTTCGTTGCTACTTCATAACTGCAATAAATATGTGTGTTGTGATTTCCTTTGGCGATCCCTGTGAAAGGGTCGTTCGGTCTAAAAAAGGGTCGCGACACATAGGATGAGAACCACTGCTGAAAGGGAAGACAGTACAAAACCTCATTTTCATGCCAACGTGGCATATTGAAGTTATTGGTGCCAGCCGCATATTTTCTTGGCTAAAAATGCGAAGGCAGAACAATTTCAGATATTTTCGTGTATCCGTCTGATCAGCTTGGGTCGCGTAAAAAAACACGCCGATTTTCCATATTGCGGAGATTTCATGTAGGCCCAAAATTACGGGACCGCTAGGCGAGTGTAATATGTTATTTGACTACTGCTGCTGCCAAATGTAGAGAAGTAGACTCACAGGTGTTGACTCCTGACAGACCACCTACCGCTCGCCCATCTCTATACGTTTTTTCCTACTTGTATCATTGTATACCTCAGCCTACTTAATTTGCATTGCTAGTTGTAAAGATATAAAACCGAACGAAAATTATATTAGCAAGCTTCACAACATAACAAATACAAACAAAATGTGAACGTTGCGGCTATTGAGCCTTCATCAGCACATTCAAATTAAACAATACTACACAGATACACAAAATCCCTTAGCTTGTATCTCGAAGCAGCCGGGTGGGTTGTTTCAACTATCTGTTGATAGTTGTAGACTTTTGATAGACTACGGTTCTCTTATGTCTACTTGATTCTTTCCACGTGTATTCTTGTCTACAGCAACTTTCCTAGCCTTTATTGTTGAAGATAAACACCTGACTGACTTCATCTTTGGGTGATTCTTCCCACTTGTATCATTGTCTGCCCCAACTGCCCTAGCCCTAGCCTCCACTGCCGAGAATAAACACCTGACTGACTTCATCTTTGGGTGATTCTTCCCACGTAGTCTACCCCAACTCCTCTAGCCTCCGTTTCTAGGAGTAAACTCATGACAGACTCCATATCTAGGTGATTCTTCCCGCTTTTATCATTGTCTGCCTCAGTTTCCCTAGCTTCCATTGTTGGGGGTTAACTCATGACAGACTCCATATCTAGTTGATTCTTCGCGCTTGTATCATTGTCTGCCTCAGTTTCCCTAGCTTCCATTGCTGGGGGTAAACTCATGAAAGACTCAATATCGAGGTGATTCTTCCCGCTTATATCATCGTTCACCTCTAATTTCTTAGCTTCCACAGCAATAGATAGACACTGGACATACCCCCATCTCTAGGTGATACTTTCCACTTATATCGTTGTCTGCCTCTACTTCCTTAACTTCCACTGCTCTTGGTAGATTACTGACAGACGCCATCTCCAGAAGTATCTTCCAACTTGTGTCATTTTATGTCTCTTCTGTCGTTGCTGGACTCAATCTCTAGATGATGCTACCCATGTGTATTATTGTGTACCTCTGCTTCCTTAAGTTCCATTGCTGGAGGTAGACTCCAGATAGACCATGGTTTTTCTAACTGTAGATGATTCTTCTCACTTGTATCGTTATCAGTCCTGTACTGCCACAACTCTTGTGTCGATTGTTTTCCTTCAGTGCGGTAGCCGTCCAACATGGATGTTAGCAGCCTAGAGTCTATCGATTTTAGCTTCGATCTTCGCCTCTGCCTGGACATTTGATCTAATCTGATGGTCAGATCGAGCACACGTTTCTACCGGTCGTTTCCTTTACCCACCCAGGTGCTCCACTGTCGCAGGCACGTAACCAGGAACCCTTGTTGTTATTGTTGTTATGTACATGATCTGAAATCTGTCGAGCAGAGCCACGTGACCGCGCTGCCAGGCTTGTAAATAGGCAACCATTCTGTGATTACGATAGGGACGGGTCCTATATTGCTGTTAGCAGCCGGGGGAGGGAAGGGTCTGGTACGTGTGGCCGAGAAAAACATCATGTAGGCCTAATAGATTCTAGAAGCTGCTAGAGCGAGCCTGCTTTTTTGTATGCCATAATGCTCGAAAGAGAAGGGGAAAGAGACAACAGGGGCCCCCCAAAAACAACATGGAGACGAACGATGGAAAGTGACCTGAGTGCGGCATCTTTGACATGGAAAACTGCACTGAAGATTGCACAGGACAGAAAAGCATGGAAAGTCCTCTCTGAAGCCTCATGTGCCACTAGGCATAACGAGAACTGATGATCATGATAATGCTCGAGGGAATCGGAATACTGCAACATATTAAATTCCAACTGGGAACACGGTAGAGAACCTCATTTCCATGCCAACGTGGCATATTGAAGTTATTGGTGTCAGCCGCGTATTTTCTTGGCTAAAATTTGCTCGTCAGAAAATATTCAAATAGTTTGATATACTTGTCTGATCAGCTTACGTCGCGAAGAGGACCCCGGTTCCAAGATAGTGCAGAATGAACGTAAGCTTAAGCTTTCTGGTCCCTTGGGCGAGTGTAATAAATCTTGTGTCCAATCCTGCTGCAAAACTTAGTAGAGAAGTAAATTGAGAGGTGTTAACTCCCGATAGACCGCTGCTCGCTTATCTCTAGATAATTCTACCCACTTGTATCACTGTCTGTCCATACCCCCTCACCCAGTTGTCCACTGCTGCAAGTAAACTCCTGATATACTTCATCTCTAGGTGATTCTCTCCACTTATATCTACTATTGTCTGTCCCAACTCCCCTGGCTTTCACTGCTGAGGCAAACGTGACTCCTATCTCTGTGTGTGGTTCTTCATACTTAAATCATTGTCTACTTCTACTGTCCCTGCTTCCACAGATGGAGGTAGACTCCCTACAACAGGGCTATTCAGCTAAGTTTATCCAAGGGCCACAATTTTGAAAACGCGGATCGTAACGGGCCAGATGCCTAAGCCCATGCATAGAATATGAATAATATAAAACAACTGGCAATGATCAGCGGGCCACTTGCTAGGTCTCCGCGAGCCAGATTTAGCCCGCGTGGCGCCAGCTTAATAGCCCTGCCCTACAGACTCTGTTCCTCCATCTTTAGTTTATTCATCCCACCTGTTTCACCGCATCTCTTGTCCCCTAGCTCCCACTGCTGTAGATAGACTCCGGCCGGTATCCAACTGTAGGGTGTGCTTCCCACTTTTATCATTGTACGGTTCTGCATCCCTGACTTCCACTGCTGTTGGTAGTCTACGAACAGGTGTCATCTCTATATGTTTCTTCCCACTTGTATCATTGTCTACTCTGTATTATCTAAGGTTCCACTCTCCTCTCTGCGATTGCCTTTCTGTGCAATAGTTGTTCAACCACCACCTGCTCCAGCTGCAGCCGGTCAGGGTTCAACATTGATGCTAGTAACCTCAAATCTATCGATTTTAGCTTGGATATTGGCCTCCACCTGGACACTTGATCTAATCTGGTGGTCACATCACGCACACGTGTCCACCGGTCGTTTCCTCTACTCACCCAGGTGCTCCACTTTTGCGAGCTCGTTATCACCAACCCTGTTGTTGTTGTTGTTGTTGTTGTTGTTGTTGTGTACATGATCTGGAATCTGTCGGGCCGAATCATGCCACCCTGCTGCCATGCTTTTAAGCAGGCAGACGTTCTGTGATCACCCCAGGGACACGGCCTGGTCGTATATTAGGAAATTCAATGTTTAACGCTCCTTTGTTCTGGGACGGGTGGCGTAGAAGATACTGTGTGAAAGATTCCGTATGTAGCAGCTGACGCGATCTTGCTTGCTGAATACCGACACCTACGAGGGAATCCACATACAGGGACACACATGAAACTCTTGAGGGTAACGCCGTACAGAACCACATTTCCACCCCGCTGTTCAATATTGAGCTTGTGTGTGCCAGCCCTATGCTAATTTGTACCGCACATGATGGTGATATTTACAGGGGAAAAAGGGGGGAGGGGCAGAGGTGCTGAATGAAAGTTTTATTAAATACAACGATAGGATGGAAATGAAGGGAGTAGGGGTAGACTACGATACGATGGGAAGAATGGGTGGCAGGCGGACATGTTTTTTGGCTGAAATTGCGCTTGAGATAATATTCTGATATTCTCTTGTACGTGTCTGATGAGCCAGCGTCGCGAAATGAAGAAAACCCTTATCTTCCGGATAGCTCAGATTGAACCTATACAAGACATCCGTACCGACTGACTTGTGTAATAGTTATTTTGCGGTCACTATGCTGCTCTAGTGAGTTGATATTACGTTCACAGGTTTTAATCAACACTTACAGAGTAGAGGAAAAAGCAGGCAGGATTTATGGAGTACTCACTAGATAGAGGGATTTTTTCCCACGCCTTTCAGGCTTATTTGGTATACAGGGCTAGATCTGTATTTTATAGACCACACGGCACTTGGTAGGTGATGTGTTCAGCATTACGCCGGTCGCCTTTACTTCCCAGGACTGCACCTGGTACCCACTCAAGGCTAGATTGACCTGAGAAGCAAGGCCATTTGAAAAAAAAAAAAAAAAAAAACTCTGACCCAGTATAGACTATAATACTATAATTATTCAAATAATAGTGACTACACACAGACTCGAACCTACAACCTTTCAGCGAAGACCAATCCTACGGCTAACTAAAAACGCAAAACACAGACTTGTCCCTCTCTCCATTCCCCCCCCCCCCCCCCCCAAAAGGTGTATTATTCACATCAGGTCCCTCTGTATATAAATAGAGAAGGCGGTGATTCACATAAACCCACCAACAACTGTGGAATATGGACATTGATTTTGTCTAGCCACTTTATAGAACTAAGAGTTTCCGAAATTTATATTAACCAAATATAGGCCCAACTGAGGTATAGACATCAGACCGTATGCGTCGAGTCTTTGCATTGTTTGTTTTGTGTGTGTGTGTATGTGTGTATGTATGTGTTTATGTATGTGTGTCTGTATATAAAACTCTACAGCCTCAGCTCAAGACCTCCCTCTATTATATCCAACAGCACCCTGAAAAGAGGTAGTAAATACTGTAAAGACCCAGGAATCTGGGCTGCAACCCATTAACTGTCTAAGGACAAAAGAAAACGAAGAGGGAACATGTATAGCCCACCGGGTTCATGTTGTTATAAGTAATACACATATATATTTTGTTTTGTTTTGAGGGAGTCTTTTTGTTGTTCGTCCATCACAAGTGATGAATACCACTTTCATCCAAAGTAGTATTGATCAATGATTATGAGTACGAAGATGGCTGATTATGCCAATATGGGCCAGGAAAAAGGAGGAGGAGGAGGACGTGACGATTTGCAGGAGTAAATATAAATGGTTAGGTCTGACGCGCTGGCCTCTTCTCCGTTCCTTTACTTGCATAGTTAGTCAATTGCTTTTTGTCAGATTACGAATGACCAAGTCTAGCCCGGTTGTTCGGACACGGGAAATAAGCTATCGCCCCGGTAAGTGAGGGAGGTGGCGTGTGGTGCGGATCTCCCCGGCAGCGTCACTTATTGATCATTTCTTCCTGGGATGAGGGGCGGAGTTATTCACGTCGGAAAGTGCCTAAGTGAATGTTCACAAAGAGAAGGGCTTAAGTACGTGTTCACAGCGGGCATAGCGAATTGAACATTCACACTGGAAAATGCCAAAGTGAATATTCACAGTAGGGGGAGACACTGAAGTGAATATTCGCTGCGAGAAATGCTAAAACAACAGTGGTGGGAATAATAAGTGGGAGAGTATTTCGGTTCCTCTCTCAGTTTATTTGTGATCTTGTTTGGCCATAATATTCAAAGTGAAATGCTTCGAATAAATCTACCACTACTGCCTGTAGTTATCACTTTTTGCGCTGTAGGCAGATGGGTGTTTGATCCTGAGAATTTAAGGCCGCATGACTAATGCTGTCGCCACAAACTGTGCAGTTAAGGATACTTCCTCCCCCCCCCCGACCCCTTAATAATAATAATAAAAAAAGAATATCCGAACCCTAGTCTCCTGATTGGCCAAATCCATCACAAATAACCGAGGAGGAAAATAAATGCCGATAGGGTTGCACACAGAATGAACACCATAGCGCCAACGACGATCCCTCATGGGGTCTTTGTAAAAATTGCACCACTGAACCGAAAATACACAGCCATGAAACAAACTCACGATCTTCATAGCGCTAGGCAAATAGCTTCGCCATGGAGACTCTGTTGCTGCATTGATATCTAACATAAATGTAGGCGACAGGGAGGGAATAGGAACTGGGCGACATGTTGTCGGCAGCAATAATAGGGGAGGGGGACAATACTGATTTAAAATGCTAGCTCGGTAAAATGTGAAACAGGCAAGGCAGACAGACCGTGGATGACGCACACACAGACCATTAGGCATTCGGTGATTGATGTGGTCAACATCAGTCCGGACACCTTTACTTCCCGTGGCATTTACCTGGTAATCATCTTAGGCTTGGTCAAGTGGGGCGCCAGTGTTAATTCTGAGGGCGGAAAGAAAAAAAAAAAAAAGGGGGGGGGGGAATTCTGCCACGTAATGAATGGGACTAATAACGGAATGATGTAGATATTCCTTTTGGCTTCATAAGGCGTTTATGTATATACTGCTAGTTACGCTTTTTGGATCAATCAGTTTACGTTGAGTTAGTTAATCGACAGATTATTCTCACTGCACATCGGGCAAATCCACAAGCTCTCGGATTCCATCTTCACTATATTCCCCAGATTGTTTCGACTGATAACACCAGTTCCCTGTTGGTTTACTATTTTTTTGTAGTTGCTACCCGTTGAGTGTTCATGTTCATGTAAAAATGAGAAGTGGCCGGAGTTCTGCCTGATGATGTGCAAAGACAAATCACAAAATTTTTTCTAGCGCTTGCATAGAAGCATTACTAGGGCATCCACATTTCAGTCTCAGTTCGTTTCTCATTAATTGGATCTCATCGGCTCTTTTCGAGCGGAAGGTGGTGTTCAAAGGCTGTAGCTAGGCATATGAACCATTAACCATACATTCCGGTCTGCCGCAAGGTTCACTTTCATCCCCTACACTTTTCAACATTTTCGTCGGGGGAAGTCTGGTTAGAAAGTTGAAAATACAGGTACTATTTTGTTTTTAATGAATGACCAACTAAATATCAAAATATCTTCTTGTAATTTGGTGAGCATGTGCTTGATACATGACTGTTCACTAATGTGTGTGTTTTTTTTTTTTTTTAATTTTTTTTTTTTGTGTGTGGCAAACTTGTTAAAACTTGCTAAATAATTTTCTAATTGAAAATATTGTAAAAGTGAATGAAACAATTTTTTATTCAAATATTTTATGAACTTACCTTAAAAAAGTTCTGAATTGTGGTGTCATAGCAGTACATTGCTACAGTTAGAAGCCCTACCTCTAGTTTGTCTGTACTAATAATACTGTTAAAGTTATAGTTTTAAATTTGGGGCTAAAATGACATGCAAATTATGAAATTAAGATATGTATAAGTCAACTTACATTAAGTATTTCTCAAAGCTGGTGGTAGGGAACCTGGCTATTATTGTTTTAAAGCTGTGTACCAAAGTTTAATAATTTATCTCCAATAGTTTACGAAAAAACACCAAAAGATCAGTCAAAATACCTACATTTTGGCAAAGGTTTTCGTGAATTTTTAAATAGAATATTTGCACTTACTCGGCTTGAATGAGCTAATGTCCTCCAGGTAATCTTCCTGGTGGACCTGTTTCTCATCCCTAGTAAGTCTACTCCGCCTCTTAGCTATTCTGGCTTCATATAATGTATCTTTGGTTTGCTGTTGAGTATTTTTTATGCAGCGTATATTCTTATCTAGAAAACAATCCTTATTTAGAAAACAGTCTATAGGAAACTGTCCAACACTGAGCTCCAATGCCTTCAAAATATCCACGGATGTCCTATCTCAATAACTGAACACTCACTGCTAATGAAACAGCTGTAGTTACAACCAGTAGTTGTAGCCACTTCAGTCACTGAAAATACAAACTTACTAATACTTCCTAACCCTTGCCTGTGATTTTCAACTAATCTGAGGCTATGATGACAACTTGCACACACTAATTGTGATGAAACATTCTGACACAAAATGTCCATATTATAAAAATAATAATAATTATGTTGCCACTGGGGACAAGTTTAGATAAATCGTTCCTTTCTCTCTCAATGTCACTACTAAAGTCATCAGAACACTTTTGTTTATCCTCTAGATCTTCACTCATAATGTTGTCCATAAACAGAGGTAGTGGGCGTGGCACTTATATATTTTGAAATTACTAAAACCTTTTTTGCTTCATCAGAAACTGGACAAGTGTCAGTGTCACTGCTTAAAACTCAAACACGAGGGTCCGACTGAAAATCTACCAGTCAAAATCGCTTTATTCATTTCAAAGTCGCTTTGAAGCAGAAGTAAACTGATGTCCACTTCTTGGGGACTTTACATCTCTGTTTTAGAAATGGAGGCGTAATTATAAACTAAATATTGATCAAATATCACAAAATATATAGCTAAACACATAAAAATCTCGCTGTAAACACAATGCAAAATAGCGGAAGTCAATTCGCGGAGTAATCATTATTTATAATAAGACCACAGAAACAGGGAGTGGTGCATTGTTTTGGGTTGAAAAGTACAAGGATTTTCTGTCAAATGGTGACGTTGAGCAACCCACATACACCCATTTATAATCAAAATATCTCAGGTTCTGTTGGTCATATTTTAAAATTTTATACTGCATATGAAAATAGACATGTTCATTTACAAGGTTATTGGCATCGAATGTGTAAAAGCAAAAATATGATATTTTTCACACTACTAGCCAGACTGCCCCCTTATAGTAAAATACCCGAGATGTTTTATCACACTTATTTCCTCTGCTTGGATATCAGAAATGGGTTGAAAGTACACGAGACAGAAGGTTGTGGATAGACACAACGGCCAACGCCGCACGGGCTATAAGCATCTGAATAGGGAGGGGTTCTTTGAGTCACTGGTTATAAGTGTCATGCAGAAAGCCTTACGGCTAAAAACAGTTTTTATTTCGCGGCTGTTACACACAAAGACTGTGGCCTGTGTTAGAGTATTTTAGGGCTTTATCGACAGAAATTCGAGCATATACTAAATTGTTGCACGGATCCGCCTCATGTTTGCGTATTATAAGAAGAACTAGGCTCACTACCCTGCTGACAAGCATGTCGTAAAAGGCGACTAGTTATGATTTTGCTGAAATCGGATGTGTTGGATCGATAGTGCAGATATCGTAGCGTATATGTATTGAGTGTGTTGTCACAGACTTGTAGGCAACATTGAAGTCATTGAGTTAAGTGAGGAGACTGAAAGAGTGGACGCTGAGGCTATTACGAGAGCCACCAGGGCTTGATCGCATTCGGAAACTTGGGAGAACTTCCCACAGTCGGGTTGGAGGTTGTACTCGATATGTACTAGTAAAGTCAAGTATCATTTTCGACGCGCATTTGGGCATGTAGGGCTAGACCTATAATTTATAGACCAATCGACACTCTGTGTGTAATGTGGCTGGTCAGCATCGGCCTGTCGCTTTTACTTTCCAGGACTGTACCTGGTACCTATTTAAGACTGGGTCCACCAGGGAGCCAAGATCATTTTTGAGGGGAAACAAATTTGGTTCTGTCAGGATCTGAACCAACGACCTTCTGATCCGCAGGCAAGCGTCTAGCCGTTACACAGCAGCTGCTCCTATTATGTGCTAGTAAGGATGGAAAACAGACCCAGTCATGTTGGTCCACGTGTGGGTTCCGGGACCCCATTATAGTAAAAAAAAAATAAAAGATTTGACTTAGTGCCTATCCCAAAAAAATGTCGTAAGTGTCGACCAGTTGGGAGTTTCCTGCGAAGTCAAAGCGCATCTGCCGGGGAGGCAAGGAACCAACTGTCTGCATACAGATGAGTCAAATTTTTAAAACAGATGTGCACACAGCACTCAGGTTCTGGAATAGTAATAGTCCAGAATTTGACAAATTATCAGAACTTTCCGCTGGAGTTTACAACCAGTGACGAAGAAGATGAAGACGAAGAAGAAACTACTAGGAAACGAGAAAAAAAAAAAAAAAAAAAAACAAGAAGAAGGGGGGAAAGGGGGGGGGGGGGGGGGGGGGGCGTGTGAAACAGACCGGAAAGTTAGAGATTGTACTTATCCTATACTAATATATAAGTGCTTAATCTATAGTAATATACTAAAGTGGGAGATAGGAAGCAGCCACAGTTATGCTGGAGATTGTACTCATTCTGTACTAGGATGGAGAAACAGCCGCAATGATGTTGGAGATTTATACTCATTCTGTACTAGGATGGAGAAACAGCCGCAATGATGTTGGAGATTTATACTCATTCTGTACTAGGGTAGAGAAACAGCCGCAGTTGTGTTGGAGATTATACTAATTCTGTACTAGGATGGAGAAACAGCCGCAGTTGTTTTGGAGATTAATACTCATTCTGTACTAGGATGGAGAAACAGCCGCAGTTGTGTTGGAGATTTATACTCATTCTGTACTAGGATGGAGAAACAGCCGCAGTGATGTTGGAGATTAATACTCATTCTGTACTAGGATGGAGAAACAGTTCAGTGATGTTGGAGATTAATACTCATTCTGTACTAGGATGGAGAAACACCCGCAGTTGTGTTAGAGATTTATACCCATTCTGTACTAGGATGAAGAAACAGCCGCAGTGATGTTGGAGATTTATACTCATTCTGTACTAGGATGGAGAAACAGCCACAGTGATGTTGGAGATTATTTTCATTCTGTACTAGGATGGAGAAATAGCCACAGTGATGTTGGAGATTATACTCATTCTGTACTAGGATGGAGAAATAGTCACAGTGATGTTGGAGATTATACTCATTCTGTACTAGGATGGAGAAATAGCCACAGTGATGTTGGAGATTATACTCATTCTGTACTAGGATGGAGAAATAGTCACAGTGATGTTGGAGATTATACTCATTCTGTACTAGGATGGAGAAATAGCCACAGTGATGGTGGAGATTATACTCATTCTGTACTAAGGATTAGATAAAGCCACACTTATATTGCAGATCATTACCATAATGTGCCCTGCCAGCTGATGTAGGAGCTATTGCGTTTCCACAGATCACGATCCTTGGTTGCCTGGAACAGCTCGCTTGATGATATCCCTCCATGCCATCGTTTCAGCCCATCCAGCATCATCTCTTTTGGTCTGCCTCTACCCCTTGTCCCACTGTTCTTTCCAGTTGTCACGATGTTCTTTAATGTCTCTCTTTTCATTATGTGGCCAGAGAACAATGTGTCTCTTTCTTGTTGTTGTATATAGAGATCTACTTTCATTAGCTTCTTTTCAAACAATCGTTGTTAGTTACTCAGGCCGTCCAAGGTAGTCGTAACATTCGTCCCAGAAACCACATCTCTGTTGCTTCCAATTTCTTCTTAATTTATTCACTGACCTTCCAAGATTTGCTGCCATACAGCAGAACAGGTTTTATGTAACATTTTAGCAACCTCTTTCTGACATTAAATGAGAGCGATTTATTGCATATTTTTCATTTTCTGTAATGAAGCTTTCGCATGACCTATTCTGCTTTTAATCTCTGTCACACATTTTCCATCTGATGAAATGATTGTTCCCAGATATGTGAATTTATTGACTTGGTTAAGTCAATTTCCTTCAATTGAAATATCACAGCGTGGAGTTATCTTCTTCTTTGAAGATATATTGCAGATAGTACTCATATTGTAGTAGTGTGGAGAGACGGTCACAGTTGTGTTGAAGATTATACTCACACTGGGTGGAGATGCAGTCACATTGGTGTTGGAGATTATACTCATACTAGGGTGGAGAAGCAGTCACAGTTGTGTTGGAGATTATACTCATACTGGGTGGAGAAGCAGTCACAGCTGTGTTGGAGATTATTCTCATACTGGGGTGGAGAAGCAGTCACAGCTGTGTTGGAGATTATTCTCATACTGGGGTGGAGAAGCAGTCACAGTTGTGTTGGAGATTATTCTCATACTGGGGTGGAGAAGCAGTCACAGTTGTGTTGGAGATTATTCTCATACTGGGGTGGAGAAGCAGTCACAGTTGTGTGGGAGATTATACTCATACTGGGGTGGATAATCAGTCACAGTTGTGTTGGAGATTATACTCATTCTGTAATAGGAAGAAGAGAGACTGTCACGTATGAGACTGTAATCATTCTGTGCTAGGATGAAGATAGAGTCACGCGGGAATGTACTCATTCATTATTTGGGAGGAAGAGAAAAAGGGACAGGCATTGTTGATTGTACATACGCATTGCTAGGGAAGACAACAAACTGCATTAGTCACATTGGAGATTGTTGTCATGTTAGAGTAATAAGGAGGATGCGAAACATTCACATTGGAGGTTGTATTTGTCCAGTACATGAAAGGAGGAGAAGGTTGAGAAACATTCACGTTGGAGGTTGTATTTGTCCAGTACCTGAAAGGAGGAGAAGGTTGAGAAACATTCACGTTGGAGGTTGTATTCGTTCAGTACTTGGAAGGAGGAGGAGGATGAGAAACATTCATATTGGAGGTTGTATTCGTTCAGTACATGGAGGGAGGAGGAGGAGGATAAACATTCACGTTGGGGGTTTTCTCATCCAGTACTTGCAAATAGGAGGAGAAACAGTCGCATTGGAGGTTGTATTCGTTCAGTATTTGGTAGGAGGAGGAGATACAGTAACGTTGAGTATTTGGTAAACGGAGGAGATTTACGTTGGAGGTTGTACTCATTTAGGAATAGGGAGGAAGAAAAACATTTACATTGGAGCTTGTACTCATTTAGGACTAGGCAGGAGGAGAAGATACGGTCACCGTGGACGCTGCACTGATTAGGTAGCAGGGAGCTCACTGAGCGTTGAAATGATGACACGGTCACTCTTAGCTGTCCTCAGTCCTTGACTTGTAGACAGTCTGCCATAGTTGATCGTTGAAACGTTTTATCCTGATTAGTCTCAGCCTGATACAGAAATCCTTACCCGCACAGGCATTCCAGCAGTTGCAGGTTTCACCAGGCTGGTGTAGCCGCTACGGTTGCCACAATTATAACCTCTCTATAGATCGAACGTGTTACCTAGGAATGCTGTGTGAGTCTGCCATCCAGATTTAACTCCTTAGGTAAGTCTATCACACACACACAGAGAGAGAGAGAGAGAGAGAGAGAGAGAGAGAGAGAGAGAGAGAGAGAGAGAGAGAGAGAGAGAGAGAGAGGAAAGAGAGAGCAGGCGTCTAAAGTTAAACACTGTAAAGATAAAAAAGCTACTTTAAGCAAAGTTTGCCAGATAATAATACATTTATACAAAAAAGTCCGATAAACCAGGCGGCGTGCCACAAATAAATCTGCCGCTTTTGATTGCTGCTAATTGAATCGTGATGACGGAGTCATTTGGCGTTGACATATATCAGTTCAGTTTATCTGTAGTGTTCAGCGTCTCTAGTCGTGCATGCCATCTGATATCTACCTGCGTTCTTTTGTCGCCGGTGTCCCAGTCCATGCACATAAATAGCTTAATGAAATAACTTAATCTGATTCATTTTGGTTTTATTGTTAGCTTCTTTTTAATTCCTTGATACCCTTTTCGGTTGCAGCTGCGATCGATTTGGCGGAAGATCGTTTTGTGTTGATTGTGATACTGGCACCGAGAGCTGACCATTCCGAGCGCAGTGGCAAACTACTGAAATGTAAAAATTGCTGCATGGACTGCATGGACAGCTGCATACAGCTTAGATACGTCGGGGTTAATTTGTAACGTTCCCTAAAGTCCACGCGACTAACTTCAACTTTATAAAGGATTGCCTATGTTGCACATGGATAGCTCCATTAGTGCATCAGTCTCCTTTCATATATCACACACAAAGTTGACCTGAACACATTGCATAAACCTCACTGCACGCCATCGAACCCAGTATATCCATGCTAGAATCACACATGTTGTTAACTGTTGGTTGATGTTACACATTTTAGACCAGTTAACGTATACACGTGTGTGTGTGTATGTGAGTGTGTGTATACTGTTTCTTTTCCTCCTAGCACAGAATGAGTACAATCTACAACGTACTGTTTTTGTCCTCCTAGCACAGAATAAGTACAGTCACACCGTACTGTTTCTGTCCTCCTAACACAGAATGAGTACACCCTACAACGTACTGTTTCTCTTCCTCCTAACACAGAATGAGTACAGTCCACAATGTAATGTTTGTCTCATTCCTAACACAGAATGAGTACAGTCCACAATGTACTGTTTCTCTTTCCCCAGTCATGTAGAAGGTTGTACTCAGTCTGTGCGAGTACATTTAAAAAAAGTATATACACTACTTTCTTAATCAGACTCAATTATACTTGTGATTAAATCAGTCTCTCATTCATTCATGAGTATGATGATTATGTTGGCGATGAAGATAACGAAGATGATGATGATATTGGCGACGACTACGATGATGAGGATAATGATGATAATGGTGATGATGACGATGATTATGATAGGATACTGTATCACTGTAAGTCATAGTCAGCGTGGGGAAAAAGTTGAGCTCAAGATGGCGAGTTTGCTTTCTGATTCCGTTCATTCTCATTGAATAAATGTGATTGGGGGATCTCCGGGGGTTGTTCCTGGAGCCACGGAGTATCTTCATGTGCGATGCAGCGATGACACCGAGTCAGATAGGACAAAACAGACCTGGTGCAGTTAAACAAATCTTGTCGTCCACTCGGAAAAGGCGTCTGTTTTGTGGTGTTCTCTGGACAACAGAATCGTTAAAGCTAATGTCCCAAGTCTCACGATAGATGGTAGGAACGTCAACAGAGAGAGCAAACTGAGGTATCTGGGAATTACATTTGACAGGAGCTTGTCATTTAAGGACCATGTAGAGAGCGTTGTGAAGCGATGCCAAAAAAGACTTAGTGCACTTAAGACCATGGCTGCAATTGACATAGAGCAGAGAATGCTTTTCACACTATATCAGCACCTAATCCTGTCAGTGGTTGATTATGGCTTTGGACTGCTTACTGTCTCAAAGAGTCAGATGGACAAACTAGAGCGGTTTCAGAACGCGGCTATGCGGGTCCTTCTGGGTTGCACCAGAGACACCTCAGTGGTGTGTATGCGATACATCCTTGGTTTGCCGAAGGTTGCAGGTAGAAACAAGGTGCTGCAGGCGAAGTCATATCTCAGGGTAGCTGCAGACACAGACCACCCTCTGCATGAAGCTCTGGGTGCAGTTAAGGGTCAACTGCTGATAAGAGGGAAGTCATGGATGGCTCAGGCAGAAGACACAATCAGACAGGTTTGCATCCTTGAGAACATTAGGTGAGGAGAGGAGTGGGTCAGAGTGCCACCTGAACAGTCAGACTTGTGTAGAGTCATAATCACGCTGAGCCGGGAATGCAGAGACTGGCCAGCAGGTGCCACAGAGGTGGAAATTAATTAATTCAAGATGATGCTCGCTCAGAGGATTTGATCATTTACACAGACGGTTCAGTGTCAAGAGGCAAAAGAAGTGCTTGGGGCTTCTTAGCAAAAGTTAATGGTCGACGTTTGGTGTAGGAGAGCCTAGCATATAACACCACAACATCAAGCTGAAGAATGGAAATGGAGGCGGTCACTGCAGCTTTCCGCTGGCTAGAGAACATGACACACACACGCACGCACGCACGCACGCACACACACACGCACACACACACGCACACACACACACACACACCCACCCCACCCCCCACCCGTCCCCCCGTGATTGTAACTGATTCAGAAAGCATGCTGAGGAAGATCAGAACAGGTATGCTTCGTGCAGAGTGGCATGCTTCGCTGCGGAGGACACGAGTGAGGCGTATTGTCTGGGTTTTTTCACCGGGATACGCCAGTGTGTTGGGAAATAAACACACGGACAGACAGGCTGGCTCTGCACAACTTGGTAGAATACTGATGTATGATAAGACAGACGGGGTTAGTGCCTTGGGGGAGAGCGTGTACAGCTCGGAGGAGCAGATGGATCACCAGTCTGGGTAGATTGATGCAGCGGGGAGTGACGAGAGGTTCTGGCAGATGCCCGAGGCTCAGAGGAAAGGCTAGACGGACGTTTAATCAGAATGCCACTGGCACCATTAAAATCGGAACTCTTCGCTGGATGCTGAAGATGGGAACGGAGCGCTTATGGGAATGCACCGAGTGCTGTGATGTCGGTTCTTGAATCAAATCAAATCAAATCATTGTCGGTTTTTTAACGCAATAAAAAGTGATCGAATTTTTGTTGTGAAAAACAAATTCGTTTGCCCCTGCAAATTTTCTTGCTTGAATTCTTATTCGAAATTTCTGATGCAGAAGAAAATTTTTTTTGGTCCCTGGTGAGTTCTCCTTATCAGGTCTGCACTGTAATAATTTGTTTCCTGGGTCAGAGTTAGTCGGAGTTAGGACGCTTTTTACGCCAGTGGCCTATCCGGTATATGGTGCTATGTGGTCAGCATCATGCCGGTCGTTTTTACCTCCAAGGACATTATCTGATGCCCAGATTAGACTGGGTTGATTTGGGAGCCAAGGCTGATGAGAGTCGTTTCGACGCGGATGTAAAGCCAAGACATTCGGGTCTACAGTTGAGCGTCCGGCCGCTATGTCATGGCTGATCCATCTGCATCTAAAGTAGTATAGTTTATTATAACATAGCCTAGCCTAGCATAAAATACTATAGTAAAGTATAGTATAGCATAGTATATTATGGGATAGTATTGTAGAGTAAAGTATAGCATAGTATAGGATGTTGTAGTAAAGTATAGTATAGTTCAACCTAGTATAGTAAAATGTAGTATAGCACAGTAAAGTATAGTATAGGATAAAATTGTGTAGTATAGTAAATATAGTATAGTGTAGTAAAATTAATGTAGTATAGTAAAATTTAGTATAGTATGTATAGTATAGCATAGTAAAGTATAGTGTAGGATAATATTATATAGTATAGTAAAATATAGTATAACATAGTATAGTAAAATATAGTATGGTTTAAAAAAAATATTGCGTATCCTTTACAGGACGTTGCAGAACCAACCCCAGCATTAGATGTTTCGGTTTTTCTTGGCAGATTTACGTCCAGTAGTTTGCCATTGCTTTCTAGACGGTCGGCTTCTCGATACCACTGTCGAAACCAACGCAAAGCGCAAGGCCCGCAGCAGGGATCGAACCCGGCACCCCGGCATTACAAAGCGCGTGCGCAACGCCTTAGCCGCAGACGCCATAGTATGATATAGTACAGTGACCCCTTTCTACGGTTTGAGATATTTAGGGTCTGTAGAACTAGCATCATATTTATTTAGTACAGTCAGCACTCTTTTATTGTTGTGGTCAGACCAGGCGGACCGCTTAAACAGAAAACAAGTTTTGCTGGTGGATAGTCTGTCTGTTTCATTGTTCCACCTACCTAGATTCACTCTGGGTTCTTTTATATTGCAAGCCTGGGTACAGATAAGCCACTCGACCAATCAATTCCCATTTCCTTTTCATGTATCCCCTACCTTGGTATTCCTTAGGGTTTTAGACCACAGCGTCTCAGAGAGCCACATTGCAGATGTAAATCCTACTTCTTTTGTCTTTTCACTGATACCAGGTTGTAGCCCAGTGTCATAGTTTTCTGTGTCTGTCTTGCTCTTCTTGGGTGGTGGATTTGTTCATCTTTTTGCAGGTTTCAGCTATGCCGTTTATCCTTCTCTTTCTTGGTCTTCCTCTCGCCTTCCTCCCAAATGTTCTGCGATAAAAAGTCTTATATGCAGTTTGGTCTAGCCACATTCGCACTTGATGTCGGAACTCTTTCTTTGTCTGTCAGTATAATCCAGACATTGTCTTATTCCAACTTTCTGAAACTGGATTTGAAACCCTCTCCCTCTTTGTGGTATTAGTGAGCCTACAGAGACAGGACAATTAACATGTGTACCAAACAGGAATACATTCAGTATACCGAGTTGAACCTTATAAAAAGGTTATTTTGGGACAGCTTCTTGCTACACCAAGTACTGTCCTGTCCTGTGTGAGACGGCGACATCGTATGTGCGCATTTAAGCGAAAAAGAAGGCTAAGTGGAGAGTTTAAACAAGTTATCTTTGTTGTGTGCAAATCCAAATAAAACCTTGGGGGAATTGTATGTTTGGCGCTCACAGTTGTGCACCGACCCATCCACACACTTTCACACACACGCACCCACACATAAAGTAGCTTTGGTTGCGATAGCGCGGTGAAAATGCATGGGATATCAAGAGAAACAAACACAAGTGGAGAGGTCAGTTTTACAACAGTATTATCGGGTGATAAGAGACAAGTGGATTCTGTACTTACGCAGCTGTCATCGGCAAAACACTACAAGCAAACGAGCATCGACATAACTGCATTACATCATCTGTTTGCAAGCTAAACAAAAAGCGGGGGGGGGGGGAGGGGGGGGGGTGCCAAAGGTACGTTAGCACCCCAAAACGCTGACTGCCCGCCTTCACCATGTGGGTTCCAGGCCTTCATTGTGGATGGAAGCAAGAAAAGACCCACTGCCTCCCCAACACGCGTGTCGTAAGAGTCGACTAAACGGGAGTTTTCTTCGAAATCGGAATGCACCTGCCTGAGAGGCATGGAACCAAAAGTCTGCACACTAGTAGGTCAGACCTGTAAAACCTATCTGCACGCAACACTCAGGTTCTGGAACAAGACTAAAGTCAAAAATTGGTCGAACAACCAGAGCTTTCCACTGTAACCAGTAAACACAGTGAATAAGAGTAAGCAGTCTTCATGTCTACCCAGGGATATAAAATATAATTTAAATGAAAAAAAAAGCCGAGTGACAACTCGTGTGTTTATAACATGTTTCATCACTAATACTAATATTATGTAATGAACATACTAAACTTATTCCCTAGGAACATAATTTTGGCGGGGAAAAAACAAACAAACCGCGGAGGAATCAAAAGAGGAAATGTGAGTTTGTGATGACAGCCCTACTGTCTACCTTCCCTTCCCTGGACGAGTGTCTCACCAGTGGAAGAACTGTTGATGTACTACCAATAGCTGTAATATGTCGCAGTGAATGAAGTAATGCATTTCTCCACCCAACACACAGAGCATGTTTCTCCTGGAAGTCATGATGTATTTGTATGACTGTAGTCTAGGGCAGTGATTCCCAAACTGTGCGCCGGGGAGCCGCGACCTCTTCACAGGGGCGCTGAGAAATATTGTAAAAGCTTTATAATTAATTTAACCAAGACACGAATAGTCAGACTTTTACTTAGGTTAGGGCGCCGTGGAAAAATTTTAATTGAAAAAAAAAAAAAATGAAAATATTGGTCAAAGGCGTCTGTGGCTAACTCGTTACCAACGCGCTGTGTAATGCCGGAGTGCTGGGTTCGATCCCAGCTGCAGGCCCTGCACCTTGCGGTGGTTTCGACAGTGGTTTCAAGAAGCCACCGGCCCAGAAAGCACTGGCAAACTTCTAAACCTAAATTTGCCTAGAGAAACTAAAACAGCCCCCCCCCCCCCCCCCCCCCCAAAAAAAAATGCGGGGCTTTCTACAATGTCCTGTAAAGGATTGGCAATTACGTAAATACGTATTTATTATCTCGCAGACTTATCGTAACATACATAGTGTTAATTTTACGCCTGACGACACACAGAAGTAAAGTAGATACTTTTTTATTAGCCGACCACAAACAGGAAATCCACAGGTCAGGGGACAGTCAGATATTTCAAGGGGTGGTAGATTAAGCGTATAATTTTAGTTAGGGTTAGGTAAACACGCGAAAACTTTGGCCTTGGAAGAAACGCGCTAAAGCACGGAAAACCCGCTCTGACCATCCTCTACAATATTGGACAGTCCCGTGACGTGGTCGGCTAAAAAACACCGTAAAGTAAGTTAACAACAGTCCAGAAGTCCTGGCAGAAACGTGACAGGAAAATATAGAAAAGAGCAACGAAAGAGAACTTCTTCTACTTCTTCACTTCCTCTTTTACCACTGTGGGTGTCGAGGGAGATAAAAGGTTCTGTTTCTAGCTCTTCTGGCCGCCTCGACCATAGGCACATCGTGCTGTTGTGGAGTTTCTCTGGTGTTATCCTTCCATGTTGTTCTTGGTCTACCTCGTGCTCTACGTCCTTCTCTTTCCATGTATGCTTTGTGTGGTATGGTGTCACAAGGCATTCTCTCTAAGTGGGCAAACATTTCACTTGCTGTCTTCGTATGTAATCCAGAATTGGTTCTGTGCCGACTTTTTCTCTTATGATCGCATTCCTGATCTTATCTCTTATGGTCACTCCCACAGCCCTTCTCAGACATCTCATTTCCGTGGTTACTAATTTTCTTTTATGGTTTGTTGTGAGTGACCATGTCTGGCACTGGTAGCACAGAGTTGGAATAAATATGCTTTGAATTAAATGTTTCTTTGTGCTGATTGAGATTGTCTTATGCTGTAAGAGGGGGGGGGGGGGGGGGGGGGGGGGGGGCTAGCTGTCCCAATACTTGGTTTGCTTTACTGCATCTAACGTTAATTTCTTTATCCAATTTCTCATCTTCGGTAAATGTAGTTCCCAGATATTTAAACTCAGATGCCTGTTTAATGCCTTTGCACTCTATTGCTATGTTTAGATCTGTCTTCTTTTTTCCTATTGACGAAAGAGAACAACAAGAACAAACTTAAATAGATAAAACCCATGAAATGTGCTGATTGAAATAGTGCTGAGCATTGAGGCCTGGGGAGGATTCGAGCCTGACTGAACAGTTTGGGTTTCCCCAGAGATGTACAATTTTGAACGTTACATTTATGCACGTTTCAATTGTCATGGCCTACATTTCAAACACCACCACTGTGTCCAGAACGAGTGGAGAGAGGTGTGATCAGTTCGAATAAGTCAGTGTTACCATGTAACGATCATTCTGGTGAGGGTATCACCTGATGTATACCTCCTCGTTGCTTCGCTATATACAATCTGAGTGCACAGCAGGTATTATAGTGCTAGTAACTGGTAGTTCTCACACGCTGCAGTTTATGCTTGAGTGGCATAACCATTTTACACCGTGGTCCACCAAAAGAGGATAAATTATTTTGCGGCCCGCCTGCCAGCTAACAGTCACAAAACAAATGCAGATGACAGTTTATTTGATGAATCCGGTGTCGTGAAACAACAGTTGTCAGCTAATGCAACAGCTGCTTCTAGAGGTTGGAAAATGTGATATGGTTGGTCAGAGCGTTGTTTCTGATAGACAAAGCGCTGCAATATCATCTTTTCGATTTATTTTTTAAATTTTATTTTTTTAATCATCATCAACATAAACCACTTCTGCCGTTAAGCGCCGTGGTGACGAATAATTTGCACGCTGGGTGCCACTGGCTATTGTCATACCGTGAAGGCTTAGAGTGTCTTTAATGTTGTCGATCTAGTTTTCGCGGCTGTCCTCTTGTAGCTGATTTTCTGAGTTGATTTGCTTGTGATGATATTTGATTTTGCTGCATTCTAACGAGATGGCCATATCACTTGATCTGCTGTTTCTCCATAAATCTAGCAGTTTCGTTCCCATAGTTTGGCTGATTGCATCATAATTCACTCGATCTCGGATGTTTATGTTGGCGGTTTTTGTCAGGCATTTCATCTCGCAAGTGGTGATTTTGCGTACATGGTCTTTAGATAGTGTCCATGTTTGGCACTGGTTGCTTAATGTTGGAATGAATATACTGTTTATAATGTCTCCTTGCATTCATAGTTGTGTGTGGATGTCTTAATAATGGTGACAGTTGGTATATAAGTGCGCATGCTTTCTGACATCTGGTATTTATTTCTCCGTCCATTCTAACATCTTCCGTGGTCATACTTCCTGTATATTTATATTCCCTGAATTGGTTCTGACCGAAACTATTGATCTGTGTGTGTAGTGGGCAAGGCGTTCTACTAACTTGCATCGTTTTGGTTTTGTTTGATTGATTTGTATTATGATGGGGCTGATAAACCCTTTCCACACAAGGGGAAAATGGGGGGGGGGGGGGGGGCTCTCTGCGTGGTCTCGAGGCATGGTGTCCGCCTCGAGTGCTAGAGGTTCTGGGTTCAATCCTAGGTAAGGGCTGGGATTTTGTCACGTGGACTTGGACTTCTAGTAATTCCCCCCTGGTCTCTGGGTAGTGAGATAGGACGCCCGTGTGCATTTTTGCGCACGTAAAAAAACAACAACAACCCCTTAGCAGTTGGAAATCGAAAAGAGTAACCTAACGGCGCTGCCCACCACTGGGCCGCGCCTCACGGGTTCAAGAACACCGTGCTTGGCAATAATACTGTCAGTGTTTTGCCATGCAGGCTTGACGAACTCGCTTCGTAATTCCGAGGTGATTGTAATTGCGGGCAGTTCCGCGGCAGACCGCGCCGCATAGGTTTTGACACAACTGTCGAAATTGCCTAGTGAAATAACAAGCAGATAACAAACTATGCTGAGACGGTTTCTGCGAGGTGCTGTAAAGGATACAATAAACAAATATACAGGAACTGATTGGCACACATAGAAAGAAGTGGGGAGATAAAGGAACATACTCGACAGCATAACAATACGAAGCTGTTGTTTCCCATGTTAGGAATCGAACCTGTCGTCTCCAAATGACGAAGGCGCCTCGCTGCAGAAACAAAAGTACCGACAGGCATGACCACTTGAAACCCCTAAAATGATATGCAAGGTTTATCATACGGACATAATTCATTTCTAACCATTGAAATGGCACGATAGATTACATTAATGTATAATAACCAAGCATAGGTGGAATAACAAATACAAACACCAGACCCTGATGCTGTGTTTATTATGTCAACGGCTTCGGGTGTTTCCCCATATGTTAATTTCTGTGTAAAGGATACCAGACTGAGTTTAATTTGCCATTGTTTTTAGGACGGTCGGCGTGCGTCCTTGGCTTGGGCGTTGCGAGTCCGACTCGTAATCCAATGTACCGCGATCGAAACACACTGCTGGCTGCGTCGCTGGTCGACCCAGCCTAAAATGGGTACCAGGATGGCTGTCCTTGGGAAGTAAAGACGACCAGCGTAATGCTGACTACATTACCTATCCAGTGTCGATTGGTTTGTAAAAATATGGGACGCTCTTCCCATATACCCGATGCGCCCAATGCGTGAAAAGGGATCTTTACTTTTTACTTACTTTTTAGGACGGTCGACTCTGTATGCATACTCCTATCGAAGTCAACGTCAAGCGGCCTGTTGTCGAACCGCCCGCAACTGCAATGAAACTGGGTACCGTAAAATTACGAAGTGTTCGCAGATCCTAAGTGATAAACGCCAACTATCCAATCCTTTACCAGTGGGAACTAAGTAGAAACCACGGCAACACCCCCCCCCCCCCCCCCCCCCCTTTCTGTGACTAGGAATGCCAGTGGGATTTTTGATGTTGAAAAACCCAGCTTAGCTGAACAAAATACCAAGCAATGCATAAGCAAAGAACACCCCAGATTGTTAAAAATAAAAAAAAAATTGATAGTTACTAATCGAAACACTTGCCTACTTTTATATAAGGATTACCCAGATTTTAAAATCTGAACCCAAGGCGTCAATTAAAAAACCCAGATCTGGGGGTAAAAACCCATCATTGTCACCCCTGCCCATGACAGAAACCCAGCGTTTTCGAGACAGAGGCGACTCTCTTGCTTTTGAGCCCCACTGACCCCTGGATATCAGCATATTGATATTAAACTAACGACGCCTCTAGCCATCCCCCTCCCCCCACACCAGGGCCCCAATAGACTGCAAAGTATCCTGTACCCATTTTATGGGACTAGATCGATCTCGATCCGGCTGGTATAAAAACGGTCAAATCCGGCCACTGGTGACTTGAAACATGGCCACCACTTTGATTCTGAGTCAGCCTACAAATGGCACCATAACCAAGACTGAGACACTTTAGTTGCTGGGTGCTCTTTCCACAGGCGCTGTTATCCGGGGGTTCAGGTCCCTTGAGGGCCTCCTCCCCTAAAGTGCAAGGAAGCTGAGCTGAAACATTTATCCATACAATTTTCAGAATATGTTCTTATACATGTATGTCTTTCATAATATTTCAGATAATATTTACCGCCCACTACAGTATAATAATAATAATAATAATAATAATAATAATAATAATAATAATAATAATAATAATAATAATAATAATAATAATTATTATTATTATTATTATCATTATTGTTTTTGTTGTTGTTGTTATCATCAGCATCATGATGCTGTTAAACATAGATTGAGACCCCATAGCCCCCCCCCTCCCCCTCTCCGTGTTTGTACAGTATGCAAGATGGGGAGGGAGTGTTAAACCTCTAATATTTTACTGGTTTCGCCGCTGGTGTATGTTTTTTATAACTGTTACCAGTTCAGTCAGTTACTAGGTTTTCATAACTAGTCCCGTTTTACCCAGTTACTTAGTGCTCATTTTTATACTGGGTGCTCATTTTTAACTGGGTGCTCATTTTTAACTGGGTGCTCATTTTTAACTGGGTAAAGTGGGACTAGTCATAGGAATTAGCACACAGTATTTGGGTGAAGTGGAATATGAATTAGTACAGAGTCACTGGGTGAAGTGCGACTAGTTTTAGGAATTTGCACAAAGTAACTGGGTGAAGTGCGACTAGTTTTAGGAATTTGCACAAAGTAACTGGGTGAAGCGGGACTAGTTATAGGAAATAGGACAACGTAACTGAATGGTATAGGGATTAGCACAAAGTAAATGGGTGAAGTGGGACTAGTTATAGGAAATAGGACAACGTAACTGAATGGTATAGGGATTAGCACAAAGTAAATGGGTTAAGTGGGACTAGTTATAGGAAATAGGACAACGTAACTGAATGGTATAGGGATTAGCACAAAGTAACTGGGTGAAGTGGGACTAGTTATAGGAAATAGGACAACGTAACTGAATGGTATAGAGATTAGCACAAAGTAACTGGGTGAAGTGGGACTAGTTATAGGAAATAGGACAACGTAACTGAATGGTATAGGGATTAGCACAAAGTAACTGGGTGAAGCGGGACTAGTTATAGGAAATAGGACAACGTAACTGAATGGTATAGGGATTAGCACAAAGTAACTGGGTGAAGTGGGACTAGTTATAGGAAATAGGACAACGTAACTGAATGGTATATGGATTAGCACAAAGTAACTGGGTGAAGTGGGACTAGTTATAGGAAATAGGACAACGTAACTGAATGGTATAGGGATTAGCACAAAGTAACTGGGTGAAGTGGGACTAGTTATAGGAAATAGGACAACATAACTGAATGTAGTGGGACTAGGTATAGGGATTAGCACAAAGTAAATGGGTGAAGCGGGACTAGTTATAGGAAATAGGACAACGTAACTGAATGGTATAGGGATTAGCACAAAGTAAATGGGTGAAGCAGTACTAGTAATAGGAATTAGCACAAAACCATAGGCCCAAGAGGAAAGACCAACTAAGTGGCTAACTGGGTGAAGTGGCACAAGATACAGGGAACTAGCTCAGAGTAACACTAAGTGAGGTGGCACAAGATACAGGGAACTAGCTCAGAGTAACTGGGTGAAGTGGCACAAGATACAGGGAACTAGCTCAGAGTAACACTGGGTGAAGTGGCACAAGATACAGGGAACTAGCTCAGAGTAACACTAAGTGAGGTGGCACAAGATACAGGGAACTAGCTCAGAGTAACACTAAGTGAGGTGGCACAAGATACAGGGAACTAGCTCAGAGTAACACTAAGTGAGGTGGCACAAGATACAGGGAACTAGCTCAGAGTAACACTAAGTGAGGTGGCACAAGATACAGAGAACTAGCTCAGAGTAACACTGGGTGAAGTGGCACAAGATACAGGGAACTAGCTCAGAGTAACACTAAGTGAGGTGGCACAAGATACAGGGAACTAGCTCAGAGTAACTGGGTGAAGTGCGACTAGTTATTAGAATTATCACAAAGTAGCTGGGTAAAGTCTGACTAGTTATAGGAGGTAGTACAAACCGACTGGGTCAGATGGGACTGATTAAAGGAATTACCACAAAGTAACTGGGTGAAATTGGACTAGGTATAGAGATTACCATAAAGTAACTGGGTGAAGTGGGACTAGGTGAAGAGATTACCACAAAGTAACTGGGTGAAGTGGGACTAGGTATAGTAATCACCACAGAGTAACTGGGTGAAGTGGGACCAGGTAAAGAGATTACCACAAAGTAACTGGGTGAAGTGGGACTATGTATAGAGATCACCACAGAGTAACTGAGTGAAGTGGGACTAGGTATAGAGATCACCACAGAGTAACTGGGTAAAGTGGGACTAGGTATAGAGATTACCACAGAGTAACTGGATGAAGTTGGACTAGGTATAGAGATTACCATAAAGTAACTGGATGAAGTTGGACTAGGTATAGAGATTACCATAAAGTAACTAGGTGAAGTGGGACTAGGTATAGAGATTACCATAAAGTAACTGGGTGAAGTGGGACTAGGTATAGAGATTACCACAGAATAACTGGGTGAAGTGGGACTAGGTATAGAGATTACTACAGAATAACTGGGTGAAGTGGGACAGTCAGATGCATTTACTTCTTTTTCTTTTTCTTCTTCTTCTTCTTTTTCTTCTTTTTCTTCTTCTTCTTCTTCTTTTTTTTCTTCTTCTTCTTCTTCTTCTTCTTCTTCTTCTTCTTCTTCTTCTTCTTCTTCTTCTTCTTCTTCTTCTTCTTCTTCTTCTTCTTCTTCTTCTTCTTCTTCTTCTTCTTCTTCTTCTTCTTCTCCTCCTCTTCCTCCCCATCCTTCGTCGTCGTCCTCAACCTCCTCTTCTTCTGCTGATATTGCTGCTGCTGCTCCTCCTTCTCATCCTTCGTCGTCCTCCTCATCCTCCTCTTCTTCTGCTGATACAGCTGCTGCTGCTCTTCACCCTCATCCTCATTTTTCGTCGTCCTCCTCCTCATCCTCCTATTCTTCCTCTTCTTCTGCTGATACTGCTGCTGCTGCTCCTCCTCCTTCGTCTGCGGTTTGCATTGTTACGTTCAACAGAAGATGTAAATGAGGTGTGCTCGTTGTTAACAACATGGTTGCGATATTTGCGCCTTTTGGCTCACACATTCGACTTCTGCAGGCATTTATCGTCAATGTTAGCCTTCGCGGTTAGTTTCCTAGGACATTGCAGTCCCAAAGTCATCCGTGGTCATCCTCGCTTCCTAGTTCACAGGTGGTTCCCCACACCCCAGCGCAGACACGGAATGCTGGGCAGGCATATAGAGAAGACAGGCGAAGAACATGAGCATTCCTCACCGTTCAAAAGAAGCTTCGTTAAAGGCCAGTACTTGATAATCTGTATTTGAACCCAAACCCTTTGGGTCTACAGGCGAGCGTTAAGCCACGATGCTATCGCGACTCCCCGTAACCCGTTGAGTCACGGTTTTAAAATAACATTCTGTGGCAAGGGAAATTAAGTAACTCAAAGTACTAGAGGGTATTTTTTGGTAATCTGGGATAATTGGTTTAATATAACTAGTAACGTTAAACAAAATAATTTTCTTGTTCAACAGGCTGCTTTGATTGGTTATTACCGGTGTGTGTGTTTGTGTGTGTGTGTGTGTGTGTGTGTGTGTGCGTGCGCATGTGTACGCGCGTCCGTGTGTGTGCAGGTATGTGGTATGTATGTGTGTGTGTGAGAGAGCGTGAGAGAGAGAGAGAGAGAGAGTTGGGAGAGTCGGTTATCAGTGTGTAAACAAATGCCGTGATTGTAGAGGGGGAGAGAGTGCGCGGGAAGGGGAGGGATAGGTAGTGAGATGTACAAGAGAAAAACAGGGTAAAAGGGGTGAGAAGAAGAAGAAGAAGAGAGAGAGCGCGAGAGATAGATAGAGAGAGAGAAAGAGAGTGAGCGCGCACGAGAGAGAAAGAGAGCATTGGGATTAACAAATACCACGGCTGTAGAAAGATAGATAAAAGAGAGAGAGAGAGTATCGAGACAGGGGAGGGGGAGGTGAGATGAGAGAGTGAAAGAGAGAATTTGAATTATCAGTTTGTAACATGTACCGCTGCTGGATATGGACAAAGAGAACCTTGTTTCAACGTTGTTATGAGCTGTCACACAAGTGCTAATGCCTTAGCTGTAACCAGCGATGAAAGCAGGGCGTGTCTGTGTACGGGTTGGGGTGGTAGGGGGGGGGGGCGGGGCTGCGTATCTGCCTCGAGTGCTGGAGATCCCGAATTCAAGCCCCGGTGAAGTCCATGATTTTTTTTTTCCACATGGACTTCTAGTAATTTCCTAGGTCTCTGGTTGGTTAGATCGGACGCCCGTATGTAATGTTGCGCACGATAAAGATCCCTTGGCAGTTAGAAATCGAAAAGAGTAGCCTAACGACGCTGCCCGGTCAAAATTTGGAGTTAAAAATCTACCCAACGTATTTAAGGATCCTCGCCGTTGCTACGGAGGTCGTGCACTGCGCCGAGATTCTTCGGACTCAGGGTTGAGTCAGAAGCAGAACGGTGCACTTATGGGTTACTATCCATGTGCCATGATATTGATCCGTTGTCTAAACCCAAACCTGTATACAGGGTACGGCACAAACGGAGCACTTTAGTTTTATGTACAGAGTAGGTTTGCATTGTTGATATACACGGTTGGACACAATCTGTGTGGAGCACAGCGGTTTATGTACATGATAGGACAAATGCAAAGCACAACGGTTTATGTACATGATATGACAAATGCAAAGCACAACGGTTTATGTACATGATATGACAAATGCAAAGCACAACGGTTTATGTACATGATATGACAAATGCAAAGCACAACGGTTTATGTACATGATAGGACAAATGCAAAGCACAACGGTTTATGTACATGATATGACAAATGCAAAGCGCAACGGTTTATGTACATGATAGGACAAATGCAAAGCACAACGGTTTATGTACATGATATGACAAATGCAAAGCACAACGGTTTATGTACATGATATGACAAATGCAAAGCACAACGGTTTATGTACATGATATGACAAATGCAAAGCACAACGGTTTATGTACATGATAGGACAAATGCAAAGCACAACGGTTTATGTACATGATAGGACAAATGCAAAGCACAACGGTTTATGTACATGATATGACAAATGCAAAGCACAACGGTTTATGTACATGATATGACAAATGCAAAGCACAACGGTTTATGTACATGATATGACAAATGCAAAGCACAACGGTTTATGTACATGATAGGACAAATGCAAAGCACAACGGTTTATGTACATGATAGGACAAATGCAAAGCACAACGGTTTATGTACATGATATGACAAATGCAAAGCACAACGGTTTATGTACGTGGTTGGAAAAATGCAGAGTGCAGTTGCGTAATTAAGGTGGTCCCAGGGGAAGTCCCGGTTAAATTATAGCTTAGTCTGTAGCACTGCCACTCAGCGGCGTTGAGTTGGGGTCGATTCTGTTGCCGGAAGACAGAAAACGAGTGTAAACATGTAATTATTATTGACGAAATAAATCATGAATACTTTATTTTGGTACGGGTGTTGGCGTAAGGATGTAAAAAAAAAATCGAATTTGTGAGTGAATTTATTTTATTCTGTGTTTATCTCTCTCCCTCCCTCCCTTTCTCTCTGTGACTGTCACCAATAAACCACTTGTCGTGGAAATCGAACCCTAATATTTGCGGATTATGAAATTGTAAAACATATTCACCCATGCGCTGAACATAACCCTTGCCCCTTTAGGGTCGTGGAGAGACAAAGCATTTATGTTATAATCAATAACATATCTACCTATCGTAACATTAGAGACAAAAAAAATTACGGAATCAGACCAGTTTACTTATTTAGGTAGTAATTTTGATAGTGAAGGTAATAAAACAAAACCCCTCTGCAGAAAGAGAGAAAGAAAGAAAGGAAGAAAGAAAGAAAGAAAGTTGGAGTTGGACAACCCACTAGAATCAACAGTTATAAGACAGAGAAAATGGCGCTACTTTGGACACATCTTCAGAAGAAACAGCAGAGAATCACCAAACAGGCACTAAAATAGGAAGTAAAGCAATTAAGGAGACAAGGACGCCCAAAAGAAACCCTAAAACAAATGTTGATGTGAGAGGCCAAAGCGGCTGGACGGAATTCCACCCATGATATTGTGTAACAGATTGAACAGGGTAGAATACAGTGGAGGAATAGATTGCAAACCCTGTCTGACAACAGGACAATGATGGTGATGACAAGCATCTTTCTATTTCATATTTGATTATATAAGGGCACATGTTGATTGTTTATTTATTTGTTTCTTTGAAATTTAATAGCATCTTTTGTATCTTTTAATCAACAGGAAGGCCAGGTTTTGGAGTGTTCCCAAGTCAATGACATCAGGCTAGGCCTGGCACCTAAAGTCAGTGTAAGTTGCACACTTATCCTCGTCTTGTTGTGCTGTCAGACTCATCATCGTCTTGTTGTGCAGTCAGACTCATCGCCGTCATGTTGTGTCGTCAGACTCATCGTCATCTTGTTGTGCTGTCAGACTCATCGTCATTTTGTTGTGTCGTCAGACTCATCGTCATCTTGCTGTGCGGTCAGACTCATCGTCATCTTGTTGTCCTGTCAGACTCATCGTCGTCTTGTTGTGCCGTCAGACGTCATCTTGTTGTGCTGTCAGACTCATCGTCATCTAGTTATGCCGTCAGACTCATCGTCATCTTGTTGTGCTGTCAGACTCATTATAATCATCTTGTTGTGCCGTCACACTCATCATCATCTTGTTCTGCCAAAAGACTCATCGTCATCTAGTTGTGCTGTCAGACTCATTATCATCATCTAGTTGTGCCGTCAGACTCGTCATCTAGTTGTGCTGTCAGACTCATTGTCATCTATTTGTGCCGTCAGACTCATCGTCATCTTGTTGTGCCGTCAGTCTCATCGTCATCTTGTTGTGCTGTCAGACTCATTATCATCATCTTGTTGTGCCGTCACACTCATCATCATCTTATTCTGCCATATGACTCATCGTCATCTAGTTGTGCTGTCAGACTCATTGTCATCTTGTTGTGTCGTCAGACTCATCGTCATCTTGTTGTGCCATCAGACTCATCATCATCTTGCTGTGCCATCAGACTCATCGTCATCTTGTTCTGCCATCAGACTCATCATAATCTAGTTGTGCTGTCAGACTCATCGTTATCTTGTTGTGTTATCAGACTCATCGTCATCTAGTTGTACTGTCAGACTCATCGTCATCTTGTTGTGCTGTCAGACTCATCGTCATTTTGTTGTGCTGTCAGACTCATCATCATCTTCCTGTGCTGTCAGACTCATCATCATTTTGTTGTGTCTTCAGACTCATCGTCATCTTGTTGTGCTGTCAGACTCATCATCATCTTGTTGTGCTGTCAGACTCATCGTCATCTTGTTGTGCCGTCAGACTCATTGTCATCTTGTTGTGTCGTCAGACTCATTGTCATCTTGTTGTGCCATCAAACTCATTGTCACATGTTGTGCCGTCAGACTCATTGTCATCTTGTTGTGCCGTCAGACTCATTGTCATCTTGTTGTGCCGTCAGACTCATTGTCACATGTTGTGCCGTCAGACTCATTGTCATCTTGTTGTGCCGTCAGACTCATTGTCATCTTGTTGTGCCGTCAGACTCATCATCATCTTGTTGTGCCGTCAGACTCTTCACCATCTTGTTGTGTCGTCAGACTCATCATCATCTTGTTGTGCCGTCAGACTCATCACCATCATTTTGTGCTGTCAAGACTCATCATTATCTTGTTGTGCTGTCAGACTCATCATCATCTTATTGTGCCGTAAGACTCATTGTCATCTTGTTGTGCCGTCAGACTCATTGTCGTCTATTTGTGCCGTCAGGCTCATCATCATCTTGTTGTGCCGTTGTACATCTCAAAACACTTGCAGTCTAGTCCATTTTTTGTGTGAGCCTTTTGATATCATGGTTAGAGTCAAAACCAGTCCCTTTGGCCTCTCCCAGCAGAGTTTGTTTTAGGGTTTCTCTACTGCATCCTGCTTACCTCAGTCCATTTGTTTCTTATTTCAGTGCCTTGCTAGTGATTCTCTGTCTTCTTTTCTTGTGCCTAGTCTAGTATATTGCCAGTCAAAACAATGGTGCCGGTACTCACCATAAAGTGTCTAATAAAAGGTAATTGTACTCACTACAAAGTATCTATTTCTTTAGAACTGGAAAACAGAAACATATTTTAAAAAAAAGGTGTTGGTACTGGTACCAACAGGAAACAAAAAAAGTCCAGCTTATAATGATACAAGCAGTTCTCCTGAGATGTCTATTATTTCTTTACCCTATTTAAATGTATCCCATGCAATATTGATCTGTTTCATTTGTTTCTGAATGAATTTAATGTTCATTTCATGTTTCCAGTGGTAAATACTACACTGTATGGTAAGAAAGTAAGTGTAGACATCCTGTAGCATACTTTTAGGTCTGTTGAGCTGAAGGTGCTAATTTTGTATTTTTATAGATCAGTCAGCATCAGCATACTAGCGTATTTA
Source organism: Candidula unifasciata (assembly GCA_905116865.2). Taxonomy (NCBI): domain Eukaryota; kingdom Metazoa; phylum Mollusca; class Gastropoda; order Stylommatophora; family Geomitridae; genus Candidula; species Candidula unifasciata. The sequence continues at coordinate 327,771 of CAJHNH020000291.1, forward strand.
ATACTTCTGCTTGTTATTGCTAAGTTGCAGCCAGTGATGCTTAGTGGATTGATGGTTGCCTGGAGACCTGAATGTCTGGTGTTCAGATCCACATTTCCCTGTGTGGGGGTCCCCCCCCCCATCCAGAAAAAAAAGAGAATGGTAGACCCAGTGACCCCTTAACAAGCATGTCATAAAAGTAAAATAATTAGGGGTGTTTCCTTCAAAGTCAGAGTGCATTTGCTTGAGAAGCAAGGAACCAACAGTCTGCATACAAATAAACTAGATATGTAAAACAAATGTACACAGAACTTTCTACCAGAGTTTACAACGGGTGAAGAAGAAGAAGAAACCAGGTCGACGACCTATCCTTAAATGGGAACCAGGTTCTAGGAAGTAAGTCCGGTCAGAATGGACGCTAGGCACGGTCACTGTTCTAAGTTGTGGCAAATTTGTTGCTTTTGCCAGACAGTGGCCGTTGCACTTTTGCTCCATTTGTAGACTGACAAGATATAGTTTCATCGCCCAGCTTCTGAGTTGAGTGCATGGCGGGACACAGTGAGCTGCAGACTTTATTTGGAATGTTTTTTGACTGTGACCAATGTGGTTGTGTGAATTGTAGATTCAGAAAATGGTGCAATGCCTGTTGTGGCAATATTGGTGGTGCCATAATGTGATTAAAATTGATCGCATGTGCAACTGTTGATCTGTTGGTGACTTCTGCTACCATCCATGATGAACTGCATTTCTAATGTCGGATGGCTACCGTATGCTTTTAATGCGTGTTTATGCTAGATATGCGGAGACAGCAGTCTGTCAATCTTTCCACAAGGGACTGTGATAAACATTCTGTGTGTGTTCGCTGGCACAGGAGCGGAGTGACTATGGGGTAATCCGTTTGCAATGAAGCTGAATCTAAGATTACCAAGATTACTAAGATGGGAAGTAAATATGGCCAGCATAATGTTGACCAAATGACCTGTCAGGTTCCAGTTGGTCTATAAAATTATGTCTAACATCAAATACCATATGCACAGCTGGCATAAACAGGGTCCTTTAGTGTACTTGGTGTTGCTAAGTGAGTAAAAGTAACTCTGTCTGGTATTGCTAGATGAGTAAAAGTAACTCTGTCTGGTATTGCTAGATGAGTAAAAGTAACTCTATCTGGAATTGCTAAATGAGTAAAAGTAACTTTATCTGGTATTGCTAAGATAGCGAAAGTAACTCTATCTGGTATTGCTAAGATAGCGAAAGTAACTCTATCTGGTGTTGCTAAATGAGTAAAAGTAACTCTACTTGGTATTGCCGTCTTAGTGTCTACTTTTCAAGACTCGTATGTTTTTTTTTTAAGCTGTTTTTTCCCGTAAACCCAAGAAAAACCAACCCAGTAACCCATATTTAGGAGTTTCCACCCTGATAAAAAAATCTTTAAAAAATAAAATTTGTAAACAGGTCACACACACAAAATATCCACCAATTTCATTTATATATGAATATTAGAAAACAAAAAACTACATAAATCTGTCCCCAGCTGTAAAGATAACAAACAAATGAACACAAAGAGAGCGTAAAATTAACTGGATATCTTTTCTTTGATCATAAAAATATCAATTACTTGACCCGTAACCTGGTTGCCAGGTAACCACTAAGAGTAATTGGAAATTATGAGGTCATAATTTCTGTTAAAGTTCTTGTTTGTTTAGCAAGAACTCTACCCCTCCAAATGCTATTTTTAATAATTATAATAAATCCAGGTTCTCTAAACAGTCTGGCCAGGTGTCAGTGATACCAGTGCTGTTAGCTAGGCGTCTCCTGAACAAGATACTACAGTAGCAGTGTCAGTGATACCAGTGCTGTTAGCTAGGCGTCTCCTGAACAAGATACTACAGTAGCAGTGTCAGTGATACCAGTGCTGTTAGCTAGGCGTCTCCTGAACAAGATACTACAGTAGCAGTGTCAGTGATACCAGTGCTGTTAGCTAGGCGTCTCCTGAACAAGATACTACAGTAGCAGTGTTAGTAAAGCGACATTTATGGGGGAGTGAATCCAACTGGAAGTGTCGGCTTTGTGGCTTTTTGGGGCAGCAGGATTAATATGAATAAATTATTTATTTATCATTAAAAATAATTTTTTAAAGAAAAACGACATTTATTAAATCCAAACAGAATGCATGAATTTTTTCTTTTCGTTTGTTCGAGCGACATAATTCCAATGCGCCTGTTTACAGCAAAGCTGCAGTATTTGTGACTTTTGGCCGACACAACTTCATCAAGCATTTTTTGATCAGATTAACTTCCCCGATAGTTTGGATGAACTTGATGTAGCCTTGTTTGTGTGATGTTCTCTTTGTACCCTTGTCCACATGTGTTGCCTGTGAAGAACCCGTCCAGGGCAACTGCAGGGAAACAATCAATTAAATCTATAGATTCTAGAATTAGAATCTATGGATTTGATTGATTGCATTTTCTTGAAATATGAAGGGTTGTTCTCTCTATCCAAACACTCCCTGAACACTGTGTTTATTCCTCAAGTGCTAGTTTGGCATTAACAAAAAATGGGCTTTTTATCTTTGTAATATGATGCTTATGTAGGATACAAAGGTGCTGGCAGACATCCTGGAGAAGAGTTCACACAGTCTGGAATCACGAACGGTGACAGTCTGTAGCGGACTGGATCTGGTCAATATCACCTACACACTTCTGATAGCCAGGGACCCAGAAATCGCTAAGGTATATTGTACTGAACTCCTGAAATCACATACACAGTTTCACACACACACACATGCACACGCAACACACGCAACACACACTCTCTCTCTCTCTGTCTCTCTCATAGCCCAGGACCCTGAAATTGTTTAGGTATGTTGCTGTATTGAACACCTGATGCCACATACACAATTTTACACATGAATGCACGCACATACACATGCACTCTCTCTCTCTCTTTCTCCCTCTCTCTCACAACCTTTCTCTTCCTCTCTGTCGGTCAGTTATAGACAGAAAAAGGTTCAGAAATGCTTTCCCTGTCAACCATACTTGTAGGAATATATGTTTGTTTGTACGTTAATGGCATAATGGATAATTAAATTTACACCTTAGACAAAGAAGTAAAAACCCCCAAGTAAACATAAAATAAGATTATGTCTTTAGTTGCACATTTTCCTGTTGATATTATTTCATAAAACAGACCAGACAGTTTCTTGAGGCCCCATGAATAATTATTTTTTTTACTGAAAAATGCTAAACATGGCTACCCGTGAAAAAATTATAGAGAAAGATAACACAAGCACATGAACTGATCCTTGCTGTTGGAGAGGTATGAACATTCACATCAGTCGGCAAGGCACTTGATGTTAATGATTTTTCTTTCAGTTTCCAGTGTCATTATAGCACCGGCCTCACCAAGATTGTTTACAGTTGTGAGTAATGTCAAACCTCACGGGACTGCACCCCCACAAACACAGAACTCTCGGCACATAGTGTAGTCGCCTAAACATTAGAGAATTGTAGCTAGACTGAAACAGTGGACAGATGAAGACTATGTCGTTGAAAACAAAGATGTAGTGGTGGAATGAGTGGAGGCTTGACTTGGAATAAAACGTGGCTTTCTACCGTCACTTGAAATGCACTTTGTCTTACGACATATTCACTCTCGCCATGGCTCACTCTCTGGATGATTCATTGGCACATAACTTGCACTGCTCGAACGTCTAGGATTCATAACACGAACGCCAGTCAGCTTCCTTGTACATGCTGTCAGTTTATTCAGTTACATTTATTGCCCATGCTTCAACAATTATTCACACTTCTATCGCTCGCGACATATTCAAACACTAGTCATTCGCGCAACATAAAGACTACATCTTCAACTAAATGCAACCGTCTTCCACGACTTCTGTTGATCAACTGACCACGAGGCTAGCTCGGGCTTCCCCTCACTTACTCGACTAGCCACAAGTATCTCGTGCCGTCACTTGTAGGACGCACTTTCTGCTTGCCACCATGTCCTCGTGGAGACCATGCAAAGCACCTTATCACAAGTGACTGCAGAAATTGGTCATCTCCCTATATATAGATGCTGATGAAAAATTGTGTGGTACCAGATTCGATTCCAGCTGGGAGCAGTTTTGCACCAGACCGCCTTGCATTAATTTTGACAGTGGTATTGACAGCCAACCGTTCAGGAGCAGGGGTATACTACTGAACATAATCACTGATTAGTGAAATCACAAACGACCAAAAAATGCCAGGGGCTTGTTCTGCAGTGTCCTCTGAAGGATATACAGCTGACTAACTTAGTGAGAAGTATAACACTTTCAACCTTAGAAAATGTCCGTGCAGAGGCCCATGGGACAGTAGGACATGAACTCCCTAGCTTCATTTAGGGTACAAGGCCGATCAATGGCCTGACCATTTCTGCAGAGCCCCATTGTTTGGCCAAAAAAACAACAAAAAACAGACTCACCGCCCCTAGCAGGCATCTTGTAAAAGGCAACTGATTAGGAGTTTTCTGAATTCAGATTTGTTGGGCCAGAAAGTGCAGATATTTGCAGCCTAGTTGTAAACCACAGAACAACAGGCCTATCTCCTGAATGCAGAAGTAGAGCACTACCGAGACTTTCGCATGTTCCAAAGAGGATAATGTGCAGTGGATGTGACCATTGAAAAAGCTGGTGAGAACAAATTTGGAGGTCCAGTATATAGCAGACCTTCAGTGTGGAGGATTTCTGTACAGATGGCTCTGTATTCAGAGGCAGAAGAAGTGTGTGGGGGTTGATTGCAAAAGTTTGAAAATAGTGTTGGAGACACAGCAACTTTCCAATGGCTTGAGAACCTGGTGCACACACATTTCATGATTGCAACCACATGTTAAGAAATATGAAAACAGGCATGCTCCCTGCAGTGTGGCAAGCATTGCCTTACAGGTCCAAGGTAGTCTGCTGAACAGACAGACACATGGGTTAGTTCTGCCCCAGTGGGTGCTAGATGTGGTTAAGGCCCTTGAGAGCAAGTTAGCAAATCAGAGGCATGAATAAATCATTATGGTCTGGAGAGAATGATACAACTAGGAGTGACCACAGAATCTGTTCAACACTCTGCACTCCAAGGAAAGACAAGATGGACATGTAACCAAATTGCTGCCAGCATCATTGGATTGGAGCTGATTAATTGGCTGCTGAAGATGAGCATAAACCACCTATGGGAATGTTCAGAGTACTGTGTTTTCAGTTCTTGGCTGAACACTGAACACTCCACACTGTGGAGAAGGTACTTCATTGATTTAGTTTCTATATCTTATGTGTTTGTCAATTTCTGGTATTTTCTGACGATGCTAGTTAATATGCCTGTGACATTGTATGATTTCGTCCACATTTTTCAGGTCTGGTTTGAAGGTCTCCGGAAAATTACTTTGAACACAAAAGCTAACAATGTATGCCCTATGACTCAGCTGAAAAAACAGTAAGTGTTGATTCTCCTCCCCTGATTCATCACCTCTTTCTTTTCTCCCTCATTTTGTCTTTCATTTTCTAATGGAACACAGGCCACCCATTCTGAGCTCTTGTATCTGTAGATTCGTTCATAATTGTTTAATTTTCTATAGGATGAGGTAGGATCTTGCCAGCTTCCTTAGATAACTCTTATGACATGCATGAATGACACTTTATAGTGTTACAGTTCTTTGCTTCCTTTAGAGACCAGTAAAACACAATCAGCTGGTTAGTTTTAAGTAAATCTTCTGGAAGGCTGTATTCACCTTATGTGGCTGTGTAATTGACCTATCCTCAGAACATGGGTTCAAGAAATTTTTACAGGAAAGTAAAGGCAGCCAACCCTTTTACTTCGTATTTGCCATTCGGTCATCGAAAACATGGCCTGTCAGCAGATATCTTATGTGTTGTAAAATCTAGTGAATGATTTTATTAACTCATAAGCACCTGTCCAGTATTTCAAAAGATAATATTCCTTTGGTTAAGCACCAGCAAGGAAATAAGAATTTAAATTTTCAGAGCATGCATCTTCCCTGTAGCAACACACAGATGTTAGTCATGCACTATTTACCAGAAATGCTATAGAAAGATTCTCAGAATATCATACCAAAAAAAAAGATATACTGACATTTTAAAAGATCTGAACATCAAGGAAGATTGGCTAAATAACCGCATCTTGTCTTGAAAACTGAAATATTTTGGTCATATCAAGCAGCATGTCAGATTGGAAAAAATTATAGCAGAAGGCATGATACCAAGAAGGAGTGACAGGGGCCGACAAACACGAAGATGGGCAGATGTTAGAACTGACTCTTGAGTATGAAAGTGCACGAGGTGGGAGAGCTGGCAAGAGATCTAGTTTTGTTTCAGGCAGACTGGTGAGAGCAGTGTTCTGCAGAGGACCTGTTACATGATGATGAAAATAATGTTTCATTAATGCTGTATGGAGGCAACAGAATCGCATGCATTGATGAGTGGGACTAGCACAGCCAACTCGATTCAAGGAGAATTATGTATTGCTAATGCAGCGTGATCACTCCCTCGGCCTACTTTGTTAGCCCCAAAGAGAAGGTAACACCAATATGTTTTTAACTAACTATACATCTTTGCCTGGCATATTTCTGTGTATCTCCTCAGGTGCATACTGTGGTAACAATGACATAAATGAAATAAATGAGTTAGTTATTTATAACTGAAGTACAAATTCAACAACAATTAGTTCTTTATAACTGAAGTACAAATTCAACAACAATTAGTTCTTTATAACTGAAGTACAAATTCAACAACAATTAGCTCTTTAAAACTGAAGTACAAATTCAACAACAATTAGTTCTTTATAACTGAAGTACAAATTCAACAACAATTAGTTCTTTATAACTGAAGTACAAATTCAACAACAATTAGCTCTTTAAAACTGAAGTACAATTCAACAACGATTAGTTCTTTATAACTGAAGTACAAATTCAACAACAATCTCATGCACCTGCCTGTTTTACCTGGGCAGCCGCAGGGTCAGAATCGTCTTTTTTAATACAGAGTTCAGGGCGGAGGGAACAAATAGCGGTGGCCTCAAGAAGTTATAACCTTTTGCCAATGTCTGATGTGCGAAGGATTTAAAATGCATTGTTCTTGGATTCGGTGTGTCCAGATTTTAAAAGATTGCGTGCTGTTGCGGAGGTATGGTCTTTACGACTGGTGTTCTCATTTTGATTGTTTACTTTGCATTGCTTTTTCCACCCATACTGGAATAGGCTCAGCGAATCGTGTCTCCAGGTGTTGATCAGTTCTTCCTACAGCTTCAGACCTAACAAGATACAGCGATATATGCCAGGCAATAGATTGTGCAGTCTATTTTTTACGTCTTTTTTTCTTTAAATTTATAACAGGGAAGCATTGCTTTGATTAACTATACTTCGGTGTTAAACCATGTTTTCACATTCTGTTTCCAGCTGGATTAAGCTGTGTTGTATGGTCAATCCAAGCGGAAAGATACCAGTTAGAGGGTAAGTTCTGGAATCAGATGATAAGTTGGTGACTGATTATTTGATTGATTGTGTGGTTTATTCATATGTGACTGACTGATTTAGGTGATTCAGTCATCTGTTAAGTATTGACCTGTTAGAATAGATTTGTGGGATTGTTAATGTGGCCTAGTAATTTGTTATTGTTTGTTAATTTGATTTCTTTCTTGATAAGAATGGTTTAGTTAGTTGTTAATGTCTGATCATTTGAGTTGTGTAATTGTTAGAATTATTTAATCTGATAATGTTTGTTTGGTGATTGGTTGTTTGATTTGTGGGAAATTGTAAGAATTATTGAACCTGCAAATTTTTTTTTTTTTTTTTTTTTTTTTTTTTGGGTGATTGACTGTTTGATTTGTGGGACTGGTAATATTATGTAGTCAGTTATTGGTATCTGATAATTTGGTTTTTATGTTTGTTAGAGTTATTCAGGAGAAAAATACTCTGTATCTGCCTCCTGTGATAAGAATTCCAGAGAAATTTGACTAAAAAGCTCAACAAAATGGGAAAGAGGAAAACGTGCACAAAACAACGTAACGTTTCGGCCAGGCAGCCTTTTTCAAACATGTGTCAACAACACAACGCCGTAACGTTTCGGCCGGGCAGCCTTTTTCAAACATAAGTCAAACTTATGTTTGAAAAAGGCTGCCCGGCCGAAACGTTACGTTGTGTTGTTTTGTGCACGTTTTCCTCTTTCCTTTCCCATTTTGTTGAGCTTTTTAGTCGAATTTCTCTGGAATTCATTGTATTAGCTTGACTGCAGTCACCCCCCATAGTTTCTCCTGTGATAAGAGCAGGATTTTGTCAGGGCTCTGATGAACAGAGTATTATTGCGTCGGACATCAGTTTTTCACAGGATTCATATAAACAAGCAAAACAGCAACCAAATTATATTTAAAAAAAAAAATGAAAGTAAATATTGAAGTAAGATATTTTTCATTTTTTGAAATCATGACACAGAAAAACCACACAACAGCCGGGGCTGTAGGGGTTGGTTCTGCAATGTCCCGTAAAGGATACGCAGCTAACCTTTAATGCATGATGGAATTCTGGAAGGAGCTAGTGATAGTGATCAGATTTTTGACCTATTTTGTTGGTTTTAAATCATTCAGCAAAAGACTTTTATTTTAGATAAGGTAGCAGCATTAATGATAGCAAGAAGAAGAAAACTACAATGCATTTCACATAGACACTGGATGGGTCTTTATCTCAGTGTACATTCCTGGACCTGTTGGGGGGGGGGGGGGGGGGGGGGGGGGGAGGAAAGATCCGCTGCTCCCTGTCGAGCTTGTTGTAAAAGGTGACTAATTAGGATTTGTTGAAATCAGATGTGTTGAGTTAAAAGGTGCAGATATCACAGCCTAGCTGTGAACCACAACACATCTACCACAGCCTAGCTGTAAACCACAACACACCATCTACCACCACAATTTTAAGGGGGAATGCAGAAGAAGATGGATTGATTGATTTGTCTGATGTTTCTGCAAACATATGTTTTCTGTTTCAGCATCACTCGGACATTTGCATCTGGCAAGACAGAGAAGATGGTGATGTCGAGTCTGAAAGATTTAGGTCTTCCTAGTGGCAAGGTAATGATACTATCTGTCTAGGCTATCATCAGGGCTAGATTTAGATGGATGTGTACAGCTCTGAGGCCCCTACCATTTTAAATTTTGCTAGCTAATCTAAAGAAAACTTTAAAATATGTACATCTTTTAAACATTTGAGTAAAGAAGTTTTATTAAAAGAAATTGTAAAAAATATGTTTGCACAATCACAGAAATTATGTTATATAATCATCTAAAAGGCTCTAAGTTACAACTTAAAATTTATTTTTCTCAAATCCGAATATGCTGAATTGTTAAAAATAGGAATTTGTTGAGGCCTCTGCAAATTGTGGAGCCCTTAGCTTCAGCTTATTTAGCTTATACCTAAATACGGACCTAGCTCTCATCCATTGGTAACACGACTGCCATCTCCTACTGTCCTTAAACCTTCTTTTGAATTTTTATTTTTTTTTGTTAGTAGTAAATGTATTATGTGCTTATAAACATAGATCATATCTTTCTTAACCCCTTGTTTTTACGGCATTGCAAAGTAATGTGCAGTTTTTAAATCTTCTTCTTTTCTTCTTTGTGTTCACCAGCTGTACACTCTGGCGTAAAGTTCTGGTTGTTCGTCCACTTCTGGACTGCAGTCATGCTCCAGAACCTGAGTGTTGCATGTGCATCAGTTTTACAGATCTGATTCAATTGAATGCAGACTGCTGGTTCCTTGCCTCTCAGGCAGATGCACTCCGACTTCAAAGGAAGCTCCCCAGTTAGTCGACTCTTACGACATGCTTTTGGGGAGGCAGTGGGTCTATTCTTGTTTTCCCTACAATAGGGCCCCGGAACCCACACGGGGGAGTTTTTAAATGTTATCTGTGAAGCTAATTTCCAACTTTTAAATCGGCAGATCATAGTTGTAGTTGAAATATCCAAGTGTTGACGATAGGAGCAATCATTATTATACATCTATATACTCTTGCCTAATCTCAGTTGACCAGTCTCCCTGTGGGGTCTTTTAGGTCACAGTGGCAAAAAATTACAGCAGACTGTAATTGGAGTTGAAATATCCAAGTATTGATGATGGGGGGGGGGGGGGGGGGGGATCATTATTATACATAAACACTTTGTTTTGTCAATCTGTATACTCTTGCCTAATCTCAGTTGACCAGTCTCCCTGTGGGGTCCTTTAAGCCACACTGGCATAAAACTACAGCAGACTATAATTGGAGTTCGTATTTCCAAGTCTTGATGGAAGGCAGAAATGGTCTTTTGGCTATTTAAAATGGTCTAAAGAGCAACTTGAACTCCTCCTAAAGTTGAACGATTGATGTTGAACTATTTAGCGCCATATAAATCTATCTTTATATGTGTAAGTAAATCATGGACAGTTGGTCGATTGAAAAAATTATTTGGAAAATGCGAAGATATGTTTTCTAGACGAATATAAAATTACCCTGACAGATTGAAACAAAAAAAATAAGGGTGTCTTAAAGGAAACTGACTCACGAAGAGAACATTGCCCGCGTCAGAAGGAGACTGTCTGCATTCTTTTATCATTTCTTGAGAAGGAGAAAACCGGAGTTCAGTGACAGTGAAAATGTTGGAGGGGAAGAGTGGCAAAATGAAACCGAGAGAGAAGATGCAGAACTGTTTGACATCATTGCATAGACATATAATCAAAGTGCTGCTGGTACTGTTGGCATTGGAACTCTTTGCTAGCTGCTGAAGATGAGGGAATAGCACTTATGGGAATATCCAGTGCTGTAATATTGGTTCTTAACTCAGTTTAACTCTTGTATGCTGTCTCATAATTGTCTATTGCTTTTTTCCTCCGTCTTTAAATGTTTTCTCATAGTTGTCCTGTCTGTTTAGTTTGATTTCATGTTGTTTATTTCTGTTTTACTGAAAGTGATGTGTTACAAGTTTGTTTGTTGTTGCTGTATACACTATGTTGATAACATCATTGTCAAGTCCATTGCTGACTGGCATGGGTGATCATCCTCTTCTTAACCTTTGATCTTCAGCATCTTGTGTTGACACCCCTCCATACCATGGCAAAAGGCTTTCAAGAGTTGTCCTATGTCACCTTCCTCTGTCAGGGGTCTCAGTATGCTCCAGATTCCTTCTTCTCATAACATGACCAAAAACTGATGACTGTCTCTTTCTGTTGTTCATGATAAGTTCTTTAAGCTCTTGTCTCTTTCAAAACCTCTGGGTTGATTTTTTTTGGAGGGTTTCTTTTGCTAAGGATTCTTCTGTAAAACCACATCTCTGAGGCCTCAAGAAATTGTTTGCCTTCTTTATTAATTATCCAGGACTCACAGCCATATTTTAAAACTGGCTTTGTATAGCATGTAACAACTTGGTTTTTAATCTCCAGTGGTATCATTCATCTCTCAATGTTTTTACATGTAACTTGTTTGTTACTGTGTTAATTATTTTATGATTGACATTTTTATTGCTACACATATTTTTCTTGTTACAATATTTGTTGTTTCATATATAAATATATATAAATGCTGATACATTTTTTTGTTGCACCTCCAGGGTGATGAGATAGATCCTGCTTCATTCACTTTTGAGAAGTTCTATGAACTATATCACATGATTTGTCCTCGCACTGATATAGAGGAGCTATTCAAAGATTTGTGAGTTATATTTAGTTTTATTGTTTTCAGTATCGTTATTCCTTTGAGTGTGTTCCTGGGCCTTCTTGTAGGGGAGACAACAAGAATAGGCCCACTGCCCCTAAAAAGCCTTTTAGAAAAGTTAACTAATTAAGGGCTGTTTCCTTCAAAGTTGGAAGGAATCAACAGTCTGCATTCAGATAAGCCTGATCTGTAAAGCGGATGCGCATGCAAAACTCAGTTTCTGGAGCAAGACTAAAATCCAGAAATGGATAAACAGCCAGAACTTTCTGCCAGAGTTTATAGCCAGTGAACACTAAGGAGAAAAAGATTACTATTATTATATTCTTTTTTAATACATAGTGTGCTTTCAGTTACTTGCTGTTTTTATTTCTAAGACATTGCTAAGTTTTCTTTAGTCAATCACAGATGTCATTGCATTTAACTATTATCCTGTTTGTCAAGATTCTCTCCTAGCTGTTAGTTTTTACTGTTCTACCCTAGCTGTTAGTTTTCACTGTTCTGTTAGTTTTACACTTTAGCTGTATCTGTTAGCTTTCACTGTTCTGCCCTAGCTGTTAGTTTTCACTGTTCTGCCCTAGCTGTTAGTTTTCACGGTCCTTTCCTAGCTGTTAGTTTTCACTGTTCTGCCCTAGCTGCTATTTTCACTGTTCTGTCCTAGCTTTTAGTTTTCACTGTTCTGCACTAGCTTTTAGTTTTCACTGTTCTGTCCTAGCTTTTAGTTTTCACTGTTCTGCACTAGCTTTTAGTTTTCACTGTTCTGTCCTAGCTTTTAGTTTTCACTGTTCTGCCCTAGCTGTTAGTTTTCACTGTTCTGCCCTAGCTGTTAGTTTTCACTGTTCTTTCCTAGCTGTTAGTTTTCACTGTTCTGCCCTAGCTGTTAGTTTTCACTGTTCTGCCCTAGCTGTTAGTTTTCACTGTTCTGCCCTAGCTGTTAGTTTTCACTGTTCTGTCCTAGCTGTTAGTTTTCACTGTTCTGCCCTAGCTGTTAGTTTTCACTGTTCTGCCCTAGCTGTTAGTTTTCACTGTTCTGCCCTAGCTGTTAGTTTTCACTGTTCTGCCCTAGCTGTTAGTTTTCACTGTTCTGTCCTAGCTGTTAGTTTTCACTGTTCTGCCCTAGCTGTTAGTTTTCACTGTTCTGCCCTTGCTGTTAGCTTTCACTGTTCTGCCCTATCTGTTAGCTTTCACTGTTCTGTCCTAGCTGTTAGCTTTCACTGTTCTGCCCTAGCTGTTAGCTTTCACTGTTCTGCCCTAGCTGTTAGTTTTCACTGTTCTGTCCTAGCTTTTAGTTTTCACTGTTCTGCCCTAGCTGTTAGCTTTCACTGTTCTGTCCTAGCTATTAGTTTTCACTGTTCTGCCCTAGCTGTTAGCTTTCACTGTTCTGCCCTAGCTGTTAGCTTTCACTGTTCTTCCCTAGCTGTTAGTTTTCACTGTTCTGCCCTAGCTGTTAGTTTTCACTGTTCTGCCCTAGCTGTTAGTTTTCACGGTCCTTTCCTAGCTGTTAGTTTTCACTGTTCTGCCCTAGCTGCTATTTTCACTGTTCTGTCCTAGCTTTTAGTTTTCACTGTTCTGTCCTAGCTTTTAGTTTTCACTGTTCTGCCCTAGCTGCTATTTTCACTGTTCTGTCCTAGCTTTTAGTTTTCACTGTTCTGTCCTAGCTTTTAGTTTTCACTGTTCTGTCCTAGCTTTTAGTTTTCACTGTTCTGCCCTAGCTGCTATTTTCACTGTTCTGTCCTAGCTTTTAGTTTTCACTGTTCTGTCCTAGCTGTTAGTTTTCACTGTTCTGCCCTAGCTGTTAGTTTTCACTGTTCTGCCCTAGCTGTTAGTTTTCACTGTTCTGTTAGTTTTACACTTTAGCTGTATCTGTTAGTTTTCACTGTTCTGTCCTAGCTGTTAGTTTTCACTGTTCTGTCCTAGCTGTTAGTTTTCACTGTTCTGTCCTAGCTGTTAGTTTTCACTGTTCTGCCCTAGCTGTTAGTTTTCACTGTTCTGTCCTAGCTGCTATTTTCACTGTTCTGTCCTAGCTTTTAGTTTTCACTGTTCTGTCCTAGCTGCTATTTTCACTGTTCTGTCCTAGCTGTTAGTTTTCACTGTTCTGCCCTAGCTGTTAGTTTTCACTGTTCTGTCCTAGCTGTTAGTTTTCACTGTTCTGTCCTAGCTGTTAGTTTTCACTGTTCTGTCCTAGCTGTTAGTTTTCACTGTTCTGCCCTAGCTGTTAGTTTTCACTGTTCTGTCCTAGCTGCTATTTTCACTGTTCTGTCCTAGCTTTTAGTTTTCACTGTTCTGTCCTAGCTGCTATTTTCACTGTTCTGTCCTAGCTGTTAGTTTTCACTGTTCTGCCCTAGCTGTTAGTTTTCACTGTTCTGTCCTAGCTGCTATTTTCACTGTTCTGTCCTAGCTTTTAGTTTTCACTGTTCTGTCCTAGCTGTTAGTTTTCACTGTTCTGCCCTAGCTGTTAGTTTTCACTGTTCTGCCCTAGCTGTTAGTTTTCACTGTTCTGTTAGTTTTACACTTTAGCTGTATCTGTTAGTTTTCACTGTTCTGTCCTAGCTGTTAGTTTTCACTGTTCTGTCCTAGCTGTTAGTTTTCACTGTTCTGTCCTAGCTGTTAGTTTTCACTGTTCTGCCCTAGCTGTTAGTTTTCACTGTTCTGTCCTAGCTGCTATTTTCACTGTTCTGTCCTAGCTTTTAGTTTTCACTGTTCTGCCCTAGCTGCTATTTTCACTGTTCTGTCCTAGCTGTTAGTTTTCACTGTTCTGCCCTAGCTGTTAGTTTTCACTGTTCTGCCCTAGCTGTTAGTTTTCACTGTTCTGTTAGTTTTACACTTTAGCTGTATCTGTTAGTTTTCACTGTTCTGTCCTAGCTGTTAGTTTTCACTGTTCTGTCCTAGCTGTTAGTTTTCACTGTTCTGTCCTAGCTGTTAGTTTTCACTGTTCTGCCCTAGCTGTTAGTTTTCACTGTTCTGTCCTAGCTGCTATTTTCACTGTTCTGTCCTAGCTTTTAGTTTTCACTGTTCTGTCCTAGCTGCTATTTTCACTGTTCTGTCCTAGCTGTTAGTTTTCACTGTTCTGCCCTAGCTGTTAGTTTTCACTGTTCTGTCCTAGCTGCTATTTTCACTGTTCTGTCCTAGCTTTTAGTTTTCACTGTTCTGCCCTAGCTGTTAGTTTTCACTGTTCTGTCCTAGCTGTTAGTTTTCACTGTTCTGTCCTAGCTGCTATTTTCACTGTTCTGTCCTAGCTTTTAGTTTTCACTGTTCTGCCCTAGCTGCTATTTTCACTGTTCTGTCCTAGCTTTTAGTTTTCACTGTTCTGCCCTAGCTGTTAGTTTTCACTGTTCTGTCCTAGCTGTTAGTTTTCACTGTTCTGCCCTAGCTGTTAGTTTTCACTGTTCTGCCCTAGCTGCAAGTTTTCACTGTTCTGTTCTAGCTGTTGGTTTTATGGCAAGGTGCAGGTGGTAAAACCATATTAAGGTTTTTCCCTAGCCCTTGCCTTGCTCATTTGACTTTTCATTTTTTCCAGAATTCATAATAAACAGATATTGAAGCATTAAGTCCAACTTTTTCTAGTAGATTTCTGTTACTGTGACATATAAATTTGATTGACACATTTTTTACTTTTATCAGCTTGTTCAACATGTATGACCTCATTTTTTTTTTGCAGATCTCGAAGTCGCACATTCCTCAGCATACCCCAGTTGATTGATTTTTTTAATGAAGTGAGTACAGTCAGTTTTCCTTTCTTTATGTGATGTGTGTGTGAATGTGTGTGTGTGTGTGTGTGTGCAGGCATGTGTTTGTTTA
This sequence comes from Candidula unifasciata, assembly GCA_905116865.2. Lineage (NCBI taxonomy): Eukaryota > Metazoa > Mollusca > Gastropoda > Stylommatophora > Geomitridae > Candidula > Candidula unifasciata. The sequence goes on from CAJHNH020000291.1 coordinate 343,255, forward strand.
TGACCCCCAGTGGCTTTTGTAAAGCCAATTTGATGTCAAATTGTCCTGTAAACCTAAGTGATAGAGGTCATGGGGTCAAGGCATGTGTCATCTGACACATTTTCTTTTTTCCTTATGCCTTGGGCAGTGTACTCCATTTAGTGCTTCACTCTATTCTTGTTTATTTATTAACCCTTTGAATTTATTTGAATTTAAGAAAAAAGTTAGGTAAATAAGTTGTTAAAATATTTTTTAGTGACATGAGTAATCTGGCTGTTTAAAAAGAATTTTCCCCAAAAATTCTTACAGGTTGATGGCTAATTTTGTTGTTGTTGCCATTCACGGGGCGAAAATGTTAATGGTATGGGTAGAAAGGACTGCATCATATGCCAGTTTGTAACTTTTAAACTGGTGTCTGTTAATGACAGAGTTAAGTGTGGATTCAGCAAGAAAGGATGTGGGAGAGGACGGGTAGGGCATGTGTACAACCAGTGTGATACAGTCAGCATCTTTTTACAGCGTCCGATCTTACTATCCAGAGACCAGGGGAAATTACTAGAAGTCCACGTGAAAAAATCCCAGCCTTTACCTGGGATTGAATCCGGGACCTTCAGCACTCGAGGCAGACGCCATGCCTCGAGACCACGCAGCCCACCACCTTAAGACATTTGCTACATGATACAGAATGTCCCTGGGTATTGTTGGTATATTATGATATTGATACTTAAGTCAGATATCATAGCCAATCAGCCATGTGTACATGTGGATTGGCACCTGAGACAACAGATCACATCCTCCAATACCAAATACAACATATCATGGCAAAACTTTTGGCCAAGAGAAACACTGATGCAAGCCAAACTTTACAGGTCGCTGAGCAAATTACAAAGGATAATGAAATTCATACTAGAGACAGCATTGCAGATATAGATAATCTATTCTAAGTGAATGCAAGAAGAAGAAGAAGTTATCAGTAAGCATTAATGAGTTTGAATTAAATTTTAGTGGCAGGGAGAATGAAAACCTATTAAAAATCATCTGTTTCATATGTTTGATATTCTCAGAGGCAGAGAGACCCCCGGTTAAATGAGATTCTTTTCCCTTTCTATAACCACACACGAGTGAAAAATATCATACAGTCTTATGAAAGTGATTCAGAATACTTAAGTAAAGGTAAGAATATACATGTGTAAATGTGACATAAAGGTATATTTAATGGTATTATCTTAAAACTAAAACTACACATATAACAGTCAAGTACCATCACAGTGAAAAGTAACTTCGGTTCTTACCAACTGCTGACTTGCTTTCTACTTTTCCCTCTCTTTTTGTTTATTTTGTGTTATTCTTTTCTTTTAACCTACTGAAATTGATATTTTTGTAGATTTTTTAAATTTCTTTTGTCGGCTCTGTTCTCATTTCTGTCTTCTCAAGAAACTCTACACTCTTTGGTTGTATTTCCAACAGTGCTGCCTGTTGGAACCATGGTAACATAATGGCTAGGTGCTTACTGGATGGCCTGATGTTTTTGGATTTGAATCTTTATCATGGTCAAGTTTACCTAGCTCCCAGGCCGAGCCAGCTTTATAATAGTAATAGCCTGGGAAGTGAAGATGACCGGGATGATATTGACTAAATCATCCATTGAGCGCCGATTGGTCTATACAAATATTAGTCTGACATCATACACCTGATGTGCCACTTAAAAGGGTCCTTTACTTTGAAATCATTTTGTTGTTGTAGACCAAGTGTTTAACACCTTATATTGAATTTATTGTAACTGGTTCAGAGTAATGATTAAACACAACCAGTAATATTGTATGCATAAAACTTAAGTATTGTAAGTTTATTTTGGGGGGAAATAAAATATGCCTTCTCTTATTTGAAATTATTTCTTAGTGTAACTGAAGTAACCTATTTATTTATGTGTGACATAGATTGGCTGAGTCAAGATGGCTTTTGCCGCTACCTGATGTCCGATGAAAATGCACCTGTCTTCCTGGATCGTCTGGACATTTACATGGACATGGACCAACCACTGCCCCACTACATCATCAACTCTTCACACAACACCTACCTGACAGGCCGACAGTTTGGTGGCCGCTCGTCTGTGGAGATGTATCGACAAGTCCTGCTGGCTGGATGCAGGTGGGCAGAATATATTCATTATTCATGTGTGCAGGTGTATTCATGAAACCAGTTAGTCTGGTCCTTTCCTCATTAAAAATAACCAACCAATAATGTTTCTTTTTACATGTTTATTTCAACCAATCAGCCAATCATGACTGGTCTTTACACTTTCAGTGGTACTAACCAATCAGTGAATACAGTCTCTTCTTATCTTCTTCTTAGCGTTCACCAGCTGTAAATTAACAGAAAGTCCAGGTTGTTCATCCATTTCTGGACTTTGACCTTGTTGAGGGACTTGAGTATTACACGCATGTCTGTTTTACAAAACCGGCTCATTTGTGGTCAATCTGTTGGTTCCTTGCCTGTCAGGCATGTGCACTCCAACTTCGAAGGCAGCATCAGTCGTATCTGCCAGGCTCCCATTTGGGAACCTGTTTCTAGGATGAGCACAGAGAGGTGTAGGCTGGCCTTGATCAGTATGAGCCCTGATTCTGGTGCCCAACCATGTGTGATTGTGCATCTCTGCATCCCAAGTCTGTTTAAATATTCTTAATACTCAGGGTCATACTCAAACGATGGAGAGCTAATGTCCAGGCAGACCTGCAAACACTTGGTGTCATTAACTGGATAAAGAAGGCCAACCAGAGAGATGAGTGGAGGCGGTTGATATCTGTGGCAATGAACCTCAAGGGCTCGGAATGCTGAAGAAGAAGAAGAAGAAGAATACTCAGGGTGGGGCTGCATGGTCTCGAGATATGCCCGCCTCGAGTGCTGGAGGTCCCGGGTTTCAAATCCCGGTTAGGACTGGGATTTTGTCACCTGAACTCCTAGTAATTTGCCCTGGTCTCGTGTGTCTTGTTGCACACGTACAAAAATTCCTTGGTAGTTGGAAATCGAAAAGAGTAGCCTGACGGCGCTGCCCGGGCAAAAATGTGGAGTTAAAAAATCTACCCAGAACATTTCAGGATCCTCGCTGGTGCAACAGAGTTCGTGCAGTGCGCTGTGATTCTTCAGACTCGGGCTTGAGATAGAAGTAGAACGGAGAACTTATGGGTTGCACCCGTGTGCTGTGATGTTTATCCGTTGAATAAACATAAACAAACTTAATACTCAGGGCCCAAGGTAGTAGTCAGGTGTGCCAGATCCCAGACACCCTCTGTAACCTTCAAAGAAATTATAATTATATAATTAAAAGTAAAAAGTAAAAGAATCTTGTCCACGCCTCAATGCGTATTGGGCATATAGGGCTAGACCTATATTTTATAGACTGATCAGCACTCTGTGGGTTATAGGGTCAACATCAAGCCGGCCACCTTTACTTGCCAGGACAGTACCTGGTAGCCACTCAGGGCTGGGTCGACCTGGGAGATGAGGTCATTTATGAAAACAAGTCAAGCTCCGCCAGGATCTGAACCCATGACCTTTTGATCCACAGCTGAGTGTCTAGCCAGTACGCCACATGGATTTCCAGTTTTGTAATTAAGGGGCCTGAAATTACAACCACATTATGTTTTCTTTTGGTTTTCACATTTGTTCAGAGCATACACAGAAATCTGGCTTCTCCAATAGACACTTTGATTGTGATGCACTTATGATTTTGTTATTGTAGTTATTATTTTCCCCACTTAAGCATCTCCTGTAAAATTTTCTAGGGCTCACTGGGTTAACTCTTTCAGTTCCAGGTAGTCATTACTTTGACTCCTTATGTTCTAAACATATGTTTCTTAAATTAAGACAGGATCAGGTCTGAAATAGTTCCAGTAGTAGGACCAAATTGGTCAGAGTAACAATTTTGATAGAATTGGCTGAGTAATCATTATGATTTTATTATTATCCAAGTGTGGATTCACAGGGCCTTAATTTGGACAAAAAAAGAATAGAAAGACACACCCCCCCCCCCCCCCCACCCAACAACCATGTTGTAAAGATGACTAATTTGGGGTTTACAGAAATCTGATGCAGTGGTTCGAAAGGTACAGATTTTGCAGCCTAGCTGTAATCTACAACACAGCGTGCTAACCGCCTTTTTTAAGGGTGATTGCAGAACAAGATGAAGAAGAAACCAGGATCGATTGCTGTTTTAAAGTAAAATCGATTGATGTCAACTGTTTTTACCAGGTGTGTAGAGTTGGACTGCTGGGATGGGAGGAATGAGGACCAGGAGCCAATCATCACCCATGGCAAGGCAATGTGTACAGATATCTTGTTCAAGGATGTCATCCAGGCTATTAAAGAGACAGCTTTTGTAACCTCTTGCTATCCTGTGATACTGTCTTTTGAAAACCACTGCAGGTAGGCTACCATTTGACAACTTTTAAAGTTATTTTTTTAATTATTGTTTTTACGACTAATACCTTTGTTTGCTTCTAACTACAGAGTTCTTAGTTTGAACCATTTGTGGGCAGTTTTAAAAGATCTTTTCTTCTTCTGCATCAGCTGTAAACTCCAGTGGAAAGTCCTGCTTCACCAGCTACTCGACTTTGGCCTTGTACCAGGACTTGAGTGTTGTCTTTTTAAAAAATAGATTTAGTTTATTTGTGTGCAGACTGTTGGTTTCTTGCCTCTCAGGCAGATGCATTCTGAGTTTAAAGGAAATATCGACCCTCTCTACATTGCCCAGACTCCCGGTTGGGAACCTGTTTCTATGACTGCAGCAGGGTGTATGTAGGTCGGTCTCAACTAGTATGGGCCCTGGTGCTGGTGGGCCACATTAAAGGTGCTTGATTATTCTCTTTCTTGAAGTTAGGGGGAGTGTATTGAATGTCTAGCCTTCTTAGAAAATGTGAAGCATTAGATGTCACAGGTGCAGAGTAAAGTGAAGGGCCCTCTTCCACGCCTTTAGGCTTATTGAGCAAATAGGGCTAGACCTAAATTTTATAGACCGATCAGAGCTTGGTGAGTGATTTGATCAGCCTCCTGCCGGCCACCTTTCCTTCCCAGGGTTGCACCTGGTACTCACTCAAGCCTGGGTCGACCTAGTAGCCAAAGTCAGCAGGGTGTTTATATTGTTACACATGAGAACAGTCTTCTTCTTCTTCTTCATTGACGGGCTGTGAGCTCTGGCAGAAAGTCCTGGTTGTTGGTTCACTTGGACTTTGGCTTTGTGCCAGGGCCTGAGTTTTGCATGCACATCCACTTTACTGGCTTGTTTGTGTGCAGTTAGTTGTTCCTTGCCACTCGGGGCAGATGCACTTCGACTCAAAGGAAGTCGCCAGTCAGTCGACTCCTACGACATGCTTGCTGGGAAGGCAGTGTGTCTGTTCTTGTTTCCCCCCACAATGAGGCTCTGGCACCCAAACGCGGAGGGAACAATCGATACAGAATCAGTAAAACACATTCAGGCCCATGAATTTTTTACAAACTTGACTCACATTAATTTTTGTGTACAAAAATGACAGATTGGGTGGTGTAAAATAAAGGCAGTAGAGAATGTAATATATTTCTAAAACCTACATAAGCAGAGATTTTCAATTTTTAAAGAGAAATGAATATACATTTTGAATTTGAATTATACATCAGTGTTTAATGCTGTTGTAGTTGGAGGAAAAAAAGGAATTCAGCAGGTGTTATGTTTGCGAAGACACATTTTTGTAGAAAAATGTTTCAGTTACCCTGGTGTTGCAGTCACAAGAGCAGTGAATATCCAGATTTGAGAATAGCACTGTAAAGTTTGTTCGGTGTGTTTGTAGCACTTTCAGTCTATTACTTCCTAAACAGGTTAGTAGTGGGACATTCTCTGGCCAGACTCATCAGAACTGCTAGATTCTCCTAGAGCTGACCGTTCAGCTGCCATTGGTATAAATTCTTCTTTGGAATCACTTTCTGAATAATTTAAGTTTTCAGCATTGTCAGAGTTATAATTAAAAGCATCTGACTGAAACAATTTCATAGCTTCTGCTGCAAAAATGCACATTTTTGGGTCTGTATTTGTGCTTTGAACATTGGTATTTAATGTCAGTCAAAGATGAAGTTGGAAAATTCACTGTGAAAATCACAGTCACAGTGAATTCCATTATTTGAGCCTAAATGTTTTAGCAAAGGCTTGAATAAATAGAAAGGTTAGAGTAACCTTCCTTGAATATTCTAAATATAGTTTGAAAGTTAGAATAACCTTCCTTGAATATTCTAAATATAGTTTGAAAAAACTATTAAAAACTAGTACCGAGCGATATGCAAATTAATATGTGCGGGACTATCAGTTGACACAGAATGCTCTGTTTGGGCTAATCTGAATTTCTCAGCCAACACACACTGCATCGATTGGGTCTGAAAATGTTAAGTATCTGTACTGTTAAAAAATCAAATACTCTTCAGCTAAATAATTAAGTTAGTATTTTAATGAACTATGTATAGTAAATACACTCCTTAGCTAAATTTTCATGAACTATATATAGTAAATAGGTTAAACTCAGCATGTAGTAAATATAACACGAAGATCAATGTAAACAAAACATAAACAATGCAAGTTAGTAGAACGCCTGCCCCACTACACATACAGCTGAATGGTTCTGCCCTGAATCAAGTTAGGAAGTTTAAATATCTAGGAAGTATGATCACAGAAGATGGTAGAATTGACAGAGAAATAGAAACCAGATGTCAGAAAACAAGTGCACTTATTTACCAATTGTCACCATTATTAAGACATCCAAGCATAACTATGAGTGCAAAGAGACAGATTATTAATAGCATATTCATTCCAACATTAAGCTACCAGTGCCAAACATGGACGCTAACTAAAGCCCATAAACGCAAAATTACCACCTGCGAGATGAGGTGCCTGAGAAAAGCAGCCAACCTAACCATACGAGATCGAGTGAATAATGAAACTATCAGGCAAATTGTGGGAACGACACCTTGTACTAGATTCATCGAGAAACAGCAGATCAAGTAGTTTGGCCATCTCGTTAGAATACGGCAAGATCAAATACCATCACAAGCACTACATCTCAGAAGATCAACTACAAGAGCAAGAGGACGGCCACGGAAAACATGGATTGACAACATTAAAGACACTCTACGCCTTCACGGCATGTCAATAGCCAATGGCAGCCAACGTGCACTGGATCGCAAATTATTCCTCCCCACGACGCTTAACGGCAGAAGTGTTTTATGATGATGATGATATAAAGTAAATACACTCTTCAGCTAAATAATTTAGTATTTTCATGAACTATATACAGTAAATACACTCCTCAGCTAAATAATGAAGTTGACATTTTCATAAGCAAACTTTTTAACAATTTTCCAGCAAACTGCAGCAGTACAAGATGGCTAAGTATTGTGAGGACATCCTTGGAGACTATCTGTTGAAAAAACCTATAGAAGGACACCCGGTCAGTATTGATTCTAGAAGCAACAGTGTCCACTTGTTTGAATGATTACAGATTTTACATAGTTGTGAGAATAAAAATCATTATCATCATGAAATTGGGTGGTTACCCATAGAGATTGCAACCTTGACAAGCACATCAGGCTGACAATGTTTGGATTGCAGGCTCCACTTTCCAGGATGACATATCCTGTCAGTAGAGGACTGCAAACTTGAAACAAAAATGTGTGCTTAGAAATGGCATTAATCTATCTATCTATTGTCTTCTTCACTTTTACCGGGTTGCAGCCCAGTGTCGTGGTTTAAAATATTTGTTTTGTGCCTCTCGTGTGATTTGAGTGACAGTTTTCTAGATCTTTTGGCCGTATTCAGCTGTTGATCATCCATTGTTTGGCTGGTAACGAGATCTTTGGGTGACGAAGAAGTGGGGCCAGTTGGTAGTTGACTGCATTGACTTTTTGAACTCTAGCCTGTATCTCTTTATTGAGTCTTCCATCTTCTGTAAATATTCTTGAACTTGTTCTAATTGTATGTTACATCACCTCATTGTATGTCATTGATCTTTATGTTTACATTACTGTGTTTCTTTCCTATGGTCATTACTTCAGTTTTTGAGGTGTTTATTTTCATGTCAAATTTTGTACAGTTAGTGAGCAATGAATCAACATTATGGCATTAATTAACTTTTTTAAATTTGTTGTGTGTGGGTAAGAATCGACACATAAAGATAACTGAGTGGGTCACTGAAATATGTTGAAAGTGAAACAACATAAGGAAAGCATTTAAAAAAAAAAGATAACTTGGTTTTAAACTTTATGATTTAAAGTCGCATATTTTGTTCAGACTTTAAAAAAGCAGCTGTTATCTTGATTTTTCATAACTTCTTTATGTTACCTTGGTAATCAAATTTTATGTCTAAAAAGTATTAACCCACTGACTACCAAGCTCATTAACCCTTGCATTTCCCCAGATACCACGTATTTTAGTGTTTACTAAAAATGCCATAGCTTCACAACTATTTGATATAATCTCACAATATTTTGTATTTTTGCACCAAACTGAATGAAGAACAAATTTCAAGAAAAAAAAGTTGTTTATTTTGTTTTACATCATCATCATGTGGCTGTAGATTAGTGCAAAAAAGGCAACCGAAAAATCTTTTATCTGACAACAATAAAGACTAATAAAAATGTCTTTTCAAAAAATATTTAACAAAAATGTATAATATTTTGTATTTTTTGCACAAAATTAAACCAAGAACCCATTTAAAGAAAATAAAAATAAGGTTTACTCTGACATAGTCATCATCATCATGTGGCTGTAGATTGTTGCAAAAAAGGCAACTGAAAATCTTTTATCTGACAACAATAAAGACTGATAGTGATGATTTTTTTTCAAAAATATTCAACAAACATATATTACATTTTGTATTTTTGCACAAAATTGAACCGAAACAATGTGAAGACAAAAAATGGGGTATACTTTGTCTGCCATAATCATCATCATCATGTGGCTGTAGATTGTTGCAAAAAAGGCAAATGAAAAATCCTTTATCTGACAATAATTCAGACTCCCAAAAAATGTCACAGCTTCACAACTGTTCAATATCACTTATCCTATCTGATATTGTTTGCACCAAATTAAATAGATAACAAATATCAAGACATATGTAGATTTACTGTTTTATATCATCATCATGTGGCTGTAGATTTGTTGCTGAAAAGGCAACAGACAAATCTGTTATCTGACAGCAATATATAGAAAACGCCCCCGTGACGTGATGGTGGCAGCAAATGATGAGTGGATAGATGGATATAGACTCCGGTAGTCTGAAATAGACGGCTTTTTCACAACACATGTGACGCAACAGTACAAGAAACCATGTTACTTCATTTGGGGTTGTGTGTTTCCAGTTCTTGGGAAAACAGGTGTCTGGTTTCGCACCAATCTTTGCCTCAGCATAACGGTTTGTTTCTTTAGCAAACACAGCCATAATTTCTTTACTGAAGAAAATATTCAGTGGTTCATTTGTTCCTGCTGGCAGAAATAAACCAAAAGTGCCAGTAAATGGGGGTACTCCAGGAAAGCCTTCTAAATCACAATGCCAGTCATCAACCATTGGGGGAGGGGGGGGGGCGTGGCACATCTTCCCCGGACTCGTCAGATGATGATGATTCTGAATCAAAAGCGGCAATGATATCTTCGTCATGTGCAGACTCACGCACGAAATCTTTATAATCTGTGGGCTTTGACTGAATACTCTTACAAGAACTATCAGCATCATAAACTGCAGCACCAGTACTTGCAGCCGACAACACTGTTTTTGTCAGACTTGACTTCGAAGCTTCATACTGTCGTTTTACAGTCGACAATGTTTTGAATGGCACTTCGTTAAATTTATTATAGTCATAGCCATCAAACTGTTCAGAAGTGTCTTCAAATTCACTTTTTGAAGCAAAATCAAGAAAATCGAATGCATCATTAGAAAAATTAGGAGAGATAAGGCCACCACGATGGTTCCGATAATTTGACGCCATGATGAATTTTTCGTCAATGTCTCACCGTCATGGGAGCTAACTAAAAAAAATTCGTCAAATATTTACTTCCAGCACTACGAAGTTATTTCCCTTAATTAACCATACAGAAATGAATAAGCTAGAGGTTTCAACTAAATCCATCATAAAAATCGCGATTTTAACATGACGGCGAGCATCCAAAGCTAAAATTGCAAAGGGTGCGACGTTGGCAGAAGGAAGTAAATGTCGCCTTGTCACATTACGTGCGATGTTGGTAGTCAGTGGGTTAAACGATCTGTTACTTTATTTCTTTTTGTCTCCAGTGTGACGTCTACTTGATCTGTTATTGATTTTTTCAGTTGCTAATTTATGTTTGTTTCACTTAGCAGAAGAGTATCACCTGCAAAATCTAAATGATCCAATTGTGTGTTCACCACTCAGTTGGCGCTAGCATTTCATACACATTTGTTCACCTTACAGCTAATGCCAGATAATAGGAGATACAATCAACATACCGGTTTCACTTCACTGCAAGGACACTGTGATTGGCACAAAGGAGATATGCTGCAATGATGTTTATTAAATGATTCCAGTTAGTGATTGTGTGAAGCTCTCATGATGGCAAAATGTGACCCATATGGCTCTCAGGAGACCCTCAGTATGACACACCTGGCTTAAACCATCATATGTGCGTACTGCACACTTTTAACCTTTATCTGACACAAATTTAATAACCTTTTGTTTTTGTTTTCATTGACAGCTGGAGCCTGGAGTTCCTCTTCCATCCCCTAACCAGCTCAAATATAAGATCCTCATTAAAAACAAAAGACTGAAGCCAGAGGTGGAAAAACGTAAGATTGTTTTAAAACCTTAGAAATAGGTAATGACATTTTAGTGTGACGAAGAAGTCACTGCACGTGACTGTGACAATAGTGACAATTTAGAAGCTGTTTTTTTTTTCCAGCTGTTTGATTTCCTCAGAGGACTTAATTATATTGTTAACCTAGGTATAGATTTCTCTGTCCTGATTTCTCAGAAGGTTTAATTTGTCAATCAGTCTCTGTGGCTCAGGTGATGCGAACACGACTCGTAAAGGTGGGGCACCGGGGTTCGATCCCAGCTGCAGGCAATTTGGCAGCAGACAATCCTTGCATCGATTTCCAATTGTATGTAGAGAGATGATCATTCAGAGAGCAATCGTGCACTAATAAAACTAAAATTTTCCTAGAAAAACCACAACCCAAAAATTTTGTGGTTGGTTCTGCAGAGTCTTGTAAAGCAGTGTTCTTGAACCCATGGGCCGTGGCCCAGTGGTTGGCCATGGCCCAGTGGTGGGCCTGGGAAAAGTTCAATTGGGCCACCAAAAATTGCTGCCTAATCATGTAACAAGAAACGAATATTCGTCTCTGACTTATAAAACCAGTCCGACTGTTGGTCGTTTTTTTCGACTTCCCATTTGTGCAGAAAAGCTTCCCAGCCATGTCATCATAAAAACCGAACAGAGAAATCAAAGGGATGTTATTGCAGCACTTCAGCTATCAGAAGCAACATTCTAGGGCAGCAGCATATGTTGCATTAGCTGAAAACTGTAATTTGTTTCTTTCTATATATCAGATTTGACAGATGAATGTCATCTACATTTGTTTTCTTTCTGTGTTTGGCTACAGGTCAGGTGGGTGGTGAAATAAATTTCTCTGTTTTGGTAGGCCACAGGTTTGAAAGGTTGAGAAACACTGCTGAAAAGAATATGCAACTAACTTGTTAAAGTTTGTTAACTCCTTAAACATCAAACAACAACGAAAGCATGATATGTGACTGGACAACAACAAGGTGTACCAGCAAACATGCAATTCATGTTTGTGCATATTACGTTTAGTCAGGCACACTGAAGATCCCCAGTGACACATTTGTTGTCTAAAAGAGATTGGCATGAAAGGACATCACTACGTAAAATTATTGAAAGTGCCAGTGACACAAGGCTGTGGATATATGGGCTGACCACTGTTACACAGCATCTAGTTCAACTCTTTCAGTACCATCAAATCCTACCAAGCATGGTGACATCCAGATTACAGGAAATCATATGGATATACTGTCTGGGGTATGCATGATTGCAAGGAAATCAAACAGCAAACTTGTGTGTGTGCGTTACAAAAGCAGTAGCAACAGGAACACTCATATTGGACAAGGGGAGACATTCTGAAGACCATTTATACAAGAGTGCTGATGGAAGATAGCAGTGTGAGGTGATGTAACATAGCAGTGTGAGGTGATGTAACATAGCAGTGTGAGGTGATATAACATAGCAGTGTGAGGTGATGTAACATAGCAGTGTGAGGTGATATAACATAGCAGTGTGAGGTGATATAACATAGCAGTGTGAGGTGATATAACATAGCAGTGTGAGGTGATATAACATAGCAGTGTGAGGTGATATAACATAGCAGTGTGAGGTGATATAACATAGCAGTGTGAGATGATATAACATAGCAGTGTGAGGTGATGTAACATAGCAGTGTGAGGTGATGTAACATAGCAGTGTGAGGTGATATAACATAGCAGTGTGAGGTGATGTAACATAGCAGTGTGAGGTGATATAACATAGCAGTGTGAGGTGATATAACATAGCAGTGTAAGGTGATATAACATAGCAGTGTAAGGTGATATAACATAGCAGTGTGAGGTGATATAACAGTGTGAGGTGATATAACATAGCAGTGTGAGGTGAAATAACATAGCAGTGTAAGGTGATATAACATAGCAGTGTAAGGTGATATAACATAGCAGTGTGAGGTGATATAGCAGTGTGAGGTGATATAACATAGCAGTGTGAGGTGATATAGCAGTGTAAGGTGATATAACATAGCAGTGTGAGGTGATATAGCAGTGTGAGGTAATATAACATAGCAGTGTGAGGTGATGTAACATAGCAGTGTGAGGTGATGTAACATAGCAGTGTGAGGTGATATAACATAGCAGTGTGAGGTGATGTAACATAGCAGTGTGAGGTGATGTAACATAGCAGTGTGAGGTGATATAACATAGCAGTGTGAGGTGATATAACATAGCAGTGTTAGGTGATATAGCAGTGTGAGATGATATAACATAACAGTGTGAGGATCTGGCAAGTAAGGATGTCTGAGAGGAAGGGTGCAACATATGTACAGCCAGTATATTACTGGAACAGTCAACCTCCAAACCTTAAGACATTTGCTGTGGGAGACAGAACACCTGTGGGTATCCCAGTGTGCTATATCAGAAACATGGAAATGTGGTGTTCCTGCACATTGGTGCCACTTGAACATTGTAGACTGTATATGCTTCTAAGAGAGGCTGTCTGGCCTGTTTGGACTTCCATAAAAACAAAAGTTAATGCACATGGGAGTTTTGGACTGCACAATAGCTTTCGTCAAGGCTTCTGGCCACCTGATATTCAGTTTTGTGACATAAATATTTCAGAAGAAAAAATCTGTTCATCTTCAATTTCTCTTTTCATTGTTTTTCATTTTGTGTAATATTTCTTGTCGTGATATACATTCACATACACTGTCTGTATGTTCACAGAGCAACTGGAGTGGTTTCAGCGGGGGATGATCCAGATTGTCAATGAGGACAGTGAACTGATTGAAGATCCAAATGTTGTAGCGACCATTGATGGAGAGGATGGTCCACTTAATGGTAATACTGGGCCTCATGTTCTGTGTCTCACTGATAAACATTCTCACACAATTTTTATTTATTCATGCACAGTTTTGTATTTGGAATATTACCATTTATTGGCCTTTGCACAGATTTTTATTTTACTTCGTCATTCCCCATTTTTTTTTTTTTTTTGGGTCTCGACGGCCTTTTCTTTTTGAACTTCTTTCCCCGTGTTTGTATTTATAATAATAACATCAGATAAACTTTTCTAAATCGCTTGTTAAACATATTTTTCTCAATTTAATTCATGCTTAGCTATAATATGCTTTACAAAAAAAAAAAAAAAACCTGTGGGAGTCGAGCATTTTAAAGCTGGTTAGTATATAGGACTTAAAATAAAATTTACAATAAATGAATCAAACTTTGCATGTATACATCTGAAACTTGTCCGTTATTCTCATCTGTGAGCTGCCCTCGTTTGGTACATTCTGTGCTGTGTTGAACAATCCTAATTAACATAATACCTTGTCTCAAATCCTTCAGCCTCACTGCGAGTGTATTTCTTACACATGCCAACGTCTATTCGCCACGTGCTAATTTTCTACACTTTATAATTGTCTCCCTGGAACAAGGCCAATGGTTGTTCGTTATTTTATAAGGTGACAGTTTTTTCTTATTCAGGAAGAGCACACCATCACTGTTTTAAAAGGGTTTTTTGTTTAATATCTCCATTTGTCTGCTAGTAGCCTTCTCCAGTATTTTCAATTATTATTTTTTTCTAAAGCACTGCAGCTCTTCAGCTGTGCACACTTTGAAACTGTATATTTGCTGCTGTAATTTAACTTGTTAATTTAAAAAGGCTAAACTCCTAGAAATTGAAAGCGTGTTAGCAGTTTCACCGTTTCTAGATTAGTTTGCAAAACGTATCGTGGCAGGAGGTAATACTTTTTAACTCTTTCGGTATCAAGCAGATGTTGCCTCTACCATTTGTATCTTAACGGTTGTGTACTTTATATTAGCAATTCACCTAGTCTTGATGGTTAAAAATAATAAATGCTGTTAGACTGAACAAATGAACGATCTAATGAGTGCCCTTTTTTTTTTAAAGGGTCACAAATTGGGCATGCGGGTGCGTCTCTCAAGCATTCTTTTAACAAGCCAACCAACCAATCTTCTAACTAACAAATCACTCAGCAAGCTAACTAATCAATCAACCAACATGTTAACCTCTCAACCAACCAACCAACCAATCAGCTAAAGAGTTAACCACTCAACCACCCAACCAATCATCTAACCAGTTAACCCCTTAACCAAACAACCAATCAGCTAACCAGTTAACCACTCAACAAGGTATCCAACAAACAAACCACTGGGCCATGAAATTAACCGACTAACCAATGGGTCATCTAACTAACAAACCACTTGACCATCAACTAATCAATCCACCAACGACTTAACCAACAAATCAGTTAGCTGATCATCTATCAGCTAGCCAATTACTTAACCAACAAAACTTCACAGACATATTTATATTACTTGAAAATAAAATGCATAGATGCTAAAAGGAACATAATTTAGACATTAAAAATCTATGTAATTTAATAAGTGAAATTGTTCAAACTGCATACAAGAATACCTTAGGGTATCGAACAATCAAATAACATTTCTTTCCTATCTGGATCATGAATAGTTTTTAAGAGTGCGGGCATCCCCGTTAACTAATAAAAATGAGATCATCAAATAACTGCGTTAAAAAAAAATAAAAAAAGCAGTGTACTTTAAATGTTTAGTTAAAAAAATTTAACCCTTGCATGTTTGCTGGCTCGGTGGTCATATTTCATGTTTTAGGACTAAGACTCTCTGGTTAACCGAGTCTTCTTTTTCTTCTGTGTCTTCTTCATCTCTTCCACCGTTTACATCAGCGAGGTGTTGGGGGGAGATGTAAGGATCTGTGCGCTTTTTCCAATGCACTGTACAAGTTTGTGTTAATTTCTGTTCGTTTGCTCCTGATGTTGTCACTCCATATCTTGCATGGTCTTCCTCTTGCTCTGTGTGCATTATATTTCTTCAGCGTGGCTCTCTGTGGCAGTTGGTACCAGGGCATTCTCGTCAGGTGGCCAAACCATCTCATTTGTTGTTCTTTAATTAACTGTATGACTGGTTTCTGTCCTAGTCTTCTTCTGATTTCTTTATTTCTGATTTTATCTCTTCTTGTCACACCGGCAGATGCCTAAGACATCTCGTCTTTGTTGTTACGATCTTCTGCTCATAAATTGTAGTAAGATCCATGTTTGGCACTGGTAGCACTATGTTTGCCAAAAAAACATTCTTAAAAGATTTGCTCTGGTTGATGGAGATATCTTTATATGTGTTAGAAGCGGTGTTAATTGTCCCATAACATTGTATGTTGATTTCTCTATCCCTTCTTCTGTTTTAGGTGAAAAATGACCCTAGATATTTATATTCGCTCATTTTTTTCATTTCTGTGTTACTTACTTTAATTGATATGGTTTCTTCTTGTCTACCTATTACCATTGCCTCGGTCTTATCAGTGCTTATCCTCATATTGTATTTCTCACACTTAAGTATTGACTTGGTCTTTATGGTTCTGTAAACACATATAGTTCTTTCTGATACGTAACTAATGTCTGAAATGTTACTTGCAATCTTAGGGTCAGTGATGAAACCTACTCCATGTTTTGCATGTTGAGTCTTGTCTATACCAGTACACAATTTGTGTGTCATTTTTATGTCCCTTTTCGTTTCACTCCTAACTCTGCCAAACCTAAAATCTTCACTTGGTGTTTTTCCATCAGTTGTATAGTCTCCTTTGCTTTGTTGCCTCAGCCACATATATTTGATGTTCCTACTCTTTACCGGTCTTGTTTGTTGAACTAAGTTCGCACACACTTACATCTCCTAAATTTTTCTTGGGCGTCACTGTGTGTTCTTCTTCTGTGTGCCCACTTAAAAGGGCGGCTGGTCATTTCCTGGTTTAGCTCAGCTGCGATACTGTGCCTTTCGACCAACATATCCAGTTTTCCCACACCCCCAGTTAGTCTCCCCTTCAGACATGCTTTTTTTTTATTGGGTAGTGGGTCACCAGGCAATTATATTTTCACTAGTTTGCCATTGCTTTCTGAATGGTTTGTTCTCAATACCGCTGTTGAAATCAACTCAAGCAGTTTGCTGCCAAATCATCTGCAGGTGGGGATGAACCCAGCACTACGGAATTATGAAGTACATTCACAAGGTCTATAAATGTATACCACCAGCACCATTGTACAGTTTACTCCAAGAGACAGAAAAATGCCATGTACTTGTGTACAAAAACTAGAATAATAAATAAAATATTGCATTAAAAAAAAAAGCTTCGAGGCCAATAAAATAATTTTATCTTAATCGATCAGTATTTAGACATTACAGTTTCACTCTAAGGCTGAAGTTTTCCTGATGTTTTCTAGCGTGATTTGTGGTTTTTGTTGCAGAGACAAGAAAATAATGGAGAATAATGAAAACAGTTATTCAAACAAATTAGAATTAAAAATTGTGTGTTGTTTTTAATTTTTAAATTTAACCACTTTCATTTTCCTGGCAGATGGCACTGATGATACCTTGACCTTTGATTCTACCCATTTTTTTTCAGTGTGTTTGTGTGTTATGAGAACACAAGTTTGCTCCCCTTGCACACTTTGTCTTTGAATGCTGTCATTAACCTAGTCATGGCCACAGTGTTCTGCTGCCGATCCTGCGTGGCATGGCTTCCTGTTAATAATTAGTTACTGACCTTTGCTCGAAAGTTGTTTTTTTCTTTGGTTGGTGTTCACTAATTGTTGGCTGATCATACTTTGCCAGACTTCTACTTCCCGTTACACACTTGTTTCTTAATATATCCCGATTAGCTTACAAGTAATTGAATAATTGTTGCTAGGTAATTGCCAGTAGGATTTTTTATGTGTGGGTCACATTTAAAACAGGATTTGTTAATTGTCAGCGACTAATACCAGAAAAAAAAAAAAGAAGAAAAAGTTGATAATAATGAAAATAAATTGCACCAATGAGATTACATTAATGTACCACTCAGTTTACTATAAATACATCACTCAGTTCAATATAAATACACCACACAGTTGACTGTAAATACATCGCTGAGGGGACTATAAATACATCGCTGATTTAACTATAAATACATCACTGAGGGGACTATGAATACATCACTGAGTTATGGGTGCTCTTCCCATTTGCCCGATGCGCCTAAAGGCGTGTAAAGGGATCTTTACTTTACTTACTTACATCACTGAGTTAACTATGAATACATCACTGAGTTAACTATGAATACATCACTGTGTTATGGGTGCTCTTCCCATTTGCCCGATGCGCCTAAAGGCCTGTAAAGGGATCTTTACTTTACTTACTTACATCACTGAGTTATGGGTGCTCTTCCCATTTGCCCGATGCGCCTAAAGGCCTGTAAAGGGATCTTTACTTTACTTACTTACATCACTGAGTTATGGGTGCTCTTCCCATTTGCCCGATGCGCCTAAAGGCGTGTAAAGGGATCTTTACTTTACTTACTTACATCACTGAGTTAACTATGAATACATCACTGAGTTATGGGTGCTCTTCCCATTTGCCCGATGCGCCTAAAGGCCTGTAAAGGGATCTTTACTTTACTTACTTACATCACTGAGTTATGGGTGCTCTTCCCATTTTGCCCGATGCGCCTAAAGGCGTGTAAAGGGATCTTTACTTTACTTACTTACATCACTGAGTTATGGGTGCTCTTCCCATTTGCCCGATGCGCCTAAAGGCATGTAAAGGGATCTTTACTTTACTTACTTACATCACTGAGTTATGGGTGCTCTTCCCATTTGCCCGATGCGCCTAAAGGCATGTAAAGGGATCTTTACTTTACTTACTTACATCACTGAGTTATGGGTGCTCTTCCCATTTGCCCGATGCGCCTAAAGGCCTGTAAAGGGATCTTTACTTTACTTACTTACATCACTGAGTTATGGGTGCTCTTCCCATTTGCCCGATGCACCTAAAGGCCTGTAAAGGGATCTTTACTTACTTACTTACATCACTGAGTTATGGGTGCTCTTCCCATTTGCCCGATGCGCCTAAAGGCGTGTAAAGGGATCTTTACTTTACTTACTTACATCACTGAGTTGGCTCTAAATACGTTGTTGAGTGTTGAACTGGGCTCGGATCGAGCCAACCTAAGATAGCTACAAGAAATGGCCCTCCAAAGTAAAGATGGCTGATGGGGTATTAACTGTGTCACTCATCAAGTGTATATTATTGGATATGTGTATGAAGCTTGCATCATAAGCCTGATGGCATCTCAAGGCTCGAAAAGAATCATGTACCTCTTTCTTTTGAACTTTCTTTTGGTATTAAGAGAGGATAAGGAATTAACATATCGCTGAGTCATTTGTGATGACAGGTTAACATGGAGAAAACATCAACAAGGTAGCAACAAAAGCCTGAAGGAAGATAGCTATCCTGTCCTGAGAAAACTAAGTAAAACCACATGTAGAAATTGCTTAGGAAAGTTTATCAACAAAGGGTACGACCACAGCTTGAACCCCGGGTAACTGCATAGAGTTCATCATCAAAAACCACACCACAAAAGTTAGACAAAGTGCAAAGTCAAGCACTCAGAGTCATAACAGGCCAGATGAAATCAACACCTATAACTGTGATGGAAAAAATGTTGATTACCCAAGCACTGACAGAAAGCAGAGACACCAAGATACTAAACAAGCGGACAGTGTTCTTAGCATGCCTGGACATAGTATGGGGAAAAAAAAAACAATTTTAAAAGCTAGCAATAGGAGGACTATAAAGAAGCAGTTTCGTCCACCTGGCACCACGACTCTGCAGACAAACCAGTATTCTGCCTGCAACTGATAGCTCCTTAAATGCCATTTCAGAACAGACCGCTGGAGAGAGGAATGTAAATTGTCAGTACACATCCAGAAAGAAGTGAAAGGAGCATTCAGTTCGAGACCGTGAGCCCTTCAATTGCACAACAGGATGGTAGTGATGATAATGCTAATATCTCTATGTAAATGTCAAGACAAGTTTGACGAGATTAACCTCAGGAGTTGGCAGTTAACATCTTGATGTGTTATTTGGATAGAAGTATTGATTAAGGGGGGGGGGGGGGGGGGGGGGGGTTTAGAGGAAGGGGGTGGTCATTGTTTGTCATCTCACACAGACAGCAAAATCACAGTGTTTTTGTTGCACCCAAGTGGCCAAGAGCTATGGCTATATATATATATATGTATATATATATATATATATATATATATATATATATATATATATATATATATATATATATATATATATATATATATAAGGGCTCTCCTTTCAACTTAGGCCGTTAGCTGTAAAGCCGCCGATCGCTTAGTGGCGGCTTTCCAGTTAACGGCTTCCAGTTATATATATATATAATATCTTTATCTTCCACTTTTTCTGTTTCTATCAAGTTTGCTGTTTGTTAGTAAGATTTTTCGAGTTTATTCCTTCTCCTTGTGTCCCCCAAATAAAATTTAAAAAAACCTGTCTGTGTATAATTTCTCTAATCACTGTATGATTTTATTATTTATAATGTTAGCAATCTAATTTTTCTGCTGCTTTTGTTAACAATGCACACATCCATGTTAATATTAATCTCAGCTCTTGATTTGGGTCTTTTTAATTATTCGCTGAATTTCAGTGTTAAGAATTGTAAGATTTATGTGGACTGTTCTTATGATTAACTTATTGAGACGTTGTGAGAGCTGATTATTTCTTTGCTGAAAAACATAAACCAGATTTGTTTTTTTCACTCCACATTTTTTTCCTTAATTACAGCTTTGAATGTCACTGATAATGTGTTTACTGCACTTTGGATATTGCCCTTATATTCAGCCAGTTCATGTTATATTTTATTCATCATCATAGGATAGCAAGTGACTTCCTAACTAAGGATGCCCCTCCCCCCCCCCCCCTTTTCCTAACCATATAACTGACTTAAGTGGTTGAGCAGCATTTCTGGGATAAGCTCCTGTTTGATTTGCAGTTGAAAGTTACTTTTTG
The DNA here is from genome assembly GCA_905116865.2 of Candidula unifasciata. Taxonomy (NCBI): domain Eukaryota; kingdom Metazoa; phylum Mollusca; class Gastropoda; order Stylommatophora; family Geomitridae; genus Candidula; species Candidula unifasciata. Next base: position 363,943 of record CAJHNH020000291.1, read on the forward strand.
TGTCACTAGTTTTAATTTTTAAAGCTGCAGTCTAAAAAAAAGGGGGGGGGGGGGGGGGGGGGTTGGGGTGGGGGAAGGTAAATGGTGATAAAATAGATACGGCCCATTAACATGGTGGAGTTGCTAGCTAGCAGTGTGAATATGAAGATAATATTATTGCTGAAAACTTTCTATAAGAGTGTTGACAGTAGTCGTTAAAGCAATCAAAGGAAATGTTTTGACCAGACATACAAAAGTGGCCCCAATAAAAGCTTATAAAAAATACAGTAGCAAATGTGTTTAATGAAAGATATGTGATTGAATAGAAAAGGTATGACCTGTTTATAGTTTATCAGACATTGCTTGCAGATGAAATCCAGCAATAACAAATAACATATCCTGTCAGATTTCACTTATATTTACCCATGTCTGTTATGTTCCAATGGAATTAATTCTCTTCATTCCAACTCATTTCATTGTTATTTTTTTCTGTTTTTCCATCACTCCCCAGATGATGATGGTGATAGTGCTAGCAGCATTGACAGCTCCCCACAATTAAAAGAAGTCACCATCACCTCACCCTCCACCACCACCACCACCACCACTACCACCACCACCACCACCACCACCAACACCACCAACATTTCTGGTACATATTTTGCATTTTTCTCAACCACAGCCTGCCAGTAGTCATTCTTTGCTTTCTCACTGTTTTCTTAAATGTGTAGCACACTTTTATTTATCCGCTTATTAGTTACATTATGCTTTCGTGTACAAGCATATAACAGATATGTTGATATGCTAGACACTTCTGGATTGTTATAGAAATCTGGAGAATTGACTTTAGTTTCTCACATAAGAATAATGATTGAACAACGCACACATTATACATTATTATTATTTACATTTTAAACTAATATGTTTGTAAAATAAAGATTAGACGATCTTAACAATCAATTAAACACAGATAATTAAATGAGGGATATGTTAATGATTACTTGAGCACACAAAATTACATGAGGGAGATGTTAGTAGTCACTTTAAGCACACAAAATCACATAAAGGAGACATTAGTAGTCACTTAAAGCACACAAAATTACATAAAGGAGACATTAGTAGTCACTTTAAGCACACAAAATCACATAAAGGAGACATTAGTAGTCACTTTAAGCACACAAATTCACATAGAGACATTAGTAGTAACTTTAAGCACACAAAATAACATAAAGGAGACGTTAGTAGTCACTTTAAGCACACACAATCACATGTGGGAGATGTTAGCAGTCACTAAAGCACACAATCTCATGAATGAAATTTTAGCAATTAATTAAACACATAAAATCACACAAGGAAAATGTTAATAATCACTTAAGCATTCACATAAGGGAGATGCTAATAGTCATTTAAGCACAAATTATTACTTGAGAGAGATGATAACATTCGCCTAAGCACTGGTTATCCCATGGAAGAGGTGTTAAAAGTTATTAATGCACAGGTTATCACATGGAAGAGGTGTTAAAAGTTACCTATGCACAGGTTATCACATGGAAGAGGTGTTAAAAGTTACCTATGCACAGGACATCACATGAAAAAGGTGTTAAAAGTTACCTGTGCACAGGTTTTCACATGGAAGAGGTGCTTAAAGTTACCTAAGCGGATTTTTACATGGAAGAGGTGTTAAATGTTACCTATGCACGGGCTATCACATGGAAGAGGTGTTGAAAGTTACCTAAGCACAAGTTATCACATGGAAGAGGTGTTAAAAGTTACCTAAGCACAGATTATCACATGGTAAAGATGTTAAAAGTCACCTAATCACATTATCACATTGTAAAGATGTTAGAAGTCACTTAAGCACAGGTTATCACATGGGAGAGATGTTAATAGTCACTTCAGCTCAGATTATCACATAGGATAGATGTAATGAGAAACACGTTTTAAACAGTGAAGTTTAAGAAGAGCAGTAATGTCTCATCGTAAAGTAGTCATATGTGCAAAGTAAGAATCTCATTTGATATGTAACTAGATACTAGATTTGAAAAGTATCATAGGTATGAAGTATTATGTCTTGAAATAGATTTAGTTGGGGTATGCCTGTACTAAAACATAAAAGAAAAAAGTAACCATGGAAATGAGGTGTCTGAGAAAGGCTATAGGAGTGACAAGAAAAGATAAAATCAGGAATGAGATCATACCTGATAAAGTTGGCACAGAACCAATTCTAAATTACATACAAAGACAGAAAATCAAATAATCTGCCCACTTGGAAAGAATGCTTTCTGATGCTATACCATTCAAGGCATATACCAAAAGAGGAGAGGGACCTGGAGCAAGAGGCAGACCAAGAACAAAATGAATGAATAACATCAAAGAAACTTGACAGCACTACGATGTGTCTTTGGTCGAAGCGGCCAAAAAAGCATGAGGCAGGACCTTTTATCTCTTTCGACACCTGAAGATGTAAAAGAGGACGTAAAGAAGATGCCTGTTATTTTGTTTAAAACTTGTTTCTTATTCAACATATATTTTGTTTTATATTCCTTCCCTCATACTGCATTTTGATGTCTTTTGGATTTCACTTTTTATTTTGTTTCAGGCATGCTAAAATATTTAGTGACTGTGAAACTAGAACTGAGAAAACAGACAATATAATTTGTGCAGTCTTTTTTTAAAAATAATGAACACAAAGCAAGGAGAAGACCATGGAGAGGATGGAAGCTGTAGTTTACAGCTTGACTGAGATATCTGCCTCTTTTGGCCAAGCACATCTGATTTAACAACAAACCCTTATGGGGGGAAAAAAAAGGGGGGGGGGGGGGTAGATGCATTGGGTTTCTTATTTTCTCTCACTAAAATTGGGACCCTAAAAAGTCATATTACAAACTTTCTGCAGATGAGGACCAAAACATTTGGAATCAGCTTAATGCAGTCAGATTAATCCTCACTAAAGACAAAAAAGATCAGATAAATAAGACTTTCATAGCTGAGATGGCTAACCCAGACTGTCACGGTTGAGATAGCTAACCCAGACTGTCATGGTTGAGATAGCTAATCCAGACTGTCATGGCTGAGACAGCTAACCCAGACTGTCATGGCTGAGACAGCTAACCCAGACTGTCATGGCTGAGATAGCTAACCCAGACTGTCATGGCTGAGATAGCTAACCCAGACTGTCATTGTTGAGATAGCTAACCCAGACTGTCATGGTTGAGATAGCTAACCCAGACTGTCATGGTTGAGATAGCTAATCCAGACTGTCATGGCTGAGACAGCTAACCCAGACTGTCATGGCTGAGACAGCTAACCCAGACTGTCATGGCTGAGCTAGCTAACCCAGACTGTCATTGTTGAGATTGCTAACCCAGACTGTCATAGCTGAGATGGCTAACCCAGACTGTCATGGCTGAGATGGCTAACCCAGACTGTCATGGCTGAGATTGTTAACCCAGACTGTCATGGCTGAGATGGCTAACCCAGACTGTCATGGCTGAGATAGCTAACCCAGACTGTCATGGCTGAGATAGCTAACCCAGACTGTCATGGCTGAGATAGCTAACCCAGACTGTCATGGCTGAGATAGCTGACCCAGACTGTCATGGCTGAGATAGCTAACCCAGACTGTCATGGTTGAGATAGCTAACCCAGACTGTCATGGCTGAGATGGCTAACCCAGACTGTCATGGCTGAGATAGCTAATCCAGACTGTCATGGTTGAGATAGCTAACCTAGACTGTCATGGCTGAGATGGCTAACCCAGACTGTCATGGCTGAGATAGCTAACCCAGACTGTCATGGCTGAGATGGCTAACCCAGACTGTCATGGCTGAGATAGCTAACCTAGACTGTCATGGCTGAGATGGCTAACCCAGACTGTCATGGCTGAGATGGCTAACCCAGACTGTCATGGCTGAGATGGCTAACCCAGACTGTCATGGCTGAGATAGCTAATCCAGACTGTCATGGTTGAGATGGCTAACCCAGACTGTGATGGCTGAGACAGCTAACCCAGACTGTCATGGCTGAGATAGCTAACCCAGACTGTCATGGTTGAGATAGCTAACCCAGACTATCATGGTTGAGATAGCTAACCCAGACTATCATGGCTGAGACAGCTAACCCAGACTGTCATGGCTGAGACAGCTAACCCAGACTGTCATTGTTGAGATAGCTAACCCAGACTGTCATAGCTGAGATAGCTAACCCAGACTGTCATAGCTGAGATGGCTAACAGACTGTCATGGCTGAGATGGCTAACCCAGACTGTCATGGCTGAGATAGTTAACCCAGACTGTCATGGCTGAGATGGCAAACCCAGACTGTCATGGCTGAGATAGCTAACCCAGACTGTCATGGCTGAGATAGCTAACCCAGACTGTCATGGCTGAGATAGCTAACCCAGACTGTCATGGCTGAGATGGCTAACCCAGACTGTCATGGCTGAGATAGCTAACCCAGACTGTCATGGCTGAGATAGCTTACCCAGACTGTCATGGCTGAGATAGCTAACCCAGACTGTCATGGCTGAGATAGCTAACCCAGACTGTCATGGCTGAGATAGCTAACCCAGACTGTCATGGCTGAGATAGCTAACCCAGACTGTCATGGCTGAGATAGCTAACCCAGACTGTCATGGCTGAGATGGCTAACCCAGACTGTCATAGCTGAGATAGCTAACCCAGACTGTCATGGCTGAGATAGCTAACCCAGACTGTCATGGCTGAGATAGCTAACCCAGACTGTCATGGTTGAGATAGCTAACCCAGACTGTCATGGCTGAGATGGCTAACCCAGACTGTCATGGCTGAGATGGCTAACCCAGACTGTCATGGCTGAGATAGCTAACCCAGACTGTCATGGCTGAGATGGCTAACCCAGACTGTCATGGCTGAGATAGCTAACCCAGACTGTCATGGCTAAGATAGCTAACCCAGACAGTCATGGCTGAGATGGCTAACCCAGACTGTCATGGCTGAGATGGCTAACCCAGACTGTCATGGCTGAGATAGCTAACTCAGACTGTCATGGTTGAGATAGCTAACCTAGACTGTCATGGTTGAGATAGCTAACCAAGACTGTCATGGTTGAGATAGCTAACCTAGACTGTCATGGCTGAGATGGCTAATCCAGACTGTCATGGTTGAGATGGCTAACTCAAACTGTCATGGTTGAGATGGCTAACCCAGACTGTCATGGCTGAGATGGCTAACCCAGACTGTCATGGTTGAGATAGCTAACCCAGACTGTCATGGTTGAGATAGCTAACCCAGACTGTCATAGCTGAGATGGCTAACCCAGACTGTCATGGCTGAGATGGCTAACCCAGACTGTCATGGCTGAGATAGCTAACCCAGACTGTCATGGCCTAGATGGCTAACCCGAGCAGCACATACCTGAAGTAGTCTGATGTGTTGGCTGAAAAGTGCCATGCTGTGCCTACAGGTACAGCGGCAGGACTTTTTTGCCCCTTACTTGTACACTTCAGGATCAAGGCACATTATTTCAGAATTGATCTTGGTTCCCAGGTCAATCAAGCCTGAAATAAGTAACAGGTAGTAAAGTACCTGGGAAGTAAAGCCAGGTGGCAGGATTATTTTTATCACCTGAAGTGGTCTGGATCAAGGCAGATTTGTTAGAAATATCCATAAGACATCTGCACAGTACACATGTGAATGCATGAAGACGATTTTGGATCAGAAAAAGCCAGAAAGGTGGGATTTGGTAGGTTGCGACAAGGAACATATCATTTAAAAAATTAATATGTATTGAACATTAAGGCCTTTATGGATTTATGCCTGTATAATACATAACTGATGCATGCTGTTAAAGTTGCAATGTATGGTGAAGCATGATAGTTAATGCCAGTCTTGCTAGACACTTGATAGTAATGAAGAAGCCCGCTTTACTCAGTATGTAGATAGACCCATTTGCTTCATTTGCTTTTTCCCTGCATTTAATTGTTGTTGCTGTGCTTTGTTGTATCCATGTGTTGCTTTTCCTGGAGTGTTTTGTTCTGTGTAAAATAACCTTGTCTAAAAAGTTGTGATGAAAACATTTTCATTTAGTGTAAGATGTTGTTTATATAAATTCAGCACTAGGTTTATCTGCTGGAATTGGGAATCTGGCCGATTGAAAAAAAGTTTAGTCAGTGGTTTTGTTTCAGTTACTTGTTATCACATTATAAGTTTTCCCCATGGGTTTCAGGGCCCCAATGGGGAGTGTTGGGGGTGGGGTGGGGTGGGGGGGGGGGGGTGATAGACTCACCGCCTCACTAACAAGCATGTTGTCAAAAAGCAAATTATTGGGGAAGTTTCCTTCAAAGTCAGTCTGTCTAAGAGGTCAAGGACCAGGAGTTTTCATTGAAATACCCCAGCTCCTTAACTCTTTGGAGTCCCCAGGAGCGCATCATACGTTCATAGGTTCCTACCTAGAAGCCCATAGAACGCATGATGCGCCGATTTTATTACTTTCTTTACTACCCCCTGGGCCTGTGATGCTAAACCCCCTGGGACTCAAAGAATTAAAATGTATTTTTAAGCTGGTGAACATTAAGAAGAAGAAGAAGAAGAATGCAAGTTTAGTCTACGTTTTTATTTGTTCCCTACTTGTTATTCATAAGATGAAAGCATTATCTTAAATAAATTACACAAAATATGTTAGGAATAAACTACTAAGTGATTATCACCATTTTATTTATTTACATATTTACAGCACTTCAATCTTATACAGTCAGGTTTTTTTTTTTTTTCAAGTTCAGTTATTGGTTTAAATTTCCTACTGGTTCATTCTTGTTTGCAGTAAAAAATGACCTATTTATGCAGCATTAGCTACTTCTGCCCGGTGCTGAGTGCTTGCTGTTTGCATACAAAGTACAGGTTTTTTCCTTCAGTGCTGTTTTTGTTAGATTTGTTTTGAATTTTTCATTAATTATGTTTTATATTGTTAAACAATTTTTTAAAAATATAAGCTTTTTTTTGTCATTTTAATTGTTTTTTGCAGTCTTGCCACTCCAGTCTTTACATCAAATTGTTGATTAAAAAGATGTTGTATAACAGTGTAATGGTGTTTATCAGTGTGAAGGATAGACATCCTGTTTATGTTGTTCAGTACTCTTAGAAGGCAGATAGCAGACTTAAAAAACTATTAAAGTAAATTGCTTACACTGCTACTTGGATGGACTTGCTTTACTATATATTAAGAAACCATTTGATATATGCCAGAAGAACAGTAATATAAAGTATATATTTCTGGAGGGTAAGAAATATAAACTAAAGAGAACCAACGGCTGATTATATTAATCTCTATAAATAACATATGGTAATCGAAAAAATTTTGTCACACATAGGCAGCTCAGGAAACCTGCTTTGCATAATGAAGCAATTTATTATTAGAACTAAAATCCACCCGGCGTCCGTGGCTTAGGCGTTGCGAGTCCGACTCGTAATCCAGCGTACCGCGATCAAAACCCCCTGATGGCTACGTGTATTTTTATCATGGTATGGGGCGTCGCAGGTCGACCCAGCCTAAAATGGGTACCTGGATGGGCTGTTCTGGGAAAGTAAAGACAGCCGGCGTAATGCTGACCACATTACCCGTCGGGTGCTGATGGTCTAAAAATATGGGCGCTCTTTCCATATGCCCGATATACCTAAAGGCGTAGAAAGGGATCTTTACTTTACTTTACTTACTAAAATCCACATATAGAAGGTTAATGAAATACCTACCTATGCAATCTTAGAAGAAAAGGGCATAATAAATCAACTATTCAAATGACATAGTGTTAGTAAAATTATTATAAATATTTATTGTACCATTTCTGTCATAATTGCAACTTATTAAAGTAGGTGTAAGTCAGGTTCAAATCCACCAAGCAGTAAACATCTGGTGACACAAAGGGCCACCACACAGATGAGGATCACCCGGGGAGAGGGGCCGGCAATCCTGTTCAACCGTTCGGTTATATTAGGGCCCCAGACTACAGCCGGGGTGGGGCTTTGAAATAACTTAAAAATTGCGTCCTATATTAGTTTTTGAAAATCGTTGCGGTTAGAGGATAAGTAAGTAAGTACATTTTACCTCACTAGGACATCACACAAGCGATAAACTCTCGATGACACAGAGTGCCACCATACGAATGTGGATCCCCCGTGGAGTGGAGAGGTCCCAGTAACCATATTTATGGCTGAGCTATATTGCGGCCCCCGTTCTTCATAATAATGAAAAATTACACCCTACAAGGGGGTGACTATGATGTGCAAATATTTTAGGATTAGTAGTAGTAGATTTTTACCCCACTAGGACATCACACAAGCAATAAACCCCCGATGACACAAAGTGCCACCATGTGGATGAGGATCACCGTGGAGAGGTCCCAGAAACTGTGTTCAGACAATTGGCCACATTTATGGCCTGCCTATATTGCAGCCCCTGACAAAATTGCCTGGGTGGGGTTTCAGATATAAAATTTCATCCTAAAAAGGAGAAAATTTGTTTGGACCTGCATCAAAATGTACTCTCACAAGGAGATGATAAACAAAGTAGGTGTGGGTAGAATAGCAGTTCAAAAAAACAAAACAAAAATTAAACAAATTACATAAATTTCAGTAAATAACAAATATAAACTCTGAGAACTTGGTGGACACTTAATATTTCAATTATAACTGAGGGTTGAGCATGATATTTTGAGAAAATTACTACTGCTACTAAAATCTTTTTGTTAAAGCAAATAGGACATATGCTCATACTGTGCTTTTTATGTCCCTTTAGTCTGTGTGAGTAAACTCCCTTAGTTTAATGCATTTAATAGAAATTGCTGTCTCTACATGCAAGTTTTAGAAGTAATAATTCATGAATTTTTGCTTTAAAATTTTTTTAAATAATTTCAGTATTTCATAAACAGTTTTACACTACTAAGCATCAGGTACCCCAATATAGCTACGATATAGAATTGAATGGTATTTGCTCCTATTGTATTCTCATTGCATAGTGGCTATTTTGTCACAGGGTGTCAGTATTATAGGTCACGACCTGGAACTAACAATTTTAAGTGATGTTTGCTAAAGTTGCATTTATTACAGAATTACTCCAATCTTATCATAATTAACCTCTCTTGTGGGCCCCGGGGCTCTTGTTTTAGAGAACAAAGCATAGACCTACTGCCCTCCCCCCTTCCCCCCTCCCCCCCCCCCCCCCCCACACACAACAAAAATTTTGTAGGAACTGACTAACCAGAGGTGTTTCCTTGTAAGTTAGTGTGCACCTGCTTGATAGAAGCGAATCAAATTGCGGAGAAATAAGCCAGATCCGTGTAACGGATGTGCATGCAAAACTCAAGTTCTGGATCAAGACTAAAGTCCGGGAATGGATGAACAACCAGTACTTTCTGCCGGAGTTAACATGCAAGGGAACACTAAGAAAATGAAAAATTCACAGTTAAGCTGTGCATGTGCCCTAATAAATTATTGAGCTAAACAGAGGCTAATTTTTGCATTTTGTTGCTTTCTACATTTCATCAGATCTGTAGCCTGATAGAAAGAGACCAGCTAAAAAAGTAAAAAACTATCCGTATCTAGAATCAAATTGGGTACATCTTACATATTTTTATAGACCAGTTGTCTCTTGATGAATCATTTAATCACATTGACTACCTTGACGTCCGTGAATATTTCCTTGTTCACATTTTAGGATAGGTTGACCTAGGAGCTCAGATAAATAAAATTTAAAAAAACTCAAAACAGTTGGGATTTTAAATGCCACTTCACAACTATCACTCTTAGGTCAGCCATTAGTTTATGTAACAAGTATCAGAAAAATGTAGTATGAGCTAAATAACTATATAAATAATATTTAAGCTCCATCTTTCCAAAATAAAGATGTAATGTTTTGAGAAACATTATTGAATGCATATTTCCATTGCAGTTTTATCATGTTGTTCAAGTCTGGGATTGTATCACGTTCACTCCTAAATTGTATCATATTGTTCACTCCTCAGTTGTATCATGTTGTCCACTCAATTGAATCATGTTGTTAACTTCTCAGTTTTGTCATGTTGTTCACTCTTCACTTTTGTCATGTTGTTCACTCCTAAGTTTTGTCATGTTGTTCACTCCTCAGTTTTGTCATGTTGTCCACTCCTCAGTTTTGTCATGTTGTCCACTCCTCAGTTTTGTCATGTTGTTCACTCCTCAGTTTTGTCATGTTGTTCACTCCTCAGTTTTGTCATGTTGTTGACTCCTCAGTTTTGTAATTTTGTCCACTCCTCAGTTTTGTCATGTTGTTGACTCCTCAGTTTTGTCATGTTGTTGACTCCTCAGTTTTGTAATTTTGTCCACTCCTCAGTTTTGTCATGTCGTTGACTCCTCAGTTTTGTCACATTGTTCACTCTTCAGTTTTGTCACATTGTTCACTTTTCAGTTTTGTCATGTTGTTCACTCCTCAGTTTTGTCATGTTGTTCACTTTTCAGTTTTGTCATGTTGTTCACTCCTCAGTTTTGTAATTTTGTCCACTCCTCAGTTTTGTCATGTCGTTGACTCCTCAGTTTTGTCATGTTGTTCACTCTTCACTTTTGTCATGTTGTTCACTCCTAAGTTTTGTCATGTTGTTCACTCCTCAGTTTTGTCATGTTGTCCACTCCTCAGTTTTGTCATGTTGTCCACTCCTCAGTTTTGTCATGTTGTTCACTCCTCAGTTTTGTCATGTTGTTCACTCCTCAGTTTTGTCATGTTGTTGACTCCTCAGTTTTGTAATTTTGTCCACTCCTCAGTTTTGTCATGTTGTTGACTCCTCAGTTTTGTCATGTTGTTGACTCCTCAGTTTTGTAATTTTGTCCACTCCTCAGTTTTGTCATGTCGTTGACTCCTCAGTTTTGTCACATTGTTCACTCTTCAGTTTTGTCACATTGTTCACTTTTCAGTTTTGTCATGTTGTTCACTCCTCAGTTTTGTCATGTTGTTCACTTTTCAGTTTTGTCATGTTGTTCACTCCTCAGTTTTGTCATGTTGTTCACTTTTCAGTTTTGTCATGTTGTTCACTCCTCAGTTTTGTCATGTTGTTCACTTTTCAGTTTTGTCATGTTGTTCACTCTTCAGTTTTGTCATGTTGTTCACTCTTCAGTTTTGTCATGTTGTTCACTCTTCAGTTTTGTCATGTTGTTCACTCCTCAGTTTTGTCATGTTGTTCACTCTTCAGTTTTGTCATGTTGTTCACTCCTCAGTTTTGTCATGTTGTTCACTCTTCAGTTTTGTCATGTTGTTCACTCCTCAGTTTTGTCATGTTGTTCACTCTTCAGTTTTGTCACATTGTTCACTTTTCAGTTTTGTCATGTTGTTCACTCTTCAGTTTTGTTATGTTGTTCACTCCTCAGTTTTGTCATGTTGTTCACTCTTCAGTTTTGTCATGTTGTTCACTCCTCAGTTTTGTCATGTTGTTCACTCTTCAGTTTTGTCATGTCGTCCACTCCCCACTTTTGTCATGTCGTTGACTCCTTAGTTTTTTCATGTTGTTCACTCTTCAGTTTTGTCATGTTGTCCACTAGTAAATTTTGTCATGTTGTCCACTCTTAAGTTTTGTCATGTCGTGCACTCCACAGTTTTGTCATGTTGTCCACTCTTCAGTTTTGTCATGTTGTTCACTCTTCAGTTTTTGTCATGTTGTCCACTCTTCAGTTTTGTCATGTTGTTCACTCCTCAGTTTTGTCATGTTGTTCACTCTTCAGTTTTGTCATGTTGTTCACTCCTCAGTTTTGTTATGTTGTTCACTAGGAAATTTTCTCATGTTGTCCACTCCACAGTTTTGTCATGTTGTCCACTCCACAGTTTTGTCATGTTGTTCACTCCTCAGTGTTGTCATGTTGTTTACTAGGAAATTTTCTCATGTTGTCCACTCCACAGTTTTGTCATGTTGTTTACTAGGAAATTTTCTCATGTTGTCCACTTCACAGTTTTGTCATGTTGTTCACTAGGAAATTTTCTCATGTCGTCCACTCCACAGTTTTGTCATGTTGTTCACTCCTCAGTTTTGTCATGTTGTTCACTCTTCAGTTTTGTCACATTGTTCACTTTTCAGTTTTGTCATGTTGTTCACTCTTCAGTTTTGTTATGTTGTTCACTCCTCAGTTTTGTCATGTTGTTCACTCTTCAGTTTTGTCATGTTGTTCACTCCTCAGTTTTGTCATGTTGTTCACTCTTCAGTTTTGTCATGTCGTCCACTCCCCACTTTTGTCATGTCGTTGACTCCTTAGTTTTTTCATGTTGTTCACTCTTCAGTTTTGTCATGTTGTCCACTAGTAAATTTTGTCATGTTGTCCACTCTTAAGTTTTGTCATGTCGTGCACTCCACAGTTTTGTCATGTTGTCCACTCTTCAGTTTTGTCATGTTGTTCACTCTTCAGTTTTGTCATGTTGTCCACTCTTCAGTTTTGTCATGTTGTTCACTCCTCAGTTTTGTCATGTTGTTCACTCTTCAGTTTTGTCATGTTGTTCACTCCTCAGTTTTGTTATGTTGTTCACTAGGAAATTTTCTCATGTTGTCCACTCCACAGTTTTGTCATGTTGTCCACTCCACAGTTTTGTCATGTTGTTCACTCCTCAGTGTTGTCATGTTGTTTACTAGGAAATTTTCTCATGTTGTCCACTCCACAGTTTTGTCATGTTGTTTACTAGGAAATTTTCTCATGTTGTCCACTTCACAGTTTTGTCATGTTGTTTACTAGGAAATTTTCTCATGTCGTCCACTCCACAGTTTTGTCAGGTTGTTCACTCCTCAGTTTTGTCATGTTGTTCACTAGCAAAAATTCTCATGTCGTCCACTCCACAGTTTTGTCATGTTGTTTACTAGGAAATTTTCTCATGTTGTCCACTCCACAGTTTTGTCATGTTGTTCACTAGGAAAAATTCTCATGTCGTCCACTCCACAGTTTTGTCATGTTGTTCACTAGTAAATTTTGTCATGTTGTCCACTCCACAGTTTTGTCATGTTGTCCACTCCACAGTTTTGTCATGTTGTTCACTCCTCAGTTTTGTCATGTTGTTCACTAGGAAATTTTCTCATGTTGTCCACTCCACAGTTTTGTCATGTTGTTCACTAGGAAATTTTCTCATGTCGTCCACTCCACAGTTTTGTCATGTTGTCCACTAGTAAATTTTGTTATGTTGTTCACTAGGAAAAATTCTCATGTCGTCCACTCCACAGTTTTGTCATGTTGTCCACTAGTAAATTTTGTCATGTTGTCCACTCTACAGTTTTGTCATGTTGTCCACTCCACAGTTTTGTCATGTTGTTCACTCCTCAGTTTTGTCATGTTGTTCACTAGGAAATTTTCTCATGTTGTCCACTCCACAGTTTTGTCATGTTGTCCACTCCACAGTTTTGTCATGTTGTCCACTAGTAAATTTTGTCATGTTGTTCACTAGGAAAAATTCTCATGTCGTCCACTCCACAGTTTTGTCATTTTGTCCACTAGTAAATTTTGTCATGTTGTCCACTCCACAGTTTTGTCATGTTGTCCACTCCACAGTTTTGTCATGTTGTTCACTCCTCAGTTTTGTCATGTTTTTCACTCCTCAGTTTTGTCATGTTGTTCACTAGGAAATTTTCTCATGTTGTCCACTCCACAGTTTTGTCATGTTGTTCACTAGGAAATTTTCTCATGTCGTCCACTCCACAGTTTTGTCATGTTGTCCACTAGTAAATTTTGTCATGTTGTCCACTCTTCAGTTTTGTCATGTCGTACACTCCACAGTTTTGTCATGTTGTTCACTACTCAGTTTTGTCATGTCGTCCACTCCACAGTTTTGTCATGTTGTTCACTACTCAGTTTTGTCATGTCGTCCACTCCACAGTCTTGTCATGTTGTTCACTACTCAGTTTTGTCATGTCGTCCACTCCACAGTCTTGTCATGTTGTTCACTACTCAGTTTTGTCATGTCGTTCACTCCACAGTTTTGTCATGTTGTCCACTATTAAATTTTGTCATGTTGTTCACTACACAGTTGTGTCATGTCGTCCACTCCACAGTTTTGTCATGTTGTTCACTACTCAGTTTTGTCATGTCGTTCACTCCACAGTTTTGTCATGTCGTTCACTCCACAGTTTTGTCACGTCGTTCACTCCACAGTTTTGTCATGTCGTTCACTCCACAGTTTTGTCATGTCGTTCACTCCACAGTTTTGTCATGTTGTCCACTATTAAATTTTGTCATGTTGTCCACTATTAAATTTTGTCATGTTGTCCACTATTAAATTTTGTCATGTTGTCCACTATTAAATTTTGTCATGTTGTCCACTATTAAATTTTGTCATGTTGTTTACTCCTCAGTGATGTATTGTTGTCCACTCCTCAATTTTTTTCAATATTGTCCACCCCTAGGTTCTGTCTTGTTGTCCGCTCTTACAATTATGTCATGTTGTCTACAGCTCAATTTTTTAAAATAATAATATCTACCCTTTGTCAAGTTGTCTACTCTTAAGACAACTCAATTTTGTCATGTTGTCCCTCCTCAGTTTTATCATGTCCACTTCTCAGTTGTACCATTTTGTTCACTCCTCCGTTGTACCATTTTTTCCACTCCTCATTTTCATTATGATGTTATCTTTAACTTGCTAGTGTGATGTTCACTTCTGTAATTTGTTTTGTAATGCATTGTTCTGATAGTTGTCATAATTGTGCACTTCAGTTCAGATTTTATGATGTTAACTTATATTTGATGTCAGTGGGTGTCATGACATCTGCTTTTGTGAGTTGATTATTTTCTTCTGCTAATTCTCATGATAAGGGAGCAGCAGTGGTACAGCAGCTGGGTATTCCATCTGATGGACCAAATGTCTTGGTTTCAGATCCATATTAAGTCCGATTTTGTTGGGTGAAAATAATCTCGGCTCCAAGGTAGACCCCCGCCTCATATGTATACCAGATCAATTCCTAGAAGGTAAAGTCTGCTGACTTGATGTTGACCGCCTCCCCTAATGAGGGTTGATTGATCTCAAGATACGAGTCTGGCATCACAAGCCCAGTGCACCACTGTCATGTAAATGGTCCTTTGCTAATTATGTAACTTTGTTGTCATGATGTGATGTTTTTTAAATGATCATGGATGCTTGTATTTATCTTACTGTTCGGTTCTGCTTGACTCATAGAAGAGAATGAATGAGCTTCCTGTTCTTCTTCTTTTCTTCTTCTTCTTTCTCCTCCTTCCTCCATCTTCTTCTTCTTTTTCATTGTCATGGTCATCTTCAGTGGTGTCGTCTTCTCCTCTTCTTCCTCTTTTTCTCCTCTTCTTCTTCTCCTCCTCTGCTTCTTCTACTCCTTCATTCCCCCATATAGGGGTGGCTGTTACATTGTAGTCTAGTAACCAGCTGCCATATCTGTGCCTTTCAGCCCAAAACATCTAATTTCAGTAAATATTTAGTTGCCTTTTATGACATGATTGTTAAAGGGCAGTAGTGGGTCTTTCCCTCTGAATTAGAGCCCCAGAAACTATACACAGAAGCTAAATGAGTTCAGTAATGGTTCCATTGAACTGTGTATTTTGTGCTCTACTCTAGACCTTGTCCCGACCACCAAGAACACAGATACAGAGGCACACCCTGAGCTGGCCAAGACTAACACAGGCAGTGTGGATTCTGATTCAGAGATTAAACGGACAAGTGTCAAAATACCCGTCCAGAAAAAACCGGGAAAGGAGGAGGTAGGAACCT
Source organism: Candidula unifasciata (assembly GCA_905116865.2). NCBI lineage: Eukaryota > Metazoa > Mollusca > Gastropoda > Stylommatophora > Geomitridae > Candidula > Candidula unifasciata. The sequence goes on from CAJHNH020000291.1 coordinate 379,612, forward strand.
TAACTCTAAATCTACGCACTCAAACCTTGTCTTATTGCAAGCTAATTTTCTTGGTAAATTCAAATAATGATTGATTATATTAATTTTAAGCTAATTTCATTGACTTAGAACAGGGCTATTTTGCTTGTGGCCCATGGGTTAAATTTGACCCGCATAAGCCTAAAAAGTAGCCTGCCAATTATTGGCAGCTTTTTTGTATTAGTGATCTCTATGCTGGAGCTCAGGTTTGTGGCCCATGACGGTCCTCATTTTCAACATTTTTGTTGAGTGAACAGTGAGGAGGTGCAGATAGATCACTACGGTCTAAGGAGAATGGTGCTGCAAGGAGTTACCAGGGGATTTGGCCCGATGCTCAGCACTTAGGGGAAATATCAGATGGATATACAATCAGACGGTTATTGGTACCATCGGAATTGGAACTCTTCACTTGCTGCTGAAGATGGGGACTTAACACTTATGGGAGTGTTCTGAGTGCTGTGATGTCGATTCTTAATTCAACATAAAACATTTTGGCCCCTGAGTAGACTTAGCTGAAAAGCCTTTGCTTAGAACATTGCCCACCTATCAGTGTACATTTCGCAGAGAATGGTCAGTAGAAATGTGGGGCATTTATTTAACCCATTCTGGACTCCACTTTACACACTAACTGGAGCTTGGTACATTATCTCTTTGAGACCCAAGAAACGCATCATACGTTCATAGATTCCTACCTAGAGGCCCAATTAATGCATGATGCGCCGATTTTACATCTCTCTTGACTACCCCTTGGGCCTGTGATGCTAAACCCCCTGGGACTCAAAGAGTTATGTCAGTTTTTGAGCCGATCTGAAGCTGCATATACTATACAACTAAAAGTTAAACTGCAATGTTAAGCTACTCAGAAAACATTTCCTCTAAAGGTGAAGAGAGTTTTTTCTCCAAAGTTCTTTAGACTTTGTTGACTCATTCGAAAAGACTATTCCCTGTAAAGTTAAATTGATAATTTCCTCTATTTTATCTGAAGTCACTCAGTTGAGTACTTTCTGTGAAGTTTATAAGTCGTTCTGAGAGCATTTAATTAGTAGTACGTATATAAAACCACATCTCTGAGGCTAAAGGTATTGTTTGCCTTATTTTATAATTGTTAAGGATTCACAGCTATATGTAGTCATTTTGCTTCAAAAATTTTTTGGATTAAAGCCATGAACTCAGGAATTACTGAAAAACATCTATAAATAAACACTGATTAATAATAAATTTAAAAAAATGTACACATACACACTCACTCGTTTGAGTGCACATTTTAAAAGTAATTTTTAAAAAAATATGAAGGGAAGTAATCAGAATACAAATAGAGCTGAGAATGAAACAGAATACATTCCCTTAAGCCTAAAAGTAAATGTCACTGATACAGTGACTTTGTTGCTATACCACTGCTAAAGGCTAATGGTGAATTATGACATCATCATGATGTTAAATGACTAAACTCATCCCCCCCCCCCCCCCCCAACCACCATTTTATTTTATAATATAGTTTTTGATGTCCTATTCTATTTACCTGTGTGGGATGCCTTTAGTCCAATTTGAATTTCTATGCTTGCACCATATCTGTATATTAAGAAATCATTTTTTTTCCATTTATATTTTCTAATCTGTCCTCTCCGTAGCTGGATGATTTGCTGAAAGCAGACTCTATGGATGCCGGTCTAACTGCTGATGAAGAACTTGCTTTAATGTCTTCGTATCACTATACTGGGGCAACCACCAACATCCACCCTATCTGTCAGCCATGGTCAACTATGCTCAGCCTGTGAAGTTCCAGGGATTTGATGTGGCCGAAGGTAAGCACCTTAGATTGGAACTGGTTCTCTAACATGATTCCTACTGTTTGGTTAGTTAATGTTTGTGAACCCAATGATAATATGCCAGTACATCTTCTTCACGTTCACCGGCTGTTAACTCCGACGGAAAGTTCTGGTTGTTCATCACCCTGTGGACTTTAGACTTGCTCTACAACCTGAGGGTTGCACGCACATCCATTTTATAGATCTTACTTATTTGTATGCAGACTGTTGGTTCCTTGCCTCTCAGGTAGATGCACTCTGATTTCGAACACTCCTCCCCTCACCCCCTCCCCCCCTTCCCAAATTGGTTGATTCTTATGACATGCTTGTTGGGGAGGCAGTGGGCCTGTTCTTGTGTCCCCCCCCCCCCCCCCCCCCCCCAGAACCTTCATGGGGAATGGCAGTTTATGAAATTAACTGGGTTGAAGGGATAGTGAGAAAACACTGTCCGCTAGAACATAGGCGGGCATTTTAGCAAAGACCAGTCAAGCAGCTTAGGTAATTAGAAGCCTCATTATGATTAGATTGCATTTGATCCAGTTTTGATAGTTTCTTCTACTTAAGGATCCAGAATTATTCTGCTTCGCTGAAAACTTTCAAACATTGACACTGTAGGCTTGAAAATCTTTCAAACTGGCCATTGATAATGTAAGCTTTGAATATTACACGCACAAAATATTCCTAAGCGACTATATTAACTTTGATTTACGTGATAAAATTTCTGTGGGGGTTTTGGAGCTCCAATGTTGTGAATAAGAACCCCCCCCCCCCCCCCCCCCCCCCCCCCCCCCCCGGCTACAGTAAAAGGTGGTTAACTAGGCATTTACTAAAATTGGATATGTTGGATGAAAGATGAATATGCTGCAGACTAGCTTTAAACCACAGCACAGCGTGCCATATGCTCCTTTAAGGGCGAACAGAGAAGAATGTAAAGAAGAAGAAATGATAATACATTAATTTATATAATTTTTCATAGCGTTATTCTATACTTAACAAGTGATATTCCAAACATTAGGCTTTCTATTACACATATGTGAAGGTTGGATGTTTTATATATATGTATATATCAAGCTGCTAACATTTTGGCTACATAATATAATATATTCGGACACGTTTCAGTGTATCATCCCATAGCTATGATCTCCTATAACTGCTTTCAGCATTAAGCTTGTTGCAAATTACTGGGACAATATCACACCATGCTAAAGCTTCACACTTCTAAATTCTTATCTAGCAGGTAGGTTTAAATCTCTCCACTTCTGCCATCAATTGTGAATGTACCCTTTATTGAAGCAACGCTCGTCTCAAAGTTTCTGATTGACCCATGACACGTCTGCCCTCTTAGGAGCAGATTCTCACTATAATTGTAGTCTGGATCAGGTAATCATTCATCCTCATCATCCTGCTGTGCCATTAGATGTCACACAGGACTCGCAATAGGACTCTCTTCCATTCTATCCGGTTCTTTCCCCTGAATAGCATGGATAAAATCCGGTCCAGCACCTTTGGCACTCTCAGGCTTATAAATAACTCTTTGAGTCCCAGAGTGCTTAGCATCACAGGCCCAAGGGGTAGTCAAGAGAGACGTAAAATCCACGCATCATGCGTTAATTGGGCTTCTAGGCAGCAACCTATCAATGTATGATGCGTTACTTGGGACTCAAAGAGATAAGTTAAAGTTATTGAATAAAGTAGACAGTCTTAAATCAACAGAAAGAAGAGTCTCTATAGAAAGCATATTCATTCCCACTCTTTGCTACCAGTGCCAGACATGGTCACTCACAACAGACTAGAAAAGAACACTAGTAACCATGGCAATGAGTTGACTTAAGAGAGCTGAAGAAGTGACCAGAAGAGGCAAAGTCAGGAATGAGGTCATTAAAAAAAAAAAAAACATGTTAGCACAAGGAATGAGGTCATTGGAAAAAAAAAAGTTGACACTGACCCACTTCTAAACTACATACAAAGACAGCAAATCAGATGGTTTGCCTAAATAGAAAGAATGTCTTGTGACAGCATACCACACAAGGCATACACCAAAAGAGGAGAAGGACATGAAGCAAGAGGGAGACCAATAACAACATGGAAAGTTAACATAAGAAAACTCTACAAGAACAGGATGTGTCTGTAATGGCCAGAAGAGCAAGAAGCAGAACCTTAGATCTCCCTCCACACCTTGAAATGTAACAGAAAAAAAAAAAAAAAAGAATGTAAATAATAAAAATCCATCATGTTGTGGAGAAGCTTGTGTCACTATCATCATCAACCTGTAGACTTGTTTATATATCTTGCTAGTCTGTTTCGCCACACTCTCTGTCCTGCACAGTCCTTCCAGTATTATAGATAGCATCCAGTCTAGCATATTTGGCCTCTCTCAACAAGTGGTGGTCATAGTTGTAGTTGAGGTTTCAACCTTACTTCGATAGGGTCACCCCATGCTTGCTCCCATCCTGTGCCAGTAAAAATTAAAATGAAAATCCCCTCACTGTACCATTTGCCAAAAAAAAAAAAAACACCAGTGGACAGACAGTAAGTTCCAGCACAGTGCAGAAATGTGCATAAGGCAGTTGCTAGAGGTGCCAACGCTAACAGCCGGCACCAGAAATGCAATTTGTTGTTGATGGAAGTAGTCGGTTACAATAAGTGAACTGCTACTACTATACTGAATACCACACAATGGTTGCCCAAATGAAAGCATTCCCATGAAAAATACAGCTCACAGTGCTGCACCAAGTACTAAACTCAGTAGCTTTGGTAGTAATATTGTACTCTTCCTTCCATATGTGGAAAGTGCTTTAACAAAGCGCTGTCAGAAGCAAAAATAACTTTGAAGCTAAAATTTCTGCCAGCCTATCTTCCATATTGGGTTCATCTTAGGGTGTCACTTGGGCATGCTCATTTCCTGAGTCCATTCATTCCATCTCAGCGCCTGTATAGGATTATATTTCCACCCTTTCTTATGATTTGCCCAATATACAGGGCAGACCTGATAAGGAGAACTCACTGGTGCCCCAAGAAAGTTTTCTTCTTATCGGAAATTCCTGTTGTCCAGATAAGAATTCAAGCAAAAAAAATTGCCACGAATAAACAGATTGTTCTTCACAACAGAAATGATCCACTTCCGAGACTGTGAATGCAGTCTGGAGCTGTATCACATCTTAGTATTATTACTGTTGATTCCATCTGTTGTCCAGATACTTTTTTTAAAATTCCTCCCCCTTTCTTGAATTCACACCATTGAATATTCACCATTTTCCTCAGGCTTTTGTTTTCAGTGCATTTAACATTCTTTCTATTTCTTAATGGCTTTCCAACTTTTATTGTCATGTGTTAACGCTTTGGGCCCCAGATAGTTGTTACATTACCTCCTTATATATCAGTGAGTTAGGGTTACAAACAGTACCTACTTGGTTTGATCGAATTCAACAGAGACAGTACTTGGCAGAGTTAAACTGTCAGTTAATGTATAAAGGGTTAACAAAACATTCGTCTGTAAAAACAGACAGTAAGAGTATTAAATTATGTCGGTGCTGATTAACTCTTTGAGTCCCAGGGGGTTTAGCATCAGAGGCCCAAGAGGTAGTCAAAAGAGATGTAAAATCAGCACATCTTGCATTCATTGGGCCTCTAGGTGGCAACCTATGAACGTATGATGCGTTCTTTGGGACTCAAAGAGTTAAGAAAGGTAGAGTGTTGCTACGTACTATAAAGTTAGGATTGAAATAACATAAGGTTTGAGGTTTTTAACAATGGTTCAACATCATGGCACAGGGGTATTAACCTATAAGTTAACCTAACTCAAGTCTGAGTTCGAAAAAGCTCAGCACAATGCACAGGCTCTGTAGCACCGAAGAGGATCCTGAAGTACTTTGGATAGATTTTAAACTCAAGATTTAACGGTAGAATTTAAAATACCTATTCGGTTATATGAGAGTAGAATAAAGGACCCTTTTCCACATCTTTAGGCATATTGGGCACCTATATTTTATAGACCAATCAAAACTCAGTAGGTGAAGTGGTCAAGATCATGCCGCCTGCTATTACTTCCCAGGATTTCAAATCGTACCTTAAAGCTGGGTTGACCTAGTAGCCAAGGTTAATTTTGTTTAAGTCCTACTCTGTCGGGACCTGACACCATGACTTTCAGATCCGCAGGGGAGAGACTAGTGTTTTGATCTTAATAACAGATCACTAGGTGGATCCTCAAGGTCCTTATGGAGCGACTAGCCACTACACCACAGCTGTAGTGTTTGATCTTAATAACAGATCAAAAGGTGGAACCTCAAGGTCCTGATGGAGCGACTAGCCACTACACCACGGCTGTAGTGTTTTTATCTTAATAACAGATCGAAAGGTGGATCCTCAAGGTCCTTATGGAGCGACTAGCCACTACACCACGGCTGTAGTGTTTGATCTTAATAGCAGATCAAAAGGTGGATCCTCAAGCTCCTTATGGAGCGACTAGCCACTACACCACAGCTGTAGTGTTTTTATCTTAATAACAGATCAAAAGGTGGATCCTCAAGGTCCTTATGGAAGCGACTAGCTACTACACCACGGCTGTAGTGTTTTTATCTTAATAACAGATCAAAAGGTGGATCCCCCAGGTCCTTATGGTGGATTCTGGATGTCCCTGTTTTTTGTGTGGGGAAATTGTGAATGATGCTTTGGATGTGGGGACACAAGCATTGGATTGTAGATTCTTGTTTATTCTCTTTACTTGTTATGAATTGAGAAATACCACAATTATTATTTCTGTTACTTTTCTCATTAACTGTTTTATAATTTTAAATCCTGGGTGCATGTAGGCTTGTTATGCATTGCTCATACACCCTAATAGACTTAATTAAAGTTCATCTTGTGGCCCCCCCCCCCCCAAAAAAAAAATGACATTTGGTCACAAAAAGATAACAGTTTGACCTAAATACATACATAAATAATTCAATAATGGCTCCCCTGGTGTGTTCCAGGGCCCTGTATTGAGAGGGCGAGGGGCTTGGGTGGGTACAGGTGGAAGAAACTAGTCCACTGTTTCCTAACAATCATATTGTGCAAGATGACTAAATACCGGTTTTCTCAATTCAGAAGTGTTGGACTGAAAAGCACAGATATTGCTGCCTAGCTGTAAACTACAAAATAACATATCGGCTGCCGTTGTGAGGGAAAATATTGAAGGAGAAGAAGTCACAGCGTACAAAACTTATAAAGACATATTGATTAGTTTGATTTTATGGCATTGAGAGGGCAGACTGATGCAGTTGTAGAGTTCCTTTATTAGGTAGATTTCAAATGGACAAGTCTCCAGTTGTGGTCTGTTGTAGACAAGAAATGCTTGAGTGTCAGGATACAGAATGTAGTGAAGTAGAAAGTGATGACTACACGAACATTAAATACAAACTGGGCTGAGTGGTACAGTTTGGTGCCAACCCCGCCATAGCTACTGCTTTGATCCTTCTGTCAGAAAATGTATCATGCCACATACCAGTCAAGACCTGTCAACCCCTCTCAGTGGTCATCCTAAAAATAGGTACCCAGTCGTGGCCTGGTCAGCACAGATAGGATTGTTTCCTTCGAAGTCAGTGCGTCTCCCTGAGAGGTAACCAACTATCATGAATAAACCAGGTCTGTAGAACGTAAATGCACACAAAATTCAGCTCTTGAGTCCACAAGGGGAACGAACAAACTTTATTTTCAAAGGGTTACAAATTAGGCACGCAGGCCTGTCTTACATTTGTCTTCCAAACTCCCATCTTTCACACAGCAGTTGTATCTCATGAATAAAGCATGTTATGTTCATGTAAAAATATGCATATTATGAATATCAAGTCAAAAACAAAAGCATGGGTGGTAAAATATGTGCGCACGCTCGCGTGCGAACACACACCCACATACACATGCAAACCCATTCACTCACTTGCACACATACACACATAGGCACCCAATACACACATACATCCACATACATACGATGCACACACACATACATACACACACACACACAGTCACATGCTCTAAAACACACTCGCATACAAGCCAGACACATACAGACATACACACATTTCACATACATACCCACACTTAGCCGTACAAAAATACCCATACAAACACATACACCAACCCACACAAATGTAAACCCACACAGACACACATACATACACACACGTAGCCGGACAAAAAGACCCATACAAACACACACACCAACCCACACAAACGTAAACCAACACAGACACACATTCATACACACACGTAGCTGCACAAAAAGACCCATACAAACCCACTGTGGAAGAACAACCAGGACCCTTCACTGAGAGTTTACAGCCCGTGAAACTGAAGAAGAGAAGTACTGTTGTACTAAGTTTTGTATTTCTAGTCGCTAGAGGAACATCAGAGATTTGGTAGTTGTAAGTTTTCTATCTGTTGGTTTCAGAGAGGAACATCCAGTACCACATGTCTTCCTTCAATGAAAACACAGGACTGGGTTATCTGAAAACTCAAGCTCTAGAGTTTGTCAAGTATCCACACCACCGTTTTATATGTTGTTTTGTTTTGAATCTAGTTCAGCATTTGCTCAGTGGTGGGGTTTTGAAAGTTAGACTTTTCAGAACCTGCTAGATCTAAACTCTGAACTCTCCAACAGCTTATGAAATATTTAGAAATAAAAACCTAAACTCTGAACTCTGAAAGACGTTACATTAAACTCTTAAACTTTTCAACAGCTTATGACAGATGTAGAAATAATTTGACAAAAACCTTAAACTTTTCAACAGCTTATGACAGATGTAGAAATAATTTGACAAAAACCTTTCACTTTTCAGCAATTTATGACATGTTTAGAAATTTTTTGTGACACATTTTCATTTATCCTTGCAAATAGTTTACGACAGTTTGATAAGTTGACTTGTTTCTGCCCTTGACTATGGTGTCATTATTTTGTACAGTTATGCTGTTAAGCTGAATATAATAATAAATCTATATAAATAAAAATGTAAATTTTCATTGGTTGTAATAGCTAATCTCCTAAAGTTCTTCACTGATTGCTTTTAAATTTTTCACACAACGTTGTATTCGCATGTTTTTATGTGAGTGTCGCACAAACCACAAACTAAACAGCTACAGCAGCGATCACATCGGTTTTTGTTTCGTTGCCGGCCCAGAATTGTTTTTAGTTCCTCTGGTGGGCAATCTTTGACTGTTGACCTCAGACCTCTGCATGAAGCTACGCCCAAAGATCTTTACGGATTACTTTGAAAAGTTCACACAACGTTGCATTTGAATACGCGAATGTTTATATATAAGAGTGTTCAGAAGGCATGACCTACATACGTAGCTCTAGTGATAATCACATCGGCATCTTAGTTTTGTTTTTCGATGATCCAATTTATTTTTCTTCTTTGCAGCATTTACGACGCAAGTTGTTATTTATGCTGATAGGCGAACTTTGACTGTTGACCTCAGAAATATGCATGAAGCGGGTAGTTATGGTATCGAAGAGTTTTTTTTTAACATAATTTGCGGGGGGAGGGGAGGGGGGGGTGTGATGAGTACAGAAACTGTTAACTGAGAGAGCTTACAGTTCATGGATTAGGGGGAGATGGAATTTCAAATCCTTCGGGGGGAAAGATGGGAAGGAGGGAGGGGGGGGGGGTTTGGGTGATGACATGAACTGTTAACTGACAGAGCTTAAAACATTATTTTCATTGAGCTAAAACAAGATTTTCCAGTTCTAATTTTTCTTTTTATTATTTATATTTTAAAACGCTTCCTCTGCTATTCTCATTTGGGGGCGGGGGCCAGTAGGTCGGTCATTCATAAGTACAGTAGTAAGCTTTACAAAAACTTTAGCATATGGTACACTATAAACTAACTTTTTTAGTTTTAATAATACAATTTAAACCACCACTACGGTAATGACACTTGTATGCTGTGTGTTGTGGATTCGGCAAAGCAGACTGTATATCTGCACAGACAACGATTGTGATATAACCATATTAGACACGTGCGGGTTCTTTCCTGCCCCCCCCCCCCCCCCCCCCCCCCCCCCCCCCCCATTTCACTAGACTGAGCCACCGCAAAGCGTGGTGGGTACTGCTAGTTAACAATAAGTACTGAATATGCAGGCATGTATTTGTCAGGCCCTCACAATTGGCATGGCGTTATGTTACTTGAGGTTGTCTTCTAGACACAGTTGCCTCTTCTTTGATACCTCATGCTACTAAATGCTGCTTTTGCTTTATTCTTTTCTACATTTAATTCGTTTGCTTTATCTTTGCTGCATTTGACTTATGTTAATAAATATTCTAATTTTATTAGCGTAGCCAAGTACTTCAACGTATAGACTTTGCTTCAGACAAAAAAAAATTTTTTTAAATTAAAAAAAAAAAAAAAAAAGTACTGTTCTACAATTTTACTTTATTAAAGGATTGCACTGAAAGTAAGCAGAGAACTGAAACCGTAATACATACACAGTTCAGACAAATCTGTGTCATGTCATTTGGGCAAAATTACTCACCATTTAGCGGGCTGAAGTCTTATTTACAATGTCAGTATTATTCTGTAATTTTTAAATGGCAGAATTATAAAAATTTTCTTTAAAAAAGTAATGTATATATTTCACATCTTTTGCACATTGGGTGTATAGTGCTACACTTATATTTGTAAAGACTAAATCGCCACTCAGTGGGTTATGAGGTCAATAGACTACATGTAGACTAGGTATAGACTACTAGTAAATCTTTGTTAATATGAATAATAATAAAGGTATGAGAGATGTATTTAAAACAGTGCTTAAACTAACAAAAAAGTATAAAATAGGTGTTTTTAGCCAGAGTTTGAAATGATACAATGAAGGTATACCCATTGGTATCATTTTTTTTGAAGGAGGTGAGTGTCATGATTTGGTCACTTTTACTTCTCATGACATTACCTGATACCCATTTTAAACTAGGCAGACATGGGAGTCTGGGTGACTGCAGTAAAGGCTGGGTGACTGCAATAGAGGCTGGGTGACTGCAGTAGAGGCTGGGTGACTGCAGTAGAAGCTGGGTGACTGCAATAGAGACTGGGTGACTGCAGTAGAGGCAGGGTGACTGCAGTAGAGACTGGGTGACTGCAATGGAGGCTGGGTGACCGCAGTAGAGGCTGTGTGACCGCAGTAGAGGCTGGGTGACTGCAGTAGAGGCTGGGTGACTGCAGTAGAAACTGGGTGACTTCAGTAGAGTCTGGGTGACTGCAGTAGAGGCTGGGTGACTGCAGTAGAGGCTGGGTGACTGCAGTAGAGGCTGGGTGACTGCAGTAGAGGCTGGGTGAGTGCAGTAGAGGCTGGGTGACTGCAGTAGAGGCTGGGTGCCTGCAACAGAGGCTGGGTGACTGCAATAGAGGCTGGGTGATTGCAGTAAAGGCTGGGTGACTGCAATAGAAGCTGGGTGACTGCGATAGAAGCTAGGTGATTGATGTTTCAATAGATCAATCAGTTTTTTTTTTCAGGCTGCTACCTAAAGGTCAGCCATACCTTCCTGAGATTACAAAATCTAAGTCTAATTGGGAGCCCAACAAGGCAGACCCCTGATACGCCCGTTCAGCCTACACAGAAGTTATAATTAGGACACATGCAACGGCTACAACAGCCAGGTGTAATATGCAGTCCTGTCTTAGTAAGGACATGGGTTTCATGTGTGAAATATGCTGTTTTATTTATTATTAACCATCTTAATTAGGCAGCTTATATCATTCTGTAGAATAGATTTTCTCTTGCTTCTTTATTTTTTTTAAAGTTTGCTGTTACTTTATTGTGCGTGGTTTGTTGTGTTTGCTTGTGGAGTATTTATTGCGTTGGCTTCTTTACTGTTGCTTTAATTTCTGCATCAGATCAACAGCTTGGGGCCATCTGCTCAAACAGTATAACTAGAATGTCTTTGGACAAGATTCCATAGGGTCAGTAAATAAAGGCAGACAGGAAAAAACTTGCACAAACAGATATTAAAATTAGAGCATGAAGTGAACATGATAGCTACACAGGGTGATCTGTAGCAAGGATACGGATAGGACAACAGAAGCTTTTTACTTCAAGGGCGTTTGCTCTAGAGGGGGATAATAGGTAAGGACGAAGGAACAAACTTTATTTTCAGAGGGTCACACACTGGTTAAGCAGGCCAGTCTTATATTCAGCCTTTCCAAACACGCACCTTTTAAACTGCAGTTGTATTTTATCTTTAAACCATGGTATGTTTAAATTAGCATATACATACCATGAGTATTAAGTATAATACACAAAATGAGGGATGGTAAAGGAGAAAGAAAAGACCTGAAATCCATTGTTGTGTCAAGCCATGGATCTTGTTGTTGTGATTGAAAAGTTAAAAATATACTAAGAGAAGAAATACAGTCTAGAATACAATCTGTAAATAAAATATACTTTGCCATGCAATATTTGTTTAAATAAAATTCTCTGTCTCACAACACCGAGATCAGAGTGTTTGAAATGCTGATAAGACCTGGCTCTGAAACTGAGCACAGCTAGAAGAGTTGACATCTCATTACTGTGAATTACTGTTAAAAAAAAAAAAAAGTCTTGCAACGAATCTTTGTACCTATCAGAGATGTAGACAGAAGTGAAGAATGAGAAGCAACAATAAAATGCATAAGCTGTTTAAACCACTACTAATTTTTGGTGTCATGATGGCTAATCAACTGAAATGGCTTGGGCATATAGAGAGAATCGCGGGTGACCAAAACTGTGTACACAGGGTAGTTAAGTTGTCATAGACCATGTGGTAGACCAAGAAGACAGTGGAGAAATAATATCCAAGCAGACTTACAAACATTTGGAGTCACCAGCTGGAAAGAGAAGTCCATTCAAAGGGATGACCATGGGTGGGTGATATCTGCAGCACTAAACCTTAAAAGCTGGGAATGCTGAAGAAAAAAGAATGTCCCACAGTTGTATTATTTTAGCTAAATGTCAAGGAATCAAAGAGTGAATAGAAAGCAACATGTTATCTGCTTCATGGTATTGCCATGTTTATACACCTGCTGGTTTGTCATGACTGCTGCTTCCATGAACTATGAACTGTAATTCTAGGGACAGACTGTTGGTGTTGCCACCTCTGATAGCTGCCTTATGAATTTTTTTGCATGTGCATGCTTGTTGGATTTCGCCAGGACTGCTATCTGTCTGATATTTTACATGGAACAGTGATGTGCATTTTGTGCGGTTTTGACTTGCAAGTAAACGGAACGTTAGGTTGTGACGGGTTAGCTGTGAAATTGGAACCTTGACTGATAACTGATGATTCTATGCAGAAGTTATTGCAGCTTTGATAATTATTTGGTTACTGTTGCAAGAACATATGTATTGTACTTGTATTGGTGCATTTATTTGTGGATTGTTGCATGACATAGTTTTCATTTCCCAAATATTATAACCAATCAGTAAAGACTGAAACTATTTTTTGGTCTGATGTGGAAATTCTAAACAGTAAAAAGGCAACATAATACTTTCAAGCTCAGAAAAACAAAAACAAAACGCACATTCTGCATAATAATATTACAAGTTACAGATGAAGTTTTGATGTTTAATATTTTGGGAAGTGGGGCATGTACGTGCATGATTATCATGGATTGTGTATCAGTATCCCCACAGTTGTCAATTGTTTTCACTCACCATTTTACTTTGTGTAACTGCTTGATCATTTTAACCATTCCCCCCGCCTGCTGTAATGATGTGTCCTCCACTGCTTACTTGCACAGAGTTGAACGTCCACTACCACATGTCTTCGTTCAGTGAGAACGCCATGTATCAGACGATGAAGCACCGATGTATGTATATGGTAGAGTATCCTTCCCCCTGTGCCATTGTTGTCTTGCTTTGTTTTCTTTGTTGTTCTCGATCTAGGTCAAAATATATTTGATGATAGATCTTGTTATAAGCAGGGCTCTTTTTCTAGTTAAAAATAAAAGAAAAGGGCCGTGCTCACCACAGAGGGATCTTCTATGGTTTAACGGCTAGACGCTAGCCTGCGGATCTAAAGGTCATGGAGTCGAATCCAAACGGAGCTGGACTTTTGTCAAACATGACCTTGGCTCCCAGGTCGACCCAGCCTTTACTGGGTACCAGTTGACAGTCCTGAGAAGCACAGTTCAGCGGTCTGATACTGAACATATCACTCGCCAAGTGTTGAGTGGCCTATAAAATTATATGTCTAGCCCTTTATGCCCAGTGTGTCAAAAGGTGTGGAAAAGGGACCTTTACTTTATTTACTTTACTCACCACAATGTCTTTAAAACAACAACAAAAACCACTTTCAGTACTCACCACAAAGTGTCTATTACAATGGCATTGAAAAAGTTATACCTTAAAAACAGGTGCTGGTGCTGCGTACCGTTGTGCACAGTCAGAAAAAAAAAAACATAACGCCCTAGTTATAACAATTGTAACAGATATTGCAGTAAAATTTTTTTGTAAAATCTAATAAAGTAAATATCATACCAGACATAATAAATCAAATATGACATTTTAAAATCAAATGTATTAAACCTCAGGTATAACATTGCTGAGCTGTGGTGGTGTCGTGGCTAGAGGTCTGACTGCCAATGTAGATTTCTATAGTTCAAATCCATATTTAGACAGATTTTTTTTTTTTAAATGACCTTGACTCCCAGGTTGACACAGCCTAAAATGGGTGTACCAGATAAAGTCCTAGGTAGTAAAACCAGCCGGCATGATGTTGACCAAATCATCCATTGAGTGTTGATTGCTCTATTACACACACACAAAAAACCCCCCAAAAAAACATGGTCCTTCAGGCAGACACACTCCACAGAAGTCAAATTGTGGAAAAAGACAATTCCTGAAGTGGATAAACAACCAGAACGTTCTGCAGTAGTTCACTGCTGGTTAACGTTAGAAAGAAGAAGAAGAAAAAAATAATCCTTTATATCAGTGGTCTGCAATCATTTTTAGGTGGCAAGACCCCACGACATCCACCCCCCCCCCCCCTCCCCCCCTTCCCGATTTTTAAACATAACAAAATGTGATTTAAATAAAGAGGAGGAATGTGTTCTTAATCTGTAATTAAATGTGTGGGTTTTTATATTAATTAGTATTATAGCCATAAATGTACAAACTCCTTATGAAATCAAAAACGTCACTGGCTTTTTGTTTATAAATAGTTTAAAACGTTTAATTTCTAACTAGCTGTAGCTGGTCATGCGTTTCTGATACCAAGTCTAGCTAAATGGAAAAGAAAGAGAATAGAAAGCCCGCGTGTCTAATATGGGTAATCTGACAATCATTGTATGCACAAATATAGAGATAGTGTGGTATGCTGACTCTAGAACATGCAACAAATCATTGTGTCCTTCTCCGACATGGGCAGTTCTGATGTCATTGATGTCCAGTGACATGCATATATCATGATGTCCAGTGACATGCATATATTATAATGTCCAGTGACATGCATATATCATGATGTCAAGTGACATGCATATATCATGATGTCAAGTGACATGCATATATCATGATGTCCAGTGACATGCATATATCATGATGTCAAGTGACATGCATATATCATGATGTCCAGTGACATGCATTTATCATGATGTCAAGTGACATGCATATATTATGATGTCTAGTGACATGCATATATCATGATGTCAAGTGACATGCATATATTATGATGTCTAGTGACATGCATATATCATGATGTCAAGTGACATGAATATATCATGATGTCCAGTGACATGCATATATCATGATGTCCAGTGACATGAATATATCATGATGTCAAGTGACATGCATATTTCATGATGTCCAGTGACATGCATATATCATGATGTCAAGTGACATGCATATTTCATGATGTCAAGTGACATGCATATATCATGATGTCCAGTATCATGAATATATCATGATGTCAAGTGACATGAATATATCATGGAGAAGATTGTGTTGAGGGTGGTGGATATGAGTGTTCGGCTGGGTGCATCAAGAGCAAAAGTTATCTGATTAATCACCACATAACAGACGCCATCAGTGGAGCTATGGAGAAAAAGATATGCGCCGGAAAAGAAAATAATTTGGGATCGTCTGACAACAAAATCAAGATGCCGATATGAAATTCGCTTTGTGTGACACTCTTTTATAAAAACATGCGCATATTCAAATGCAACGTTGTGTCAAAATTTCGCAATCGGTGAAGATTAGCTATTACTAACAAAGGAATGTTTACATTTATTTATATAGATTAAACTGGAAAAAAAAAAAAATCTTATAACGGAATATTGCAAGTACAGATGAACTAATTTTCCAAATTGGAGCTACTGTATTGAGTGGCTAGATACTTGCCCCCCCCCCCCCCCCCCCCCTTTTCCTCCCTCCCTTCCCATACCTTTGGAATTTCCTTAGGTCCCCAAGGTTGGCGACCACTGCTTTACATGAACAACTTCCATAACACATAACATTCACCAGATCTGAAATTATATTTGTAAACAGCAGCATCATAAGCACCTGTATTTTCCACTCTTGAGGATGGTGTTGGACAAGAGAGTCCTGAGTCTGATGATTGAGGGCTACATGTCTTGTGTAGTCAGCTGTAACTGCAGGTTGGGATTTCAGTTGTTTTCTTCTGATATAACAAAATGTGTGCTTTTGAAACTGGATCTTGTGAAGAGAGTCCAGTGTTCTTAACCATTCTGGGCCAGCCACTGTTTTTGTAAAGTTTACTTATATTTTACTTAAAAATATGCCAGAGCTTTCAGTATGTGTGTTAACAGTTCCTCATAGTAGTTCTTCTGCATGTTTCCTAGAGCATGTGATCTAGAATGTCATTTTAACTTTGTAAATTTTCTCTTGTTATTGTGTTCAGAATTCATAACTAAATCATGTATATAATGAACAATCAAACACTGTATTGATTGGCGCTCATAGGAGTACAAACTAAACAACATAAAATTCAAAAGCTGTAGTTTTTTTCAGCCTGAAAGGTTCCCCCCATCTGTTTAAAAAAAATTATCTGACAAATATTTTCACTTCTTCATGTGTGGGAAGCTGAGGTGGCATAGCTGCCAGAAGTCCGCCTGATGGTCCTAAGGTCTTGGGTTCGAATTTGCATTGAGGAGGAAAACCTCCCACCGCAACCTTGGCTTCCAGGTTGACCCCACCCCCCAAAAATGGGTACCTGAAGAGTAAAGTTGTCGACCACATCTCCCTCAGAGCATCAGTCAACAAAATTATGAGAAGCAGTGAATGCTCTATTTGAAAAGGGTCCCTTTACTTTACTTACTTCCATCTATAGTTACCCACCAGTGCAGTTTTTATTCTAATAAGTTAATATATGCTCTTTATAATGCAGACATTCTGTCTGTTACAGATTAAAGCAACATAACAGAAATTTTGCTATAAAAGTTGTCACAAAATAAATGCATTTTTGTTATTGTTGGTTGTTGTTGTGGAAAAGGGAATTCTTTAAAATTATATCATTTTTCTTCACAACCTCAGTTTAGCACTAACAATTCTCATTTGCTGGAATTAATTTTCATTTGTTATCCTAAATATTTATAAAACACAGTAAACACGGATGCAAATAATGAAATCTTAGAGAAGCTGTAATTCAACAGTAAGCATAGAAGGCCGAGAGAGGGAGGGATCATGATGCACGGTCAACACATAGTCTCACTACAATACTGCAAAGGTGTTTTGCTGTGGAGAGGAGGAACTTCATCCCTGGCTGCAATTGGCAGTCACACTCACCATTGCCATGGGCTGTGATTGCCTCCTCACAGCACACTTTGAGACCATAATCGTGCCACACCTCCTCACAGCACACTTTGAGACCATAATCGTGCCACGCCTCCTCACAGCATACTTTGAGACCATAATCGTGTCATGCCTCCTCACAGCACACTTTGAGACCATAATCGTGTCATACCTCCTCACAGCACACTTTGAGACCATCGTCTGGAAAGAAGGAAATGTGCGAACACACAAAAGAGAAAAAAACTGACAAAATCAACACTGGCAGAGCAAGTTTAGTAGCAGGGTAGCAAGAGGGAGGCTATCAGAAAGATAACAAAGATCTATCAACATTAGCCTAACTGTTTAATATGGTTGTACGGTTAAACAGGGTTTCCTGGATTTGCTCCAGGATTCTCATCTTTCAGATCTTTATTCTACGGAATACAAATGGTGAGGAGAGAACTTAATGAATTAAGCACAGTATTCCTGATGAAGTTCTGACTTCTCAGAGTCTGAATCAACCAAATTAATAATTACCCATTGAACTGAAAAGCACAGACCTACTTTGCTTTCCTGTCGAAGTGCTTAATTCATCAGCCTCTCGTTTCATTGTGAATTTTCTGAAATTTTTCACGTTAAATCACACAAAGTAAATCCACACACATGGGGCAGCCATTTGTAATCACTGAGGTTTTTGCCACGATTGGTTGTTATTTTTAGTTTGTGACGCATATTTTCACGTAGTATGCAAAGTACCAAAAATTAGGTTTAGCGGCAGATCAGGAAATTTAAAGAAAAGCTGTACAATGGTCTGGTAGAGATAAAAACAGACTAAAATGACAAGTTACATATACATGAATTATTAGTTAAAAAGTAATCTCTTAAGATAAGTCATAAATAAATATAATATTAGTCAGGCTGTACTGTCATAAGGCACTCATATATAATAATAGTTAAAATGTATCATCTCTTAAGATAAGGCATATGTGCATATATTAAATGTTGATAAAGTAGTAATATAATAAGGCATATGTGTAAATATGTACAAACACACACACAAATATTTACACCACACATATGTACATACATACATATTTTAATAATTGAAATGTAATCGCATAAGGTAAGGCATAAATACATTTAAAAAGTAAACTCATGTAATAAAGTATATGTACATATATTAACTCTTTGAGTCCCAGGGGGTTTAGCATCACAGACCCAAAGGGTAGACAAGAAAGTCATAAAATCAGCGCATCTTGCGTTCATTGGGCTTCCAGGTAGGAATCTATGAACGTATGATGCCTTCCTTGGGACTCAAAGAGTTAATAGTTAAAAAGTAAACTCATGTAATAAAGTATATATATGTATATTAATAGTTAAAAAGTAAACTTATGTAATAAAGCATATATACGTATATTAATAGTTAAAAAATAAAATCATGTAATAAAGTATATATACATATATTAATAGTTAAAAAGTAAACTCACGTAATAAAGCACATATACATATATTAATAGTTAAAAGGTAAACTCATGTAATAAAGCATACATACATATTTTAGTAGTTACAAAGTAAACTCGTTTAACCTCTAGTCTGTTGTTCCTTGGCATCACACTAATGTCATCATCATGTAGCAGGTCCTTTGCAGAACGTCGCTCTCATCACACTCTGCCTGAAAGAAACTCGGTCTCTCGCCAGTTCTCCCGCCTCACATACTTTCATATTCAAGGAGTCGCTTATATTCTGTGCCCATCTTCGTGTCAGTCAGCCCCTGCCCCTCCTTCCTGGTATCATGCCTTCTGCTATAATTTTTTCAAATCTGTCATGGCGCTTGATATGACCAAAATATTTCAGAGATAGGATGCTGTTTATTAGCCAATCTTCCTTGATGTTCAGATGTCAGTATTTCTCCTCTTCTTTGTCCAAGATATTCTGAGAATCTTTCTATAGCATTTCAGCTCAAAAGCCCCAATTCTCTTTCTTAAGGACTGAGAGATAGTCCACGACTCACATCCGTATGTAGCCACAGGGATTTTGATCTCCTTGCTGGTGCTTAACCATAGACTTTTAAGACTGTTCAATCTTTGCATTGCTATGGCCTTCCCCCTTTTAATTTCTGTCAATCAGTCTCCATTGTCTCAGTTTGTGACATTCTCAATTTCTTCATCACTTATTGTTATTTTTGGGTGACAGCCATTTTTATTTGTGGACATTATTTTAGTTTTCTTTAAATTTAAGAACAGATTTTGATCTTCACTGCTTTTTTCACAAAAATGTAGTAACCATTAAACCCCTTTTTAGTTATTTCATCTAATATTAAAAACTCTGTGAACTAATCCCATGCTCTATTTACATCTTCTTCTTCTTTTTCTCACAACTGATTATTTGTGATGTGCTTTAAAGTAGTAGTTTTATTTATCTGATTTAATTTTTATATTCAATGCATTGTGGTCAATCTTTGCTTGATTGGTGAATCTTTGCTTGAATCCTCTGGTAGATTTACTTTTTAATGCTTATTATCTGTTGCAGCATTGTTAGGGGTCTTTGGGATAAGAAAAGGGCTTTCATCCAATGGAGTAAGAATGGTATAAGAATGCGTTGCAGAAGTCACGTTCCTTTCCCTAAGATTTAAAAAAAAATCATGTGGTTTGGGCAAGACTGCATGTGTTGAAACTGCACAACTTCACATACAGGTTCTGCTACCTTTGTTTTCTTGGGGGTGGGAGGGGGGGGGGAATAGATCCACTGTGTGCCCCCACCAACCAAACAAGCAAGTCATAAAATGTGACTCATTAGGTGGTTGCTGAATATTTTAGATGTCTTGGGCCGTGAGGCACAGAGGTCACTGCCTAAAAGTACACCACAATACAACCCCCCCCCCCTCCCCCCCCCCATCCAATATTTTCCAGGGCAAAAACAGAAGAAGAAGCTGCAAAAGTGAAATATATATTGTAGTGAAATATATGGTGACAGTGAGTGACATTATGTGAATAACCTCACTTAAAAACAGTGATAAAATAAATACTACAAACATTCTACATTTTGTGATGGGTCTGTTAACAGTCACAGATGTATTAAGTAAACGGAAATAAAGCTTAAACATATTCTGCTTCCTTTTTCATTCCCCCCCCCCCCCCCCCCCCCCACCCTTTTTCTTATTTTTTAACTGCCCCTTCTCCTTCTTCTTCTCTGCCTCATCCTCTTCCCTGCGTTACCTCATTGAGGTTTTGGTGGAAGATGTTATGATCTGTGTTCTAATTCTTTGTATAATTTGATTTTCGTAAACTGATTAATGTTTTTAAACATAAATTTGTAATCATTTATATAGAGTTATAGGTGTTACAAGTGTTTCAGATATTGTTAGTAATCCTTAACCCATCCAGTTACAACAAACGCCAGATGAGCAGAATTTACCCCAGAGGTGGGCGAGTGGACTCTAGTAACTTCTTGCCACAGGTAAATTGCATATTTGCAGGTTTCACATTTTCATTTTTCACATAAAATCCTATCAGTCTCAAATAATTGCATTTTTGCAGATTGTACACTTGTATTATTTCACATGAATTCTTTCGGTCTCAAGTAATTGTATTTTTGCAAGTTGCGTAACGTCGTCATTTAATTTGTTTCAGTCTGAAGCAGTGTGTAATATAAGAGAGATCATACCAGTGAAAGCCATTGCATAGTTTGCTGCTTTACTTTTTATGTTTAATCATTGCACACTGAAGAAATCTGGCTTTCCCAGTGGCAACTGGCACTTTTTTTTATTAACCAATTAAAATTTTTTTTTTTTTTAATTTTTCATATTGTAGATCAGCACAGTTCTACAGTGATCTGCATTAAACATGTTTACACATACATTTTCTTTTACTGAAGCACAATCACTGGCATTCTGAAAACATGCTTACACAAGCATTATATTGCATTTGAACCCGGTAGTGTATATTTATAAAATTTACAGAGATTTTATTGTAATTAAATACAGTGATTTGCTTTTAAATTTCCTAAAACAGGCACTATATTTACATGTAAATGCTCACATAGTCATGATATTGCTGATTCTCACAATGTTTCCTGGTTATGTAGATTTTCTGGAATGCAGGATGTCAGATGGTTGCCCTGAACTTCCAGACACCAGACATCAACATGCAGTTGAACCAGGGCAAGTTTGAGTACAATGGAAATTGCGGGTAAGAGGATCACCCATACAAGCTGGGTCCCTTATGCTATAGTAAATTATACAGATGTTGTCTTAGGCTCAGTTTTTCAGGTTGATCTGCACTGCTGCAGTAGCTAACTGTCTGCTCTCGTAGAGGTCATATGTTCAGTTACGTAGAAAGATAAGATTTTGTTTCTTATAACGTGACCTGTTTCCAGGTTCATCCAAACTAACATTCCATATTTTTCTGTGTGTAGGACCTCTCAAAGGCCAACCCCACGTCCTCGTTGTGAGAGGTGGTAACAGGACAAAGTAGGGGATTGCTAGGTGTGGGCAAAGTATGGTGTGGCCTAGTGCCACGGGACCGCTACAGTAGCCATGAAGGCCACCCTGGGTCACCCCGAAACGTCCTGGCCAACGGGGCTCTGGTGAAGTTGCGACAGGCCTAGCAAGCCGGCAATGGATTTATTATCGCTACAGAAATCAAAATGAGATATAAACGGACTGATCAAACGGTATCTGACCATGGCAATGTTAAGGGACTACGAGACAGAACAGCGAAATACAAGATTGCAACACTTAACACCGCTGGCTTGGGAAATAAAACAGAAGAGATTATTGAAATGATGGAAAAAAGGAAAATCAAGTTAATGGGGCTAGCTGACATAAGACGCAAGGGGAATATTAATAAGAAAATACACAGAGGCTACTTACTAACATATGCAGGAGGAGAAACACAGAAGAATGGAGTGGGTTTCCTGGTACATCTGGACATATCTAACTACATATTAGACATACATTATCACTCAGATAGAATTATTACTTTGAAAATTAAAAGAGGATAACAAGCTGAAACATATATACAGATATATGCACCATGCAATGATAATTATACAGAAGAGCAGAAAGATGAATTCTTGACAATCTGTCTGATGAGATAGAGAAAGTTGAGGGAAGCAGCATACCAAATGTAATGGGTGACTTCAGCGGGAGGGTAGGAAATAACAGAAGAGAATACCAACAGTTTTTAGGTCCATATGCAGCTAAGAACAGTGCTAGAAATGGAAATGGTCAAAGAATATTGGATCTATGCAGCCAGCGCAATCTTTTTATTACGAACACATTCTTTGACCATAGAGATTCACAACTTTACACTTGGTACAAATGGAATGATGTCTCCATCAAGAGCCAGATTGACTTTATACTTACCAGAGTTAAAGGAAGAAGGAGAATTCTTGATTCAAGAGCAATCCCTAATAGTCTATGTGACACTGACCATAAAATAGTTGTGTTAACAGCAAAACATCTTACATTAAAGAAGCACAGAAAGAAATTAAACAAAAACAAGGATCTCATCAAGATAGCAAATCTGAAACAGGAAGGAGTAAAAGAACAGTTACAACAGAAAGTAGAGACAGCATTCAAACAACTTCCACATGTAGGCAATATTGAGGAAGAATGGAGTAAATATAAAAAAACTATGCTTACTATTGCAGAAGAATTATGTGGAAAACGGAAGAGTGGAAACAGACGGGGAAATAACAAATATTCACCTTGGTGGTGCTAAGAAGTAAAAGAAGCAATTAAAAAGAAAAAAGACTTATATAAACAGTGGATAAAATCAAAGAAAGAAGAAGATTATATAAACTATAGACTGCAAAGGAGAGAAACCAACAGGAGTGTCAAGAAAGCAAAACAAGCATCCTGGGAACGTTTCGGTGAGTCACTAGCAGAAAATGAGAAAACAGCCAGCAGAAAATTTTTCAAAGTAGTTAAAAATATGCGGAAAAGAGATGAGAGCTACAATCCCACTGAAATAATTAATGATAAGACAGGAAGGCCATTGATAGATCCACCCGAGATAGCAGAAAGATGGAGGGAATACTTCAATGAGCTCTTTAATCCTCTAGGAGATCATCAGGAAAGAACAACTGAAGAGCACAGAGCAACAGTGTTATAACCACACATACTAATGGATGAAATAGAAAAAAGTCTTTAAACAGTCTCCCAAATATAAAGCACCAGGAGCTGATAGATTACCAACAGAAATAATTCAAGCAGCAGGTGAAAGCAGCATCAGATGGCCTCACAGAATATTCAATGCAGCATGGGTACAACAAACGGCCCCTGTTGATTGGTAACATGCAATAGTTATACCATTGTGGAAGAACAAAGGAAGCAAACGAGAATGCGGTCAATATCGAGGCATCTCTCTTTTAAGCCATGTTGGCAAAATATGTGCCAAGATAATAAAACAAAAGACTGAGACCAGTGATAGAACCACAGCTGGCAGAAGAACAGATGGGATTTAGGAGAAATAGAAGCTGCACAGATGCAATCTTCACACTTAAACAGTTAATAGAAAAGAACATTGAATACAATAAGAACTTATTTGTGGCCTTCGTAGACCAGGAAAAGGCATTTGACAGAGTCGACATACAATTATTATGGAAAGTAAAGGCAAGTTATGGAGTTAGCGAACACCTCATCGAAGTGTGCAAAAGTTTATACAGGGATTGTAGAAGTGTAGTTAGAATAAATCAGGGAACATCTCATCCTTTCACAATGACATCTGGAGTAAGACAGGGGTGTGTCTTATCACCACTGCTGTTTATCACCTACATCGACATTATATGCAAGAATGCCAAGCCCAAGAATGAAGATCTTAGTAAGATCAACGAATTACTCTTTGCAGATAACCAGGCCTTGATAGCAGATACAGCCATGAAATTGCAACAACATCTAACATCCATGAATAAAGAATGTAAAACAAATAATATGAGAATCAACACTGAAAAGACAGAAGTAATGTCAATAGGAAAAAAGAAGACAGATCTAAACATAGCAATAGAATACAAAGGCATTAAACAGGCATCTGAGTTTAAATATCTGGGAACTACATTTACCGAAGATGGGAAATTGGATAAAGAAATTAACATTAGATGCAGTAAAGCAAACCAAGTATTGGGACAGCTAGCCCCCCTCTTACAGCATAAGACATGGTCACTCATAAAAAACAATAAAAGAAAATTAGTAACCATGGAAATGAAATGTCTGGGAAGGGCTGTAGGAGTGACCATAAGAGATAAGATCAGGAATGAGATCATAAGAGAACAAGTCGGCACAGAACCAATTCTGGATTACATACAAGACAGCAAGTGAAATGGTTTGCCCGCTTAGAGAGAATGCCTTGTGACACCATACGATACAAAGCATACATGGAAAAAGAAGAAGAACGTAGAGCACGGGGTAGACCAAGAACAAGATGGAAGGATAACATCAGAGAAACTCTTCAACAGCACGATGTGCCTATGGTCGAGGCAGCCAGAAGAGCTAGAAACAGAACCTTATATCTCCCTCGACACCCACAGCGGTAAAAGAGGAAGTGAAGAAGAAGAAGAAGTAGGACACCCCCTAATTTAGAAAAGTGGTGCAGTTGTGTGGCAGTCTTGAAAAAAAAGATTAGGATGGCAAGTGTATTTCAGCTTTTCTTGATGAACTCTTTCTTTTAGTCATTTAACAGTTGAAAGCTTAAATACTGACTGTAAGTTGTCATTCATTTCTTCGAGGACTGTTTAAACAAGCCTGGTGAGATTAACATGAGAAAGTTCTTGTGGGCTATGTAGTGACATTCCTGATTTACTAAAACAATCATGGACCTTCAGCAGATTAATCAAAAAATTATTAGAGTTTCCCCGAGTGGGTTTTGGAGCCCCATTATTTGAGGGGGGGGGGGGGGAATAATAGAACCACTGAATGTCACACAAAGTGATTGTTTTCTGAAATCAAATATTTTAGACTCAAAGGCTCATATATCACAGTCAAGCTGCACACCACTCACTATACAATTTTCCAGCTGTCCTTCTAAAGATGAATGCAGAACCAAAAGATAAGGAAGCTGCTGAGATGTAGTTTTATAGAAGAATTATAACACAGTAAGAGAAGATGCTGGCCGAGGGGCAGATCCAAGTTCAACCCCAGGTAATGTGAGGGATGTTTTTCTCTCAGGGGAAAAATAAACATTCTAACCTTCACAGTCTATGGCCACAACTCTAGCCATGTGGCCCTAAACCCTCAGGCTCATGACCCCCCCCCCCCCCCCCCCCCATCTACACTGCCCTAAAAAGCGGTGAATACAGACTGCAGCGAAGGGACAGGCAGAAAATAGATAAGAGACAAATAAAAGTGAATAATGAATAAGTCTCGAAATAAATTCACTCACAAAGAGACTGGAGTATGTTGTAGCAATAG
This sequence comes from Candidula unifasciata, assembly GCA_905116865.2. NCBI lineage: Eukaryota > Metazoa > Mollusca > Gastropoda > Stylommatophora > Geomitridae > Candidula > Candidula unifasciata. The sequence continues at coordinate 405,572 of CAJHNH020000291.1, forward strand.
AAAAGTTAAAAGAGGAGAGAGGCTATGGGAGGCCAAAGAGACAGTGTTCAGCATTTTTGCTTGAGACTTTGAAGAACATCTGTAAGAAATAAGAAAAACAAAAAGGAAAACAACTGTAAGAAATGATTGACAGGACTCCAGACAAAAGGCTGTGGACAAGACTTGATTACCAATACCACATGAAGGATTTTCTTCCACGCCAGCAAGCCTGATGGGCATATAGGGCTAGATCAGTCTAGCCGCTACACCACTGCAGCTTTCCAGCTCTGGATAGCATAGACTACAAAAAGAACAAACAGCTACTATTAAATAGGTTAAAAGTAACAAAAACTTTGAGATACTGAGATATTTCTGTCTTGTAATACATTTTTCTTTGAAGGCTATTTGGTAAAGTAATTTTTTAGTAGTAAAGAAATAAATTCTTGTTATAAATTCAGTTAGTAGAAATACAATGATTTATTTTCTCCGGCTAGGTATTTGCTGAAACCAGACTTCATGCGCCGACCTGACCGAACATTTGACCCATTTTCTGAAAGTCCTGTTGATGGTGTTATAGCGGCTCACTGCTCAGTTCAGGTAAAGGCAATTTCACTCATTGTGCACTAAACAAAGAAAACAAACAATAGATTGCACAGTTTATTGCCTTGCATATTTCGTTGTCTCTCATACTACATATAGTTGCCATACGTTGCTAACAGCACCATACTTCATAATGTGTATATTCTTATATTATCCTGACATGCTGTATAGATAAAGTATAATTACTGTATGAAAGATAAGTGTACATATATACCCAAGATCTTATGTTCACCTTATCTGCACAATGTACTGTACACGAGAACTCTCCACCTTACCCAACACTGTATCTGGTTCACATAGGATCTTATTTGAACCTAATTCTCACTCAGGACAGTTTATGAGACCACTCAAAGAGTTAACCTCACCTTTTATCTTGCCTTTTTTTTTTTAGATATATAGTGCAGACCTGATAAGAAGAACTCACCAGGAACTCAAAAAATAGTTTTTCTAATCAGGAATTCCTTTTATCTAGATAAGAGTTCAAGCAAGAAAAATAGCAGAGGATAAACAAATTGTTCTTCACACCAGAAATGTATCCATCCAAGATTGGTCTGCACTCTGTTTGCTAGTTTTTGGTACATTATGGCATTAAAATATATATCTTATTGTAATCACTTTGTGTCCTTTCCTTTCTTGAAACTTCTAATAAATTTTTATTTTAACTTTTTCATTGTCCTCAGGTGATTTCTGGCCAGTTCTTATCAGATAAAAAAGTTGGAACATTTGTAGAAGTGGACATGTATGGTCTTCCAACAGACACTATACGACGGGAATTTCGAACCAGGGTGGTTCCTAACAATGGTCTCAACCCTGTCTATAACGAGGAACCTTTTGTTTTTAGGAAGGTTAGTTTTTTTATGCTAATGTTCTTTTCAGTGAGAATCTTCACTGAGGTTGTGGAAATTCTTTTTAAACCACCATGTCTGCAAAAATAAAATCCTGTGCCGGACAGTCTGGTAAAAAACATTCATGCAGCCCTGGATCCTCAGACTCAAAGATCCCTGACCTGTACCCCAGAAGTAGTAAACCCAGTCAGTCAGTACTTGGCAGTTTTTTGGGGGCAGTCCTGTCTAGCAATACCTGCTACTAGTGAAGTTTTGAATTATCAGGTTTGTTTATATAGCTTGGGGCCCTGCAAATAGGGAAGTTCAGAAGAATAGCAGACGTTTCAGAAAAACAAAAGTTCACGATTCTAGAAACTAAGAATCAAATGAGAACTGCTAGGAGAAATTAAAAAAAAATAGGCAAAATATTTTGTACTAAAAATGACACAAGAAGATTTATTCTGGCTTTCATATCCCAGTGGGGAATAGGCCTTTAGGCAACTTACACCAGTGCAGACCTGAACTCTCTCAGACTTATGAATTTTGACAGACTTGGCACACATTTATTTCCCTTTACAAAAATAGCAGAAAAGGGGGTGAAAAAAAAAGGGGGGGAGGGGGGGGTGTACAAAAAAAAGGCAAAGGGTAATGTAATATACTTCTAATCCCTAAGAGAAATAAATGTACATTTTGAATATGATGATAAGTTTATGTGTAATACTGTTATAGTTAGTAGGAAATAAGAATTCACCAGGTGTTAATTTAACAACATAATTTTTACAAAAAAATTCTTCACTAACAATGGTTTTGTAGGCACAAGCGCGGTTAATATCCACATTTTAGAATATATACTTTGAAGTTTGTTCAATTTCCTAACAAAGTCCAAAGTTATGATGATAAGTTTCTGGGTTAGTTTAGCACTCAGGAGCTCTTATTTCTCACAGAGTGCTGAGCAAAATTTCAGAGAAAAAATGGCAGAAAAATAGGCCATTACACACACTCTATTTACTATTTACTTTGTACAGTTATATATAAAATATAAAATATATAGACTGAAGCCTCAGTGGTTTCAATGAAGCTTAGGCATAATATAGTACTGTCTGTTTTTTTGGAGCACTTTCCTTCTCTGACACCCTAAATATGGTAGCAGTGATACATTCTCTGTGTAAACTCATCAGAATCGCTAGATTCATAAGAAGCTCAGCTGCCGCTGGTTTAAATTCACAGTCCCAATCACTTTAGAAAAAAATATCAATTTTTATTATCATTATCAAAACTAGAAATATCTGACTGAAACAATTTCTGAGTTTCGGTCGGAGAGAAAAGAGGCATTTTGCGACCTGTACTTGTGGTCACAAATGACACTGTGTTTGGAAGACATGCTCATTCTTATCATGCATTATTAGGTGGTGTTGCCAGAGCTGGCAGTTCTTAGGATAGCAGTGTTTGAAGATACAGGCAAGCTGATTGGTCAGCGTATACTACCCTTGGATGGTCTACAAACAGGCAAGTTGCACAGTTAGACAATTAACTTACTGTCTTCTCAAATTAAGATTATATGTACATTCTTAGATTCCAATATGTTTTAAGTAAATAATAAACGAGTTACATTACCTGAAAGTATATGTAGACAATGTTAACTTATTTAAAACAATTGTGATGCCTCTACAGTGGAGGTTAGCTGCAATGTGTCCATTACTAACAGTGGGAACATTTAGCATTCAGTGGCTGAAAATTCTGGTTGTTCCTTCACTTCAGAACCTGAGTTTTGCATGCATATCTTTTGTATAGATTTTGCTTATTTATATGCAGACTGTTGGTTCCTTGCCTCTCAGGCAGATGCACTGTGACTTTGAAGGAAACCTCACTAATTAGTTTACTTTTTCAACATGCTTGTAAGGAGACACTGAGTTCCACTACTAATGTAAATAAAAAATGGCTGTAGCTTCTTTCTGATGTTAGTAAAAAGTTATCTTAGCGTCTTAGCATCTCCTGTATTTGCCTCTTGCAAACATACATTTATCTCTTGTGGCAATTCTGATAGCTGTCTTATGCATTTAATTTAATGTTTTTGGTTGGCTTAGCTGAGACTGCAGTCTGCTTCAGTTTCTTCACAGTGGAGAGCTCAGTGCATTTGATGCATTCTTTTATTTTCAGTCTTACAGATTTAGTTTATATTTTGCCAGCTGCTTGCATATTTGGGGGTTTTGTTTCTTTTTCTATGCTTGAGCTTTTCTTGCATCGTTTTTTTATCGTTAACTCCAGCAATAGTCTTCTTCTTCCCCTTTGGCCCTTTATCTCACAGTGGAGCATAGGCCCCCAACTAACTTACGCCAAGTCGTCCTATCCTTTTGCTGTTACATGCAGCCCACCCCAAGTCATCCCTGTCTTTTTTTTTTTAACTTCATTCTCTAGTTACCCTTCTGTCTTTTTTTTTAACATTCCTTTATCACTGTGCCTCTATGGTTTCCATTGTAAAGAGGTTCTAGTTATATTGTTCTCAGGTTTTAACATATGATCTATCCATTACCAGCATCTTTTCTTGGCCTCCTGATTGACTGGAATTTGTTCTCTTTCAAATCCTCACAAAAGTAATTCTATAATACTATTTATTTAGTTCCCTCTTTTTGGCAGGCATGAGTGAAGGAATTGTAGCATTGTTCTGCCTAGACAGAATTCAGTTCAGTTTTAATACTACACTAGCCCCTTCTCTTGTTGCCAGATGATTTCTAGTTAGTTTAGTAGTTGGAATATTCTTACAGTACAAACCATATGGCCTGTCAGCAAGATTATACAGCAGAGTTGCAAACATGGCATCAGTCTTATTTGTAGTGACTACTAAACTTTTGTTTTCCAGATTGTTTAATTTCTTTAAAATATTTAATTTGCAAGTGTTCTTTCCAGAAAGTATTAGTTACTCACAGTTCCAACTCCACGGCAGTCGAGCCATCCCATTAATTACTTCATTCCCATATCAGCCAAAACCACACAGAATGCCTATTACTGTCCCTTGTGGGAAAATGTGAACAGACTGCAGTCTCTACAAAGCTACGACGTATACATTTCTAGGAATACTGCATGCTAGTAAGGTTGTGAATTATCACATTAGCTTGTAGTTTGTATGAAATGCGGAAAAAAAAAAATATAATAGGTCTCATTTCAAGGAAGAGAAACTTTCTAAATGTAAAAGCAAGAAATTAATGGAAGAAGGAATAGTAGAAAACTGAAACTGAGTCAGGTTGTTTAGAGCACTATTGTGTTGGTATATGATACTAACCACTACAGCTTGTAATGTTTTTGTTTTTTTTCATGTGCTATTCTTTTTGGCCATCTTGTAAACCTACTTTTCCATCTTCTGAACCTTCTTGGCAATCAAGTAAATCTACTTTGCCATCTTGTACTTTGTTAACCCAGTAAACTTACTTGCCATCTTGTAAACTTACTTTGCCATCTTGTAAACCTGCTTTCCCTTCTTCTTTTTTTTTTTCTTTTTCTTCTTCTTCTTCTTCTTCTTTTTCTTCATGTTTACTGGCTGTAAACTCAAGTAGAAAGTTCACCTCTGCACTTTAGTCTTGTTCCAGAATTTGGGTGTTGCCAGTACACCAGTTTTACAGGTCTGGCTTATCTTATGCAGACTGTTGGTTCCTTAGCCACTTAGCAGATGCACTACAACTTCAAAGAAAGCCGCCAGTTAGTCTAATGACATGCTTCTTGGGGAGGCATTAGTCTGTTTTAGTTTTCCCTGTAATGGACCCTGGAACCCAGGCGGAGAGCTTTGACATCTTTTAAACCCACTTTGTCATTATGTAAACCCATTTCCCATCATGTAAATGTACTTTCTCATGTATGTAGTAAACCTAACCTACTGTTCAATCTTGTAACCCACTTTGCCAGGTTACCGCCACATCTCCCTGAGGACAGAAGGAAACTTCCCATTATCTTTACCCACCGTCTTCTGTCGTATTATACTCAAGACTTATGTTCCTGTAGAGTTTGGTGGTAAGTGCTTATTTCCAGTTTTTGTGTTTCAGAATGATATAAATGTACTACAGTAAAACCTGGTTAACATTAACTTCCTTGAGAAAAATATGAACACAAATTTTGGTCCCAGTAGAGATGTATTATTTTTAGTCCCCTGTTAGACTGCGTTCTTTTAAAAAAAAAAACTTACTTTTGATTTTTTTAATCCCTCGAAATTCATATTAATGAGGTTGTACTGTTTACACAGTTGGTTCGAATATTGTATCTAATCTTGATACTTCCCTATCTGTATTTTTATAATAATCTTTTGCTATTTCTCTATAATCCTTCTGTTTCTGTATCATCTGTTTATTTCTTGATAATTTGTATTCATCTGTCATCATTATTCTTTCATAACATTAATATACCCAATAATAAGATACTCACATATCATGTGTATTGTCAGTGGTGATTTTTTATACTTCTGTGTTATTTATATACTCGGGTAGCTGTATTTTGTATTATATACTTTGGTAATCTTTTTACTTCCGTATATAAATACTCGGTGGTAATCTATATATGTCTAAATTATTTATATACTCTGGTATCATTATACTTTTATATTGTATACCCTGGTAATCTGTATACTTCTATATCTAAATGCTCTGTGGTAATCTATATACTTCTGTTTTATTGATATGCTACCATTGCATTAATCGAGTGGCTAGATGTTCATCTGGCAGACAGAAGGTATTGAAAATGAGTCCTCACCAAGTCAGATTTGTCCCCCTTCAAAATTAAACTTGGCTCCCAGGTTGACCCAATATAAAATGGCTACCAGGTATTGTCCGGAGAAGTAAAGGTAACCAGTGAGTGCAGATTGGTTTATCAAAATGTGAGTCTGACAGTACGAGTCTTGCATGTGCCTGATGTGCCACTCACGTATAATAGGTCCTTTACTTAAAAAAAAAAACTTTACCCATTTGAGGTATTATTTTATTTTCTAATTGTTTTCCTCTGTAGTTGGGTGACTGAAGTTGTATGAAAAACTGTCTTTAATCCTGTCGCCCTGAGAAAACTCAATCTATTTACTTGTGGTTGGGACAGAACCCTGTAAATGCTGATATAACAGCATTTCTGCAGTAACGTTCCAAGTTGATGTAAAATTTTCCTGTAAGCCTCAGTGATCGAGGTTGTGGCATGAGTCACCCTATTTCTGTTAGGCCTCGGAGAATGCATTCCATTCAATGCTTTACTCTGTTTATGTTTAATGATTACCCCTATTACATAGCTTTTTATATTTCAGTGGATGTGGGGGTGGGGGGGGTTAAAATGGGGATAAATTAATTTTGTTTAAAATTTATTAGTGGCCTGTGCAACATGTGTCTGTTTTATTTGGGATTTTTTTTTGGAAGTTTTTTTTCGGGTTAGCATACAGAGTGAAAGTTTAGGTTTTCACATTGCTGCCATGGGGCAACCACCAGTTTTTATCCATATGTATATATGTATATGTTTATGTATATATTTATATACAGATACACACACTCTTTGGGTCCAAGGAACATATCATGTGTTAATTTATAACTTAAATTAACAGTTCTCTGGTACTGAAAGAGATAAAAACAGTATCTGTTGCTTTACTTACGTATTTATACACACAAGTAGTATTCTTAGTGATTCCAGATCATGCATGTAGTAATTAGTAATTGTGTTATTTGCAGATTTTGTGGATGCACTCTCCGCTCCAATCCAGGCAATGTCTCAAGCTGAGAAAAGGGAGAAGGCTATGAAAGATATGGGCATTGATGAAAAAGATATTTCAGATGTTCCTGTGGTCAGACATGCCAAGTCAAAGGTATAAAGTTACAGATAAAAACTGTCATTACTCAGGTATGGGAGCGGCCGTGGTGTAGTGGCTAGATGCTGCCCTATGGATTGGAAGGTGGTTCAGTTCCTGACGAAGCTGGACTTTTGTCAAAAATGACCTAGCCTCCCAGATCAACACAGGCTTAAAATGAGTACCAGGAACAGCCCTGGAAAGTAAAGTCAACCGCACAATGTTGACCACATCACCCACTGAGTGCCGATTGGTCTATAAAATATAGGTCTAGCCCAATATGCCTAAAGGTGTGAAACAGGGTGCTTTACTTTTATTATGCACTATAGCATTATTCTAAAACTTTATTCTGACTGTTCTGCCAGTTTGTGAAAGTTAATAGAATATAGAGACAAATAAAATCTTGATTGATAGTGTTGATAATAGGACTTCACAAAGATTAGATTATAATATATCCAGTGTGGGTTCCCAGGGACCCTTTTTGGAAAAGAACAAATTGACCAACTGACCCTAAAGAGGTATTGTCATAAAAGGTGACTAATTAATAATTTGGAGGGTCAGAAAGTGTCGGGAACTGATGCCTAAAGCTCAGCGTGGTCTAGGCATGGGAGTCTGATGCTACCACGTATGACAGACTGTCTTTGATCCTACCACGTATGGCAGACTGTCTTCCACAGTTTGAATGAAAATAGTGTTGAAAAATATCAATTGAGATTACAACTAGTTTGACTTACAGCCTGTTAGTGAGAATGGAACTCGGTCGTAAGTCAAGAAGAACCTGAGTTCCAGTTTTTTTTAAGGCTGCCTTTTTTTCCCTTCTTTTACATCAGAGAATTACTAGTTTCCTGAAGGAAACAGTGGTTATGTCTTATGGCACCTGCTGGCCTTTCAGTCATTTGTTTAAAAATACCGTTAAAGCTTCTTCTTAAAGCCCATGCCATGTGGTGTTGGTAGTCATGTCTATCCACACACAGCTTTCTGTTTCCTGTACTTTCAATCAACTCTGATACAAAAGATCTTCCATGCCATGACATCAAACTGTCCAGCATCTGTTCTCTTGGTCTCCCTCCACCTCCCCCCCCCTCCAACCTTCCCCCCCCCCCCCCTCTCCCCAACCTTTGTGCCAGTGTACTCCAGTTTTTTCATTCTCATCACATGACGTGATTTTTCTCTCTGCATTAAAGCAGATATATTAAAAAAAAATTGCCCAGGACTCACTGGGTATTGAAGTCTGCCTGTATGATACTGACCATATCACCTATCCAATGCTTGTCTCTTTTCTTCACCTTCACCCTTAAAAAAAAAAAAAAAGTGGACACACTGTGGTGTGATTAACATCTAGGCTGGGATATCTGCTTCTTTCTGCCCAATACATCAAATTTCTGCCTATCCTACATTGGGTAAATTTTATGACATGCTTGTTGAAGGCTAGTGGATCCGTTTTCCTTGTCCCACTCCAACCCACCACCACCCTCAAATGGGGCTCTGTAGTCCATACAGGAGGTTTTTTATATTAAGATATACTTTACATGTGCTCTGTTTAATCAGTCCATCTCATTGGTGAAAGTAGATCTTTACTTACTTACGCTTACTGTACCTACTCTTACCATAGGTTTGGATGCTGAGTTGATCTTTGTGGTTAGAAAATAATAATTTCCAAACCCATACAGCAATGTTGGAAAATCAGTTAAATGCTAATGTTGCCATAAGACCATCGGAAAACACATTCACTGAAGTTTTGAAGTAACAACGAAAATAATTTTATGAATTGGGAGTTACCACAAAATGCAGAACTGTATTTAAGTGTTGTGGTATTAGGAAGGTTGAGAACAACTGTTCTAGATCCTTCCTTGCCTGTGTTCGGCTTTTAAATCACTTCCAAACCTGCAAACAGTCAACTAAAGTTTCATAGTGGATGAAAGAATTGTTCGGCTTTTAAATCACTTCCAAACCTGCAGACAGTTAACTAAAGATTCATATTGGATGAAAGAATTGTTTGGCTTTTAAATCACTTTCAAACCTGCAGACAGTCAACTAAAGATTCATATTGGATGAAAGAACTGTTTGGCTTTTAAATCACTTCCAAACCTGCAAACAGTCAACTAAAGTTTCACATTAGATGAAAGAATTGTTTGGCTTTTAAATCACTTCCAAACCTGCAAACAGTCAACTAAAGTTTCATATTGGATGAAAGAATTGTTTGGCTTTTAAATCACTTCCAAACCTGCAAACACTTAACTAAAGTTTCATAATGGATGAAAGAATTGTTTGGCTTTTAAATCACTTCCAAACCTGCAAACACTTAACTAAAGTTTCATAATGGATGAAAGAATAAGTAGTCTTTATCAGTTGTGATGCGCAAACAACATACACATAACCAGTATGTATATTGCTTCTTTGAAAGTAAGACATTCATATTTTCTCCTCATGTTGTTTCTTCACTTTGACATCTCCTGCAAAACTTTCTGCTGCTGAATTGTCTCTGTGTTTTCCCTCTGTTCTGGGTAAACACCGAGGCACAATGTATCAGGATGTCCGGATTTTACTGTTCATGATTACATTTTAAAGTTGGTCGCCATTTCTAACATTTTCTCATACTAAATAATCTTTCTGCTTGCAGCCACAAAATGGCCAGATGTCCAACTCTCCCAACAGCTTGCCACAGCCTCAGCAGAACTCGGCTGCAGGAAAGAAGGATGACAGAAAAGGTGATGACATTAGTTAGTTCACTTTGTTCCTGTCTAAGTTCCAGGGCCCAGTTCTGGGGGGAACAGAATGTACCCAGTGTCCTCTAACAGTGATGACTAATTAGGGTTTTACTCGAATCAGATGTGTTGGGCCAGAAGGTGCAGATATTGCAGCTTAAAAACCGCAACATAGAATGTCAACAGCTCTTTAAAGAAATAATGCAGAAGAAATGCTAGTACATATTGTTATTCTTTTCCACTGCACTTGAATAAGTGTTACTCGTTAACTCTTTTGATCCCAGGCAAATGCTACTTGCAGAAAGAGGGGGAAAAAATAGTTAACAGCTTAAACAGACAGTATACATTGTCATTTCTGGAGGTCCCATTTGAGTCCAGAGGCTCCATTATGGGGGAAAAAAGAACAGCCACCACCTCCCCCCTCCCCAACAAACACGTAGTAAGAGTCAACTAATTGGGGATGTTTCCTTCAGAGCTAGAGTGCATCTGCCTGACAGGCAAAGGAACCAACAGTATACATACAAATAAGCCATATCTGGATGTGCACACAAAAACACAGATTCTGGAACAAGAGTAGAGTCCAGAAGTGGACGAAGAACCAGAACTTTCTGCCAAAGTTTACAGCCGGTAAACACGATGATGAAAAAGAGTTCTGGAAACATATTAGTGTATGACAATAGTCACATTCTTGTATGTTCCTCTAGTTAGCACTCAATGAGTGATGAAGTCATTAGCATGCCCGCAGCCTTGTTTAAAAAAAAAAAAGTCAATTTCTCTGGGTGTGTCTGAACAAAGCTAACAGACTGTCAGTTAAGCAAAGGTCAAAGGAGCTAAAGTAACATATGCCCGAGTCTGGTGGTCAAGAAACAATAGGAATACAAACATTTAAGTAACAGCTGGGATTTAAACATTATCAAGTAACAACTAGGATGTCTTCAACACACATTTGTTCCGTACGCTGCGTGTATTCTTGGTGAATGTTCATTGGTCAACATCCTTTAAATGAGTTAAACGGAATCACTGCTCTTTGAGCTTTTTTGGACAGCCATTTTCTTAATGGTCAGAAACAAAACCTATGTGTCATGGGATGATAAGCATGTGCTCTTTTATGCATTGGTCAGTACTTATCACATGACTATGACATGATCATGTTCAACACGCAAATGGGTGTAAAATGAAAGCTGCTTATATATCCTCCTTATGTCATTGTTGAAACATAAGGCATTCACAGATGATCTTCATTGCTGTTTCTGCCCATGGTATCTTATGTCAGTTTATACTCCTTCATTAAACACTTAGAAATGTCTGCTGCAAATGCAATTCCCTTTTTCTAAAGACTTAAACTGAAAATGTTGGTACAGGTTGACGTTTAAAAAATCTGTCAAATCTCCAGATCCGAGGAGTGCCAGATTTGTGAAAAGGCCTGATTTTTTAAATGGTTATTTATGCTGTATATATATATTAGCATATTATTTATTATGTCCAGTTTGTCTGCAATCTACAACACAGGTTGTTTATATTTTGCACAACCTCATTTCTTTGCTGAATCCAAAATGGGGCTGTACAGAAGAAAAATAAATGGTAAAATGAGAAGGAATAAGCAGAAGGGCCTGTAAATATGTGCAAGTAAGACCCAGCGGCTGATTCTGGAATACAGCGCCATCAAAACATAAATGGCACCTCCAGAAAACAGTGATGTGCCAACGCCGTAAATATGAAAATGTGCTCTGAATTCAGAGCTGGAAATGTGAAGGAACTCGATTATCAGTAGCCGGATTTTTGCATGTAGATCTATGTAATGGTGCTTGAATTTGTGCCTGAATGACCTACCTACAAAAATCCCTAGTAATATTACCTTGTTGACAAGATTTGACTGAGGTGATAACTCCCCATACTCTGCAGAAATGACATTTGAGCCTCTGACAAGGGAAAAGCTGATGTCGGAGAAGATCTACTTCAAGCTGCTGCGCAAACAGCCCAAGGACCTGGAGATGCTGAAGCGTCGGCATCAGAAGGAGAGGTCAGTGATGCAGCGAGCTCATTGCACGGTTGTGGACAAGCTGGTGGCCTCTCATGACAAAGAGAAGTCAGCAACCGAGAAATCTATGGAAAAGAAGCTCAAGAAAAACAAGTAAGTCACATCAAGTCTTTCACTGAGTTTTATCATGATCCCTTCTCCTACCATTGAGCATATGTTGTTAGACTGACAGCTTCTTTAGCTAGAAAAAATGAGGTGCCAGTACTAACCACAGTGTTTTTTTTATTTAAAAAAATTTGTTTAAATTAAAGTATCCAGAAACTGTGAGTTGTTAACTCTTTGGCTCGGTACTATGGATATCGCAACCCTTCAGCCTTGATTCCATGATAGATACCCTAAATTTTAAAGACATTACTTTTTAAAATGTTTTTTGAAAATCCTGTTTACTGGTTTTCCAGAACGTGTTTATTAAGTGATGAGGTTACATCCCTTAGTAGAAAAAAAAAAACATTGAGTGCGGGCACTCGCACAAACTTTCTAATTGATAGTTACTGCTGCTGCTGTTGCTGCTAATGCTGGTGGCCAACCCCCGGGCATGAACCCGGACCACAGTCAAAAGGTGCCACTACTCACCTCTGAAACTATTTAAAACAAAAAAAATTTGCTGTTACTGCATACTGTTATGTACCACTAGCTGTGGCTAGATACATATTTTATTGACCAGTCGGCACTTGATGGACAATGTGCTCAAATTCGAAACAGCTGCCTACTTCCTACAATATTTCCTAGTACTTATTTCAAGTCGACCTGGGATTATTAAAAAAAAACAAAAAAAACTGCTTAAATGCTGATTGGAAGCCAAGATTTGGGACCAGCAGATTTTATTTCACTAACTCTTTGGGTGAGATCATTATGGTCTGAGAAGGATCTGTGAGGAGTTACCAGGGCATCAGGCCAACGCTCAACATTCAAGGGAAAGGCGATTTGGATGTACATTCACACAGTTACTGGTACCATCAGAATTGGAACCCTTTGCTTACTGCTGAAGATGGAAACGGAGTGCTCATGGGAGTGTCCCGACTGCTATGATGTTGATTCTTAATTCAACTTTCAACTCTTTGGGTTTCAAGAGTGTACCAAGCAACTTTTCTCATTTGGTTTGCACATAGTAAAGAAATCTTGTTATTTAGTTTGACACAGTAAAAACTCATAAACACAAATTCAGAGGGACTGAAAAAAATTGAAGATTGTGTATTAAAAAATGGGTGCTAAGCAGGGACAGATAACAAAAATATTCCTGCTATGATGACAGTTTTGTTCATGTTAACTAAGTGTCTTAAATTCATTCTTTCTGTCGCAGTGGGGGGGGGGGGGGGGGGGGGGGGGGAGGCCCAACGAGGTAGTATAGAGAGAAATGTGAAATTGGCACATCTGGCATTCATTGGAACCAATGAATGTATGATGCATTCCTTGGGCCTGAAAGAGTAAAGCGAGCATGTTAATAAGGTTTCACTGTATTTAATATCAAATGAATGTACACGCAAAACTTAGGCCCTGGATATGGCACAAAGCCAGAGTCCAAATGGACGAACAACCTGGACTTTCTGCCGGAGTTTACTGCCGATGAACACAGGAAATAAAACTATAATTTATTGAGTTTCTGAGAATGTAATACTGCCATGATTTTTGTTATTATTATTTTTGCTTCATTTATGGCTATATTAAAAAACAGAACACTTATAAAAATTAACATCACCATTATTTTCCAATTCTGCCTTTAAGGGTTATGGGATGAATAGTTTGTGATCCATGGCTTGGTGGGCAGCATTGACTTTTATCATTGCATGTTGATGTAGAAGCTCTTTAATGTCATCAGTCCATCTTCTCCTAAGGTAGACTCTTGCTTTTAGTTCAGATCCGTGTCATGTGTAGCACCTGCATTGGTAGTCGTTCTGGCTGCATTCTCACTAAATTACCAAACCATTCGATCTTCTGTTTCTCCGTGAATTTGCTGCCTGGTGTACAACAATTATAATGTAGGGAAAAGTCAAAGGTAAATGATACAAGTGGGAGGATAACATTGAGAGATGGACAAAAAGCAATCTGATTGTCCATTCTAGGAGAAAGGCATATTGTCTTGGGGATCCAGTACAGCCAGCCTTTATTGGGGGAGATAGTACCTGATTTATTTATTGAAGTAACATACAACATGAAATTTAATGTTTTCATAAAAGATCCCTTTAAAAAAACACAACAGTAAAACAAAAAAAAATTGGGCAGGGGACGGGAGAGAGAATAGACCCACTGCTACCCTGACAAGCCTGTTGTAGAAGGCGACTAGTAGTTATTGGTGTTTCCTGGGAAGTTGTCGTGTATCTGCCTGAGAGGCAGGGAACCAGCAATATCCGTACAAATAAATAAGTCAGATCTATGAAATGCATGCTCGCACAAAACTCAAGTTCTGGAACAAATCAGGATCCAGAAATAGAAAACATCTAGAACTTTCCTCTGGAGTTTACAGCTGGTGAATGCTAAGGAGAAGAAACAGGAGAAGACATCAGTGAGGGATGTTTAGAATTTATTGCTAACCTTGTATTTTGAGACCAATCAGCCGACAGTCTGTGATGTGGTTGGTGTCATATAAGCTATTTTTACATTCCAGATAAATTGTCTTGTGCCCATTTTCAATCACAATCAATCAGGTGCCGTCTCCACAATGAAGGTTGGCTGCAATGGTTCTCCAACAAGCCCTGTCTCTTGCCCTTGATGTACACTCACTCATACCGGTGTTCGTCCATCTCTTGATGTTATCCTCCCACTTGTAACGCTGTCTGCCTCTTGCTCGCCTACCTTGAACCTTTTCCTCTAGGATGATCTTTACAATACTGTTTGTCTTTTAATGTGGCCAAAATATTTCACTTTTCTCTTTTTTTTTTCACTTAGCAACTCTCTTTTCATCCCCAATTTCCTCAGTACCTCTGTATTTGAAAGCTTTTGTTTCCATGAAATACGACCTAATCTTCTGTGTATCCACATCTCCAAAGAATTGATACGATTTTCCAGTTGTTTGTTCATTTTCCATGTCTCTGTGCCATACAGTAAGGTTGAGTATACATAACATTTGACAATTCTCATTTTTAATGTATTGCATATTTCTCTTGATGTCAGTAACTTTTGCATGTTGTTGAAAATGTTTTTGGCCATCCCTATTCTTTTCTTGACTTCTGTTTCACTTCTGCCGTCACATTTTATTACTTGTCCAAGATATAAGAAATTTTTAACTTGTTCCAATTTCACCCGATTCACTGTGATATTCATTGTTAGCTGATTATTTTCTTTGCTAAATATCATGATTTTTGTCTTTTTCAAATTAATATCCAATGCAAATGTGCCCATTTTAGAGAATTGCAAACAAATGGCAAAATCTGGTAACAGAAGGCAAAGTTTAGAAACCGTGGCAGTATTCAGAAGCAGTTGGCAGAATTCAGAAAAGGCAGCATTTGAAAACATATAGATTGAGGAGACACGGATGCCCAAAGCTATTAGATGAATGTTGATGAGAGAGGGTAAAAATGCTGGACTGGATTCACTCCACGAAGATAAAATATCTGCATAGGAAAAAACCTTGAGCCGTGTATCACACATAACAGCACAGCCAAATCTTGGTGTAAAGCCTCAGCCTCCTGACAGCTGAGATCATCGTCATCATCATCATCATGTAGCAGGTCCTTTGCAGAACGTTGCTCTCTCATCACGGTCTGTCTGAAAGAAACTCTGTCTCTTTCCAGCCCTCCCGCCTCATGTACTTTCATGTAACATTCCATGTTCCTAACTTCAAAGTTTCTTTAGAGCTATGACAGAGTTTTCTGTTGTAGTACCGTCAGGCTTAAGGCCGTCATTACAACTACCCTCACTTGCTCTGCCATCGTTCTCTTCCCCAGTCCGTGTTTGTGATCTGCCTGGCCTGGGAGCCTTACCATCAGATCTTTGAGTTTCATTTTCGGCTTCCATGATGAGTTTCTTGGGATAATAATGTGGTGGTTTCCTGTTGCTTTCCACATCCACATGGCTTTAGACTGTGTCCTCAGCCTTCAGCAACCTTTTCGATTCCTAGGGCAAGTGAGTGCCTGCTCTGTGATGCTCCTGCTAACAGCAGAGGGCACCCCAGAGGTGTCCACTTATCCTGGCGGATACTCGGTCCCCATAGCTGCATTGGCCACACCGCAGTGTGTTTACCATTCTCTACCCCGAGGAGGTGCAGTTGGGGTTTTTCCTTCACTGATTCTTGAGACCAGAATGGCATTTCCCAAAACTCTCCAGTACTTTCAGAGGACGACAGCTGAAATAAGTGACAGAATTAAAATGCATTACCCTGTATACACAGATGGTTAGAGAAGATACAGATTCAAATGGTTATTCTCTCTTCTGTACATGTCAGGGATAGCAGCACGGACTTGAAGTCCCAGTCAGAGGGATTAGTACACAGTCTTGTCAGTGACCATAAAACTAAGGTAAGATATACACAGTCTTGTCAGTGACCATAAAACTAAGGTAAGATATACACAGTCTTGTCAGTGACCATAAAACTAGGGTAAGATATACACAGTCTTGTCAGTAACCATAAAACTAAGGTAAGATATACACAGTCTTGTCAGTGATCATAAAACTAGGGTAAGATATACACAGTCTTGTCAGTGACAATAAAACTAGGGTAAGATATACACAGTCTTGTCAGTAACCATAAAACTAAGGTAAGATATACACAGTCTTGTCAGTGACAATAAAACTAGGGTAAGATATACACAGTCTTGTCAGTGACCATAAAACTAAGGTAAGATATACATGGTCTTGTCAGTGACAATAAAACTAAGGTAAGATATACACAGTCTTGTCAGTGACCATAAAACTAAGGTAAGATATACACAGTCTTGTCAGTAACCATAAAACTAAGGTAAGATATACACAGTCTTGTCAGTAACCATAAAACTATGGTAAGATATACACAGTCTTGTCAGTGACCATAAAACTAAGGTCAGATATACACAGTCTTGTAAATGACCATAAAAATAAGGTAAAATATACACAGTCTTGTCAGTAACCATAAAACTAAGGTAAGATATACACAGTCTTGTCAGTGACCATAAAACTAGGGTAAGATATACACAGTCTTGTCAGTAACCATAAAACTAAGGTAAGATATACTCAGTCCTGTCAGTGACCATAAAACTAAGGTAAGATATACACAGTCTTGTCAGTGACCATAAAACTATGGTAAGATATACTCAGTCCTGTCAGTGACCATAAAACTATGGTAAGATATGCAGTCTTGTCAGTGACCATAAAACTAAGATAAGGTATACACAGTCTTGTTAGTGACCATAAAACTAAGGTAAGATATACACAGTCTTGTCAGTGACCATAAAACTATGGTAAGATATACTCAGTCCTGTCAGTGACCATAACATTTGATAAGATATACAGTCTTGACAGTGACCATAAAACTATGGTAACCCTTTGTATCCTATTTATACTACTTCTTTCTTGTGCTGTCTCTGTTAAGCTCTTCCATAATTATTTATTGTTATTAAGATCAGCTTCTTGGAGCAGATGGAGTTTAAGTTAAAATTGTCTGCAATGAAATGAAAGAGTTAACTTCCAGAAGAAGGAGAAGAATGTTTTATAAAACTATTACATTTGTTATTACAGATTGTTAGATATACACAGTATTGTGGCAGTCCTGTTAGATACACAGTATCATGGCAGTCATGTTATATACACAGTATTGTGGCAGTCCTGTTAGATACACAGTATCGTGGCAGTCCTGTTAGATACACAGTATTGTGGCAGTCATGTTATATACACAGTATTGTGGCAGTCCTGTTAGATACACAGTATCGTGGCAGTCATGTTAGATACACAATATCTTGGCAGTCATGTTAAATACACAGTATCTTGTCAGTCATGTTAGATATACATTATCATTGCAGTCATGTTAGATATACATTATCATTGCAGTCCTGTTAGATACACAGTATCATGGCAGTCCTGTTAGATACACAGTATCGTGGCAGTAATGTTAGATACACAGTATCTTGGCAGTCATGTTAAATACACAGTATCTTGTCAGTCATGTTAGATATACATTATCATTGCAGTCATGTTAGATATACATTATCATTGCAGTCCTGTAAGATACACAGTATCATGGCAATCCTGTTAGATACACAATATCATGGCAGTCATGTTATATACACAGTATTGTGGCAGTCATGTTATATACACAGTATCGTGGCAGTCATGTTAAATACACAGTATCGTGGCAGTCCTGTTAGATACACAGTATCGTGGCAGTCATGTTATATACACAGTATTGTGGCAGTCCTGTTAGATACACAGTGTCGTGGCAGTCATGTTAGATACACAGTATCTTGGCAGTCATGTTAAATACACAGTATCTTGTCAGTCATGTTAGATATACATTATCATTGCAGTCATGTTAGATATACATTATCATTGCAGTCCTGTTAGATACACAGTATCATGGCAGTCATGTTAGATACACAGTATCGTGGCAGTCATGTTATATACACAGTATCCTGGCAGTCATGTTATATACACAGTATTGTGGCAGTCCTGTTAGATACACAGTATCGTGGCAGTCATGTTAAATACACAGTATTGTGGCAGTCCTGTTAGATACACAGTATCATGGCAGTCATGTTATATACACAGTATTGTGGCAGTCCTGTTAGATACACAGTATCATGGCAGTCATGTTATATACACAGTATTGTGGCAGTCCTGTTAGATACACAGTATCATGGCAGTCATGTTATATACACAGTATTGTGGCAGTCCTGTTAGATACACAGTATTGTGGCAATCCTGTTAGATACACAGTATCGTGGCAGTCATGTTATATATGCAGTATCATGGCAGTCATGTTAGATACACAGTATTGTGGCAGTCATGTTATATACACAGTATCGTGGCAGTCATTTTATCTACACAGTATCGTGGCAGTCATGTTATATATGCAGTATCATGGCAGTCATGTTAGATACACAGTATCGTGGCAGTCATGTTAGATACACAATATCGTGGCAGTCCTGTTAGATACACAGTATCATGGCAATCCTGTTAGATAAACAGTATTGTGGCAGTCATGTTATATACACAGTATCGTGGCAGTCATGTTATATACACAGTATTGTGGCAGTCCTGTTAGATACGCAGTATCGTGGCAGTCATGTTAAATACACAGTATTGTGGCAGTCCTGTTAGATACACAGTATCATGGCAGTCATGTTATATACACAGTATTGTGGCAGCCCTGTTAGATACACAGTATTGTGGCAGTCATGTTATATACACAGTATTGTGGCAGTCCTGTTAGATACACAGTATCGTGGCAGTTATGTTAGATACACAGTATCTTGGCAGTCATGTTAAATACACAGTATCTTGTCAGTCATGTTAGATATACATTATCATTGCAGTCATGTTAGATATACATTATCATTGCAGTCCTGTTAGATACACAGTATCATGGCAGTCATGTTAGATACACAGTATTGTGGCAGTCATGTTAGATACACAGTATCTTGGCAGTCATGTTAGATACACAGTATCTTGTCAGTCATGTTAGATACACAGTATCTTGTCAGTCATGTTAGATACACAGTATCTTGTCAGTCATGTTAGATACACAGTATCTTGTCAGTCATGTTATATACACAGTATCTTGTCAGTCATGTTAGATACACAGTATCATGGCAGTCATTGCTGGCTGTTTGTTTGACACATGATATTCTGATTGTATAATTGTAGGTAAAGGAGCTAGTGGTGCTACAGACGAAAGAGTGGTCAGAGATGGTGCTGAGACAGATGACAGAGGAACATGAGCTCTGGAGGGAGCACACCATTCAGCAGAATGAGACCCTGGCCAAGCTGTTGGAGGATGCTCAAAGAGAGCAGTTGGCTGAACTTGATGCGAAGCAGGAGAGGTGAGGTTTCATAGTTTTTTGGGCTTTCCTCAGTATCTTGTGTGTGTGCGTGCCAATAGACATCCCAGGTTAATGGATGATCTGTCTCGGGCATGGTAGGTTGCTCGGTACGCAATGGTGTTGTGGTCTCAGTGTGTCAAACACCCATTCACTTCATCGTTTTGGTGTTCACCCCCCCCCCCCCCCCCCCCACTTTTAGGTGTTTCTGCTTTCATGCTGCTGACCTTATTGAATTTGTTCTCATGAAATAACCTTTGTTATCAGTTAATTTAATTGTAGGTGTTGTTAACTTGTTGTAATTTCTTTAATTATTTTTTTAATTGTGCAAAAAATCCTGTCAAGTTTTACTGTAGAAAACTGAGAAATAATGTCAGGTTTTACTTATAAGGTAAAAAAAAAAAAATTGTATTATTTCAGTTTCTACAGTAGATGGGTGAGAAATCTTGTCAGTTTGCCGTGGTATGGTGAGAAATGATGTCAGTTTTAATGCTGAAAAAAAAAAAAAAGAAATCATGTAATGTTTTAAGAATGCAGTGGTAAGAGATTATTGAATATCAGGCACATAGTACTGAAATGTTATGTCAGACCTGTTGGCTGCATGCCAATGAATCTCAGGAGGAGGACAGAGTAGGAAGAGTTCGGAGGCAATAGAAACGTGGTTTCTAAGATAAATGTTGTAAATGCTTTTGACTACAAGAATAAATTGTCATGCCTTGTTTCAAAGCAATTTTGAAATTGAATGCATTTGCACTTCTTGTAATAATCTGTTATGTTTTTTTGTTTTGTTTTTTAATATTATAAATAAATTATTTTTAACACTAAAAAAAATGCATTTGTGTTTTTATGAGCAGTTTGTCCAACTACTTCTTTTCAAACATATTTTTTAAATTTGAAAAAGGGAAAAGGAGATGAGGGTGTGGAGGTCTTGCCGTACATTCAAGGGGCTCACCACATGAAAACGTTGAAAACCACTGTGGTAGAGGATCTAATAGAAGAATACAATCAATAGAACAGAGCTGGAACAACAAGGTCGGAGATCTGTAAGAGACAATAATGTTTGCACCATCTAGCAAAGCACTTGTTAAAGCTGATGAGACATTAGCTATAACAGTTTGGTCAGTTTACTACATGTGTATGTGTGCTGATGAGCTGTGTCTGTCATTGTTTGTTTGAAGACACTTATAGTTTAATTTCAGTAGCAGTTTATTTATCTGTTTAGGGAAAACAAGGAGCTGAAAGCCAACCAGGCCAAACATTCGATGGAGTCAACAAAAACAGTGCTCAATGATAAAACTATCAAGAACAAAGCAGAAAGAGACAGGTACTATTGTTTGAAATCTTCGATACCTAAGTTTTCTGTAAGTTTCCCTAGTTAGTTGACACTGGTAATGTGCTGTATGTTTATGTATCTAGTTGACACTGGTAATGTGCTGTATGTTTATGTATCTAGTTGACACTGGTAACGTGCTGTATGTTTATGTATCTAGTTGACACTGGTAATGTTCTGTATGTTTATGTATCTAGTTGACACTGTTAATGTGCTGTATGTTTATGTATCTAGTTGACACTGGTAATGTGCTGTATGTTTATGTATATAGTTGACACTGGTAGTGTGCTGTATGTTTATATATCTAGTTGACACTGGTAATGTGCTGTATGTTTATGTATCTAGTTGACACTGGTAATGTGCTGTATGTTTATGTATCTAGTTGACACTGGTAATGTGCTGAATGTTTATGTATCTAGTTGACACTGGTATGCTGTATGTTTGTGTATCTAGTTGACACTGGTAATGTGCTATGAGTTTCTTTTCCTATTTGACACTAAATATGTTCTGTAAGTCTGCCTGTCTAAATGACACTGATGATGTTCTGTAAGTTTTTATATCTGGTTGGCACTGATAACATTCTGTGAGTTTCTGTATCTAGTTGACACTGATATTTTTGTTTTGTAAATTTCTGTGTCTAGTTGATGCTGATTATCGTTCTGTAGGTTTCTGTATCTTATTGACACGGATCGTTGTTCTGTAATTTTCTAGTTCCCATAATGTTCTGTAAGTTTCTGTATCTAGTTGACACTGATAATATTCTTTAAGTTTCACACTTCCATGTTTTTAAATAAGACTGTGTCTTATATTAATTTTTGCTCTATAAGAAAAAATATGATTTATTTACAGGCCATGTCTTATTTTGTTGGTCATACAGTGATAAAAATTTCTTTTTAAGTTTAAAAAGGGTTTATATTAGTGGCAGGGCTTATATTTGTGGCAGGGCTTATTTTTGTGGCAGGGCTTATTTTTGTGGCAGGGCTTATATTTGTGGCAGGGCCTCTATTTGTGGCAGGGCCTATGATTGTGGCAGGGCCTATGATTGTGGCAGGGCCTATATTTGTGGCAGGGCCTATATTTGTGACAGGGCCTATATTTGTGGCAGGGCCTATATTTGTAGCAGGGCTTATATTTGTGGCAGGGCCTATATTTGTGGCAGGGCCTATATTTGTGGCAGGGCTTATATTAGTGGCAGGGCTTATATTAGTGGCAGGGCCTATATTAGTGGCAGGGCTTATATTTGTGGCAGGGCCTATATTTGTGGCAGGGCTCATATTTGTGGCAGGGCCTATATATTTTTGGCAGGGCCTATATTTGTGGCAGGGCCTATATTTGTGGCAGGGCTTATATTTGTGGCAGGGCTTATATTTGTGGCAGGGCCTATATTTGTGGCAGGGCCTATATTTGTGGCAGGGCCTATATTTGTGGCAGGGCCTATATTAGTGGCAGGGCTTATATTAGTGGCAGGGCTTATATTTGTGGCAGGGCTTATATTTGTGGCAGGGCTTATATTAGTGGCAGGGCCTATATTTGTGGCAGGGCCTATATTTGTGGCAGGGCCTATATTTGTGGCAGGGCCTATATTTGTGGCAGGGCCTATATTAGTGGCAGGGCCTATATTTGTGGCAGGGCTTATATTTGTGGCAGGGCTTATATTAGTGGCAGGGCCTATATTAGTGGCAGGGCCTATATTTGTGGCAGGGCCTATATTTGTGGCAGGGCCTATATTTGTGGCAGGGCTTATTTTGTGGCAGGGCTTATATTTGTGGCAGGGCCTATATTTGTGGCAGGGCCTATATTTGTGGCAGGGCCTATATTTGTGGCAGGGCCTATATTAGTGGCAGGGCCTATATTAGTGGCAGGGCCTATATTTGTGGCAGGGCTTATATTAGTGGCAGGGCTTATATTTGTGGCAGGGCTTATATTAGTGGCAGGGCTTATATTAGTGACAGGGCTTATATTTGTGGCAGGGCCTATATTTATGGCAGGGCCTATATTCGTGGCAGGGCTTATATTAGTGGCAGGGCTTATATTTGTGGCAGGGCTCATATTAGTGGCAGGGCTTATATTTGTGGCAGGGCTTATATTTGTGGCAGGGCCTATATTTGTGGCAGGGCCTATATTAGTGCCAGGGCTTATATTAGTGCCAGGGCTTATATTTGTGGCAGGGCTTATATTTGTGGCAGGGCTTATATTTGTGACAGGGCTTATATTACTGTCATCCTAGAAATGCTACTCTTTTTTTCAGGTTACGTGTTGTTCTTGCTGACACATGGTATCTGACTCCGACAATGTTGTATAAGTTGCTGCTGTGTGGGAATTTGTGTGTTGCTATTTGATGATTACATGTGTATTCCAGGAGAATCCGAGAACTACAGGAGAACAACACCAAAAAGTTCATTGAAGAACGTAAGAGATGTGCCGTGAAACATTCAAGGCAGGTGGAGGCTTTGAAGAAAGTTCACCAAGATCAAACTGAGAAGCTTCTTGCAGAAAATCAAAAGGTAATGCCAGTTGTGGCTGGATGGCAGGGACAGATCTGACAGTCTCATAGTGTAGCATAGAAAGGTCTTTGCCTACATGTTAATCATAAAACTCTGGAGAGATAGATTGATTTTACTGTTTCTCAAAACAATTTATGTTCATATCACAGCATAATCAGCAATGCTTTGAAAAACTGTCACATGTAGTCATATTTCTGATTCACACCAGGGTGTTACCTCGGTAGAATTCCTTAATCCGTTACAGATCCTTGGACTTCTACCAGACAGGAATATACCAAATGAATTTTCCATTGAGAGAGTGATTAATCCATTCCCTTTAAAAAAAATCATTTTTTTTTTTGTGTGGGTATATTTTAAATTGATGAGGTTGAATAAAATAATTTAAACACTGCCTAATTCTGTACATAAATATAAAAGCAATGAGATAAAATGAATGAACATTTAACCTCACCTCACCTTGGTGAGAAGAATCAAGAGCCTACTAGGATGGTGTTGAGAAGAATCAAGAGCCTACTATGATGGTGTTGAGAAGAATCAAGAGCCTACTATGATGGTGTTGAGAAGAATCAAGAGCCTACTATGATGGTGTTGAGAAGAATCAAGAGCCTACTATGATGGTGTTGAGAAGAATCAAGAGCCTACTAGGATGGTGTTGAGAGGAATCAAGAGCCTACTAAGATGGTGTTGAGAAGAATCAAGAGCCTACTAGGATGGTGGTGAGAAGAATCAAGAGCCTGCTAGGATGGTGGTGAGAAGAATCAAGAGCCTACTAGGATGGTGGTGAGAAGAATCAAGAGCCTACTAGGATGGTGGTGAGAAGAATCAAGAGCCTACTATGATGGTGTTGAGAAGAATCAAGAGCCTACTATGATGGTGTTGAGAAGAATCAAGAGCCTACTATGATGGTGGTGAGAAGAATCAAGAGCCTACTATGATGGTGTTGAGAAGAATCAAGAGCCTACTAGGATGATGTTGAGAGGAATCAAGAGCCTACTAAGATGGTGTTGAGAAGGACGGAGGAGATTTTATTGTTTTGAAGGAGAGTCGTTTTTCAGGAATCTGTTTGTTTTTTCTTGTTCTTTGTGTGTGTGTGTGTGTGTGTGTGTCTGACTCCCACACTTGAACCTGGTTGACCAATACCAGTTCTAGCACGTGAGTCGTATTCCAAACAAAGGTCATAAACAAAGAATATTTTTTTGCTTCTCTACAGGACATATACCAAGTTGGATTTATTAGAAAAAAGGGTTATGCCGCGGTACCACAGAATATTGCTGAAGACAGGAAGAGCAGGAGACTTTTATTATGGACAGTTCATGGTGGTACCCCCCTCCGCCCCCCCTCAATCCACCAACAACTAACATGAGATTGTGGGTTAGAACCTTGTTGCTCAGCCTCTAGTCCAAGGACTGATACTGGTGGTCTACCAAAAGTGTTTGCCCAGTCATACGTCATACAGGGGCTACATGAAATGATGCTGCAGTCATGCAGGGGCTACATGAAATGATGCTCCAGTCATGCAGGGGCTACATGAAATGATGCTCCAGTCATGCAGGGCTACATGAAATGATGCTCCAGTCATGCAGGGGCTACATGATATGATGCTCCAGTCATGCAGGAGCTACATGAAATGATGCTCCAGTCATGCAGGGGCTACATGAAATGATGCTGCAGTCATGCAGGGGCTACATGAAATGATGCTCCAGTCATGCAGGGGCTACATGAAATGATGCTCCAGTCATGCAGGGGCTACATGAAATGATGCTCCAGTCATGCAGGGGCTACATGATATGATGCTCCAGTCATGCAGGGGCTACATGAAATGATGCTCCAGTCATGCAGGGGCTACATGAAATGATGCTCCAGTCATGCAGGGGCTACATGAAATGATGCTCCAGTCATGCAGGGGCTACATGAAATGATGCTCCAGTCATGCAGGGGCTACATGAAATGATGCTCCAGTCATGCAGGGGCTACATGAAATGATGCTCCAGTCATGCATTGGTTACATAAAATGATGCTCCAGTCATGCAGGGGCTACATGAAATGATGCTCCAGTCATGCAGGGGCTACATGAAATGATGCTGCAGTCATGCAGGGGCTACATGAAATGATGCTGCAGTCATGCAGGGGCTACATGAAATGATGCTGCAGTCATGCAGGGGCTACATGAAATGATGCTCTAGTCTTGCAGGGGCTACATGAAATGATGCTCCAGTCATGCAGGGGCTACATGAAATGATGCTCCAGTCATGCAGGGGTTACATGAAATGATGCTCCAGTCATGCAGGGGCTACATGAAATGATGCTCCAGTCATGCAGGGGCTACATGAAATGATGCTCCAGTCATGCAGGGGCTACATGAAATGATGCTCCAGTCATGCAGGGGCTACATGATATGATGCTCCAGTCATTTTTTGTCACATTTTCAAACCTCTAAGCAGTGGCAACATGCTGGCAATGAATGGGGCAGACAGTGAGAAAACCTGAGAACAGTATAACTATAAGGGCTCTAAAGTGGAACACACAGGGGCATATAGTAAAGAAAGACCCCAACAAACCAAAAAATACACTGAGAAGGGAACTAGAGTGTGAAGTTAAACAGAGAGATAGAGAAGGGAGACTTGGGGTCAGCTGCAAGCAATAGCAAATGATAGGACTATCTGACATGAGCTGGTTGAGGGCCTATGCTCCACTGGGGGATAAAGGGCAGAAGAAGAAGAGGAAGCAGCAGCAACAGCACTGATGTCACATGGGCTGGGAATTGTAGTTTTATAATGTTGGTTTTAATTGTTTAAAAATCTTATCAACATTAGCTCTTGTTTCTATCTCAGCTGTAGGTCAGTCCACAAAATATTTCTCCTAACTTTTCCCCGTCTGCATATGTAAAAACAAGCTGAAATATGTTGGCCGTATCAAGCAATACGGCGGATTTGAAAACAAAAAATTAGCAGAAGGCATGGTACCAGGAAGGAGGGCAGGGTGCGACCAGCAAGAAGATTGGCATAGGATATAAGTGACTCATTGACTGCTTGGGTGTAAGGATGCAAGAGGTGGGAGAACTGATGAGAGACCATGATGAGAGACCATGATGAGAACGACATTCTGCAAAGGATCTGCTGCATGATGAGATGTAGAAAAAAAACATTGGACACTGAGTTAGAATAAGAGTAAAATGTTAGTTGTTGTGTATATCAAATGTAAAACAGGAAATTGTCATGTCTTTATTCAGTTACCTGAGAACACTTTACCTTTTTTTCTTCCCAGGCTTTGGAGATGATTCAGATGGCATACGAGGAAGCTAAGATGGCCTCCAGACCTGAGACTGTGGTTTGATGTTGCTTCTGCACTGACCGACTTGCAACTGCAAGTGTGTATGTTCTGTTACATTTGCAGGTTTAACCGGTGACGGCGTCTGTTCTCACTGATTGTGCTGACAAGTGTATGTGTGCTAATTCTAAACATTGCCGGACACTCGAAAGTATATTTGTGTCATCACATGGTAGCTGGTCATCTTAAAGTAGTTGCTCATCATTTATTTGCTATTATATGATAGTTGGTTATCACATGGTTTTCATTATGTAATACTTGGTCATCATATAATGGTCATTATGGGAAAATTTGTCATCTTGTGATGGTCATTTAAATGATAGCTGGTTATCTTATGATGGTTTTTATATGAAAGCTGATCATCTTATGATGGTCATTATATGATAGCTGGTCATCTTATGATAGCTGGTCATCTTATTATGGTCATTATATGATAGCTGGTCATTTTATGATGGTCATTATATGATAGTTGATCATCTTATTATGGTCATTATATGATAGCTGGTCATCTTGTGATAGTCATTATATGATAGCTGGTTATCTTATGATGGTTTTTATATGAAAGCTGATTATCTTATGAAGGTCATTATATGAAAGCTGGTCATCTTATGATAGTCATTATATGATAGCTGGTCATCTTATGTGGTCATTATATGATAGCTGGTCATCTTATGTGGTCATTATATGATAGCTGGTCATCTTATATGGTTATTATATGATAGCTGGTCATCTTATGATGGTCATTATTTAAAAGTTGGTCATTGCCTGATGGTCATTATATGATACTTGGTCATAACATGATGGTCATTATGGAATAGTTAGTCATGTTGGTTATATGATGGTCATTTATATGAAAGTTGGTCATCTTATAATGGTAATAAGATAATGATTGACTATCTCGTGATGGTCCTTATATGTTAATTGGCCATCACATGATGGTCATTATGTGATAGTTGATCATCCTATGATTGTCTCCATATGATCATTTGTGATCACATGATGGTCGTTATGTAATAATTAGTGGTAGTATGATGGTCAATATGTGAAAGTTGATCATCACATCATATAGTATGTTAGTTGGAAATCGTATGGGAGTTGGTCATCACATGATAATTAGTCCTCATATAATTGGTGAGTTGCAGTGATTAAGGGGTGAAAATCTATCAACTGACTGAGTTTCTTGTGTTGCTAAGAAAGTGAGTGTATTGTGATATAACCAGCTGTTTTATGAACATTATCCTTGCTTTAGTGTCACTGTTGATTTAGACTGAAGTATGATTACACTGAACAGACGTAGTTTGTACTTCTCCTTGTTTAATTAATCTTTTCAACATGTTTGTGATCAACCTGCTTGATTAGTTTACTGCCAGGAGCTGTTGTGTTAGCAAAATGTCGTCTCTATTATTAGTCATTAGTCACAGTGTATTGATGAACTGGTTGTGTGTCAGTTGTTAAGTTTTCTTTGTCATTTGATGACAGTTGACACATCGCTTCAGCCCACAAAACATCATGATGTCTTCACTGTTTGTTTGTTTCATCACAAAGTTATTGTATTTAATAAGATCGCATAATTCACATGACTAATTTAAGAATTCTGATTGTGATTTCTCTTTGTCATTGAGTTTTATTTTGTAATTGAGTTAATTATATTTATTATAAATTGTGAGCATGTTATCTTTGGTAATATTAGTAGCTAAAATTGAGAACATGCAGATAGCATAAATGTAGTATACGAGTTTCCCACACCAAACAAAACCCAGAACTAAACATATTCATTTAGAATAGCCAGCCAAGATTGATCGGTATGGCTAAAGGTTGCCAAGCTGAAGCAGAAACTTTAGAACATGGGTTGGCAGTCTGTGGCCCGCGAGCCAAAATTAGCCCACTGACAATTGTTTACGGGCCTACAAGGCTGGTGTAAAATTATGCCATATAATCTGCTCTTTGAGCTCACACAAATCTGCTCTTTGAGCTCACACAAATCTGCTCTTTGAGCTTACACAAATCTGCTCTTTGAGCTCACACAAATCTGCTCTTTGAGCTCACACAAATCTGCTCTTTGAGCTCACACAAATCTGCTCTTTGAGCTCACACAATAGTAGAATACAAAAAGATATGTTTATATGCAGAAAGAAAACAATCTAAGTATCATCCAGCACAAAAGGGTGGTAACTGAGAATCAGCCAGAAACTGATGCCTCCAAATGTGTGATCTTGCAAGTGAAACTTGTGTTGCAACAAACTCAAACATTAGGAGACAATGTCTGTGGACAGATTTTCATAATAAAATATAGGGCGGTGACCTCTTTTTTTTTCTCTGGTTAGTTTTCTCTGTTTGTAGATTAAAAGAGTTCGGTAACCCATCTTGGTATCAATTTATTTGAGAACAGATTTTCTCTATGACCCGGGACATGCTGATAATTCTAAATTTGGCTCGTGGACCAACTAGGTTACCCTACTCTGCTTTAGAGCTGTTGAGTTTCCTACATAAAAGAATACCTTTGTGGGCTTGAGTGAACACTTCCTGCTGACATGCCAACCTATGTTGCCAGCCATGATTAGAGACTGTAGTTGGATGAGTCGCAAGTTATGGAACTTCCACAGTGGTCTCAGCAGAAGAAAGGAGTCTCTCCTGATGAATGGTTTCAGATCTAATACGCAAATAAGTCGAGAGATCAAACAAACTAATGTGTCCAGTTTTATAAGAAAAACCACTGGAACTACATCGGCCATGCACTCGGAATGGGTAAGACCAGACTCCTCCCACGAAGCCCTCATATAGACACTAGAAAAGAAAAGAAAGCGGGAAAGACTGAGAAAGACCCTGCAACCATCATCAGGGAATGCTCAACCATGGGCCTAATAAACATTCAAGACTTAAAACAGGTGGCAACGAACTGCCAGATATGGAGAGCTATGACCTCTGCCCTATGAGTTGTTGCCCTAGGCTCAGGAGGAAAGACCAACTAACTAATTGCTGATGACTTGGCTGCATAAGCAGCATGGAAACATAAAAGTAACCATTCATTAATGTCAAATTTGCTAGGTCTGAATTGACTAAACTGGCTGAGAGTAAGCATAATGACTCATATCACACAATGAGTGACTTAAAAGGTGTTGTGCATGACTTTACATAATGTCATTAATCTGAATGACTTAAATGGTCTTGTTGATCTGAATGACTGAAATAAAATGGTCTATTGATCTGAATGACTTAGATGGTCTCCATAAACTGAATGACTTAGATGGTCTCAATAATCTGAATGACTTAGATGGTCTCGTTAATCTCAGGAATATTTTTTTTTTCCCAGCCATAACTGGTATTTTTTCCAACATTTTTTGTTGTCTTTATTAGAAATACTGAAATTAATCATTGTTATACTTTCTCTTCTTTTGAAAACATGTTAGCTCTAGTTTTTCTGCCCCAGTTTTGAAATGAATTACATAATTTTTTTCTAGAGTTCATTGACTTGTATATGTGGTAAAATTTTGATGCCAAATGTGGACAGTTTTTTAAATTCTACCATAATTTCTTAAATTTTAGCTGTCTGCATGGATTTAGAACTTAATATTTTGCTCTGTATTATACTTTTACTTTTTTTGTTTGTTCCGTGTAAATTATATATGATGCACTTTTGTTTGAATCTCATTTGTTTTATGTTTAACTTGCAATTTCTCTAGATGCTGATGGTTGGTGTCTGACTGAAGCATTTCTTGTTTGCATTCATGAATGTAGTAAGGGTTCTGCCCCATTTTTGTTGGTTATAATTTTCTTTTTTTTTTTTTTGCATTTGGTCACGCTGTGATAAACATGACTCCGTTAAATTCTGCCATTGTAATAGAGGTAAAATATATATGTTGAAGACTGTTGATGTTGTATTATAAATCATTTCATATACATATAAGTGTATGTATATAACATAGTTACTTACTGCCGTCACTCATATTGCTGTCTGCTATGATGGTACAGGTGATGGTCAGATAGTTAGAACTATGCTTTGTGTTTAAATAATGCAGGCACAAACAGTACAGTTACATAAACAGTACAGTTACATAAACAGTACAGTTACATGAACAGTACAGTTACATAAACAGTACAGTCACATAAACAGTACAGTCACATGAACAGTACAGTTACATAAACAGTACAGTTACATAAACAGTACAGTCACATAAACTACAGTCACATAAACAGTACAGTCACATAAACAGTACAGTCACATAAACAGTACAGTCACATAAACAGTACAGTCACATAAACAGTACAGTCTCATAAACAGTACAGATATAAAAACAGATGGTGTGCCTGTTGAAGCGTTTGGTCATTCTAGTTGACTGGTTTTAAGAGTCCAATTACAGCTAAATATGCCAGGAAAAAATGTGTGTGTTAGTGTGTCTAAGTGTGTACACATTATTTTTATTTTGTCTGACATGATGAGGAAATGATCAGGTAGTTAGGATACTGGTTACACACATTGTAGGAAATGTTCACTTTCTTGTTAAAGCCAAGGGTTTGTATCTCTCGGCTGTGAAATAGAACATCTAATATCAACTGATTCTTCTTCGTCTTCTTCACGTTCACCAGCTGTAAACTCTGGCGGAAAGTTCTGGTTGCTTGTCCACTACTCAACTGCAGTCCTGCTCCAGAACCTGAGTGTTGCGTGTGCATCAGTTTTACAGATCTCATTCTCTTGAAAACAGACTTTTGGTTCCTTGCCTCTCCAGCAGATGCACTCCGACTTCAAAGGAAGCTCCCCAATTAGTCTACTCTTGCGACATGCTTTTGGGGAGGCAGTGGGTCTATTCTTGTTTTCCCCACAATGGGGCCCCGGAACCCACACGGGGGAATCAACTGATTGAACAAGCAGACCATATTCCTCAGTCAACAAAACCACACACACACACATGCACGCGCTCAGGCACGCACGCGCTCACACACACACACACACAAAAGTACCCTTTATGACAGACACCAGCTGTAAATGACGTAAAAGTAAGTGAACCTACTCAGTTATGACTAGCTAAAAAAGGGGGGAAAGTCAGACATTTCAGCCGAAACCAATATTGACAAGCATAACAACACAAAGGATCCTAGTGAGAGAAAGAGAGAGAGAGGCACGCGCAAACACATATACACATGGTGGAGTTGCATTAATAACTATACCTAAATTTAAAATACAGAAATATTGAGTAAGTGTTACAGTAATAATACTAAAATAATAGTTATACAAAAAAAAAAATGATGATGCAAATAATATTACTAATACAAATAAAAATGACAATTTTAATAGTAATAATGGTGTATCAGGACGTATTGATAACCTTTTACATTTTTTTTTCTAATTTGTGATTATGAGCCATAGCTGTTATTTGAATGTAATATTTTGTATAGTCAGGTATGTTTAGAGTTAAATACATATGACCAAGTGCCTGCAAGTGAGTTAAAGTAAACACATTAAAATCTTGCATTTTCCCCATGGCAACCAGACATTTTTTTCTTCTATGAACTTTGATGGCGCTCGTTTTATGAATCGTAATTTAACTTCAGAACCACCCAACTAAACTTACTCACTTAGAGGATGGTCAGGAGGGATTGAATATTATTTTGGATACAACTGTCTGTACTGCCTATATTTTTTAGGTGATGTAGAATGGAAAAAAAGGGGGGGGGGGGGGGTTGAGCCTGAATATTTAGAGCCTAGGTTTGCCTGTAGACCCAGCTGCTAATGTTTTATCTTCCCTTCATTACTGCTGTTTGCGCATTAGATATTTTTTGCTGCTGAATAGGCTTTGACTGCTGGATATGCTTGTAATTATAATGTTTAATGACCTGTTGTTAAAACTTGGTGTCATCTGAAAACAGTTGCATTCACTACATTTATCATGTATACACATTCATTCATGACCTCTTTGTCTTCTACCCTAGGGTATGCACAAATGTTGTTTAATCAAACACACTTACATGCAGAAAGGTTTAATGTGCCAAATCAAGGCTAACGAGATGCTTCGGTGATAGGCGAACCCCATTCCTCTACACTGTGAGGCTGGTGGGATGTCAAGACTTTAGTTAGCAAATACACATAAATGTTATTGATCCTTTGTTGTTTAATTACTGATTAGTAAGAAATGTCATCATATCAGTCGGATTCATATGTGCTTGAGATTTCCTCCTCAATAGCCCAACAAGAATAACTGTATTTCTAGTGTCAGACTTCTGATGGCTTCCTTATGTATTTAATGCATGTGCATGCTATTGAATTTGCAGGGACTGCTGTTTATGTCAATATTTCCACAAGGGACTGTGATGGACATTCTGTGTGGTTTTCTTTGGCTCAGGAACCAAGCAGCTGTTGGATAACCCATTTGTTGTAAAGTTTACTGATTACTGATTTAAGAATCAACATCATAGCACACCGGGCACACCCATAGATGCTCCATCTCCTGCAGCAAATAACATAAGGTGAAGATTCTAACTGTTCCCGTAGCACACTGATTATACACACGCCGATCTCTTCCTCTCATCCGTCCCTACTTGCCGGATCCACACTTAATTCCTCATTCATTGCCCATGTTATTTCATCTAATAACATGTTTTCTCTTAAATGTCGTTCTTACATGGTCTTCGGAATATCTCCCTTGTCCAAAATGAGTGTTCCGGTAGCTTTTGCTTTTGTAGCCATAAAATGTGCTCTTTCATTCCCTCGCACTCCTGCATGTCCCAGACAGTATATCCACGTGATTCCCTCCAATGTTGTCATACTGTTGCATGGTATCCACTCGTGCCACATTAGTCCATTTTGAACCTTCCACAATGCCCACTGGGAATCAGACACAATCATTCCTCCAAGTTGGAAACTATGATCACCTGATTGCCAGCTCCACAAATGTGTAACCACTGATCACACCCATCCTATGTTTATTAATCCAACGTTTTCAATAAAATAACTTTGAAATGATACAAAAGAAACAGAAGGCATTATGTAGGTTAATGATGTTGGAGTCGTATTTCCCAGGTAAAGGAAAAGCCTTTTTCCGTTCTTTTGTGCATTTGGGCGTAAAGGATTAGACCTAAATTTTATAGGACCAGTCACACTCATTGGGTGATGTGGGCAGCATCACGCCAGCCACCTTTACTTCCTATGACCTTACCTGGTACTCGCTTAAAGCTGGGTCGACCTAGAAGCCGAGGTAATTTCTAAAGAAGAAAAAGTCCAATTCCGTTTGGATTTGAACCTGCGACCTTTGCATCCTCAAGCGAGTATGTAGCCACTCCACCACAGTGGCTTCCATTTCTCAAACAGTGGGTGCAATTATCTTGGCTTATTGTCAGTCATACCTGCTAATTTCCAGAGTTTATGAGACTGTTTGAACTTACCCTGAGCAGCACTGCCATAGGGACTTTACTACCGACCCGAAGGTTTTGGCTGCGAGTTCAGAAAAATAAAAAGACCTTGGCTCCTAGGTCGACCCTGGCCTAAAAATTGTACCATGGGAACTCCTGGAAAGTAAAAGCCGCTGGTGTGATGTTGTCCACATAACCTATCAAATGCTGATTGGTCTATAAAAATGTGTAAAGCCTAATATGCAGTAGGTGCCATTGAGTTGAAAAGAGTCCTTTTACTTTCTAAACATCCCCAGACTGGCTCAGTATTGAATGTAAAGCAATACCACTAGACTTAGGAGCAGTTAAACCGTGGATCTTTGAAATTAGGACCTATCCCAACAGTGAACCTTGCACGTTTTTCTTTTAGGATGCTTCTAATTTAAGCCCTACCCCAAAATAAGCACTAGTTAAGATTGTCAGAGACTTGTTGCCGAATGGCTGGTCAGTACAGGCACCACTAGTGCGCACTTAATATTGAACATTTGTGGTTCATAATTCAAAGTACATCACTCGTATAAAATAAGATGACATGACTTTATTTGAATAAATGTAGACAATTTTTACATGGATGAATTTGGATTTTTGTCTTTGAGAAAAACAAGACACAAAACACACAAAAAGCCATAGTGCATTTTTAAGCAAAAATTAATATAATACCTGGACTTTTTTTTTCTGGAGGTAAACACATCATTTGTGAAGCCTGGACAGTTAGTAGACAAGTAACAACATCAACAACACATCACTTAACTCTTTCAGACCCAGGAGGTTTAGTATCAGAGGTCCAGTGGTAGTAAAGTAAAAGTAACAGCCCCTTTTCCCCGCCTTTCAGGCGTATTGGGGAAATAGGGCTAGACCTAAGTTTTATAGACGGAAACCACACTTAGTGGGTGATGTGGTCAGCATCATGCCAGCCTCCTTTACTTCCCAGGACTGCACTTGGTACCCACACAAGGCTGGGTTGATCTGGGAGCCAAGGTCATTTATGAAAAAAAGTCTGGCCCCCCGCCAGGAACAGAACCCATGAGCTTCCAATCCTCAGGCGAGCATCTGTCTGCTAGACCACGGCAGCTGGGGACAGTAAAAAGACATGCAAAATCTTGCTTCTAGGTAGGAGCCTATGAACATATGATGTGTTTCTTGGGACTGAAAGAGTTTAGCCTCATGGAGGACACATGTCTTGAGTTTGAGGATGTGGGGTTGTGTGGCTAGATGCCTGAAGCAGTCAAAGAGGATGTGGGGTTGTGTGGCTAGATGCCTGAAGCAGTCAAAGAGGATGTGGGGTTGTGTGGCTAGATGCCTGAAGCAGTCAAAGAGGATGTGGGGTTGTGTGGCTAAATGTCTGAAGCAGTCAAAGAGAATGTAGGGTTGTGTGACTAGATGCCTGAAGCAGTCAAAGAAGAAAGAAAAATGAACTTTTAAATAAGAATGCTGCATGTTCCTTTACTGCTATTATGCAGAGATGCAACATGGCAACTGGAAGGAATATCACATCTGCAAAGAGGCCTGTCTGGATATAACCAGGTCGTACACAGACTGACCGTGATGAAGTCTGTATTTGTAGATCATGTTTCCTTCACTGACTTTATGTGTTTCACTGTAAGTAGATGCTGATAAAGTGTCCAGAGAGCACAGCATGAGATAAGATTTTCATGCATCTTGTCTGGTGTCTGTGTGCATGTTTTGGATCTTCCCCGGGTGGTTTAGATAAGTGAAAGCACTTGTTAAATTATCTTGTTGTGGTTTTTTTATATAAGAGAATAAAACTATGTTAACATGCAATTGAGGTTGTGCTTCTAGTCCCAGTCATTATGTGCAATAAACACTGTTGGTGATTTGTGTGGTTGTTAATTTATTATTTCCATTATTTGTTTTGTTTTTAGATTGACATGAAATTGTCCTTAGTGTAAAGTAAATAAGCCACTTGCCAGGTGTGTGACTGAAGTCCTTGTTTTTAAAAATTCAGGAAGGTTATTTCATTGTTTGCCTAGTTCTTCTTGTCCTTCTCAGTTTACCTTGAACTCTTTCAGTCCCTGAGGGTTAAGCATGAGATACCCAAGGAGTGGTAAAGAGAAACATATAATTGGTGCCTCTTGCGTTCATTGGGCTTCCCAGTTAGGAACCTATGAATGTATGATGTGTCCGTTGAACCGAAAGAGTTAAAAGGACATTTAGCTTATTGTGTTGTGTTTTTCAACTAGGCTTGAATATCTGCACCTTTTGGCCGAACACATTCATTTTCTGGAAAATGGTTGACCTACACATACTGGTGCTCCTGTACTTTGTGATGTCAAGATGTAGTACAAGTGCTCGTTTGAGTGCTTCATGAATGAGGAATTCCCAGGGACTCGTTCTGCCATTTGTTCTGTCCATCTTACTTTGTGGTGTCAAGATGGAGTACAAGTGCTCGTTTGAGTGCTTCATGAATGAGGAATTCCCAGGGACTCGTTCTGCCATTCGTTCTGTCCATCTTACTTTGTGGTGTCAAGATGGAGTACAAGTGCTCGTTTGAGTGCTTCATGAATGAGGAATTCCCAGGCACTCGTTCTGCCATTCGTTCTGTCCATCTTACTTTGTGGTGTCAAGATGGAGTACAAGTGCTCGTTTGAGTGCTTCATGAATGAGGAATTCCCAGGGACTCGTTCTGCCATTCGTTCTGTCCATCATACTTTGTGGTGTCCAGGTGGAGAATAAATTATGAGAGTGCCCATTTGTGTTTGTCATAAAAAGGGATTCACAGGGACTCTGATGTTCCCTCTGTCCATTATTTGATGGGTCTGCCTCACTTTGTGTCCCCTTTTGATCAAAAAACGTGTAAATGACATGTTTATAAGCTGAATGCAGTCATTCTTAAACCTTTTAGGCTGTACCCTCTTGCGTTCAGGGCCCTGTTGTTGTAGTCCCATTTTGATGCAAAGTTTTGGGATTCCCTGAATTACTTATTGTTCTTAATGATTCCGAAATTGAAATACTCAGCAGATTTGGTTCACCAGTGACAGTCACTGAGGTTGTGAGAAGTACAAGACTGTTTAGAAGTTGCTGATACAATTTTGCCTGTATACAATAGCTTCATAACTTTGTAATTTGTTTTTTTTGGAGGGGGGGCACTTTTTGATGTGGGACATCTAACATCAAATGTGCGTAGTCGCATACCAGATTAACATTGTCCTGCTGGTCCAAAAGTCTAGGGTTCCTCATCAAGGCAGATTCTTTTTTCAGATTTAACCTTGGCTCCCAGTCAACCCAGCCTGAAATGTAAAGTCTTGGGAAGTAAAAGGGGGCTGGCAAGATGTTGACCACATCACACACTAAATGCTGATCTATACAATCTCTTGCACTGTAGGCTTCATGTACCCAATGTATGACAAGAGACCTTTACTTATCTAACATCAAACACTGACACCCTTTTGTGTTTACTGATCCAAAAATATTTGTGTTTAAAGCACTGTGGTTTAAATCTTTGATGTTCTTGAGTTCACATCATGTGGCATGCAAGTACTTTATGATCTAAAAGGTGTGAATATTCTTCTTCTTCACTGCCTTTTTGACTGCTTTGGGTGTCGAGGGAGATATGAGGTTCTGTTGTTCTCTTTGACCATTGACACATAATGCTGTTGTCAAATTTCTCTGATGTTATCATTTAATCTTATTCTTGGTCTGTGTCCATGCTCTACATCCTTCTTCTCTTTTCAAAGGTGTGAATAATTTCCCATATTTGATGCCCATGATTTCCTCCCTTTGTTAGTATTCATTTAGACAATGAAAGTTTAAGTTTTGATAAAATCTTGATTTTGCTCAAAACTCCATTATCGTTACCCGACCTATTGGATGAATATTAAAATGATCTCCTTTTTCTTGAAGTCCATTCTGTGTGGTGTTGGTAGTCATGTTTATCCACAACCTTCTGTCCTATGTTCTATTAATCAACTCTGACACAGATGATCTTCCATGCAATGATGTCAAATCATCCAGCATCTGTTCTCCCGATCTCCCTCTGCCTCTGTTCCCCTCCAACTTTTCTACCGTCATGATGTACTCCGGTTTTCTCATCACATGACCAAAGAATGTAGATTGTCTCTTTCTGATGGGGGCAATCGGTTCTCTTTGTGTGTCAGTTCTTTCAAGAAGTCTTCATTACTCTTTTTATCTGTCCAGGGTATTCTCATCATTTGTCTATAAAACCACATCTCCGCAGCTTCCATATATGTGTGTTAAAATGATATTAGGATAAAATGGGAATTAAAGGTTTAGTCAATATCACAAGCCATAAATACTTGCCTGTTGTCACAAGCACTAGTAATTATATCTTGCTCACAGACACTTGTGAATATAGCCCGCTCACAAGCACTTGTAAATATGGTTTCCGCTCATAGGCACTTGTTAACACAGATTCTAGATACTGGCTCACTATTTCAAGCCCTTCCAGTCATATCACAAATGCTTGTAAACATGGGTCCCTATCACAAGCGCTTTTAAAAATGGTCTTTCAGAAACTGGCCTTAACTCCTGACTCACAAAATTGCTATACTTAATCCTGTCACTAACAGCTATTGTTAACTCATTCCAACCCAAATATTTAGATAGCTGTTTCAGCAACCAACTTCCTTCTAGTTTCTATTTTAACTCCTAACTCACAAAGTTGTTTGCTGAAGCCTTTACGTCACTAGAAGTTACCTCCTTTCAACCCAGATTTTTACACTAAAGAGACAGCAACCTGCATCAGAGAAAGTTACAACAGATGTAACATATGTCTTCCCTGGTTTACAGTACAGTGTTTACCTTCTACAGTGGACCTCAACCCATTTCCTCCTGTCACAGGTCATTCCTTTCAGTCAACATGATTTCGTTTTGATGTTCTAGCCCCATAAAAAAATTCTTTGTTTTTAAGTTTGCTTGTCTAGAAACAAATGCCTCATATTGATTTTGTCTGATAAACAATGTATACACACACAGTCACTTGTCTCACCGTCTTCTCTTGTCTTAATGAGAAGATATTAGTTGAAATAATTATAATAATTTTTTGTTGCTTCTGATAAAATGTCAATAACAAGACCTGATTTTAAGTTTGTTTTTCACTGTAATTATTGTATATATATATATATCTGATTGAAAAAGAAAGTGCAACCAATAATGTTGTACTGCACATGTTAATTGTATTTATTTGAATGCATTTTGAAAACCATTTTGACTTACTGAGAATTTGGCAAAATATGCTGAGCATTTAGAGTATTTAAACAGAAATGTGTTTTTTTTGGGTTTTTTTTTGTATTTAAAAAAAAAAATTTTTTTTTGTTTTGTTTTTGTTTACATTGATTTTATTTGTAAACTCTTTTAGTACCAAACAACTTACCATTTGTGACTGAATATTACCCATGTGTATCAGTTAACATGTTATGTATGTTTGTGCACCGTACATTTAGTCAGTGCATACTGAAACACTGTGACGACATATGTATTTCCTGCAAGGGTTGTGTATTTGAACCCTGTGATATGAGCTCAGTTGTGAATTTGATGTTGTCCTAATTGCCTTCCTCAGGTATCGGCGATAACTGTCTGGGACAGAAATGGTTACATTTGTAAAGCATCATGGGAACACTTGAGGTTATTTAAAAAGTGTTTATTATAGAGAAATTGAGTAATGGCTGGCTGGGGGGGCTAGAGCATAAGACTGTCCTGCAGGAGACCCAGTATCGATCGTTGGTAAGGGATAAAGATTTTTCTTTCTGCGCAAAAATAAAAATCCCGATCTGCATGCATAGTTTGTGGCAGCTGCACTAGCCATGCAGCCTTGAAATCTGCAGGCATTACCCCCCACCCCTCCATTTTTTTTTTAACACCGCTCTAAAACTCATATTTATTGACAGTCAGTTGTTAAGATGGTGTCGATAGAATTTAATTTATTACAAGTTTCAACTTTCTTATGATGTCCTGCAGAAGAAAGGTACTGCCTTTATTGCCATGTTGGTCTTTTTGATTTTTTTGTTAAGCTCTTGAATCTTCTCCTGTTATCTCCTTTTCCACTCCAACAGATGAATCAATAACAGAAAAATCATATGAAGTGCATGATTTTTAGAAAACAGTGCAAACTCACGTTTTATCTTTCTGATTTT
Organism: Candidula unifasciata; assembly: GCA_905116865.2. Taxonomy (NCBI): domain Eukaryota; kingdom Metazoa; phylum Mollusca; class Gastropoda; order Stylommatophora; family Geomitridae; genus Candidula; species Candidula unifasciata. Next base: position 446,109 of record CAJHNH020000291.1, read on the forward strand.
TTTTTTTTCTGCAGTGGTTTTTGGTAATAGCAATCCTTTACCTTTTATAGTTTGAAGCCAGTGTTTCCAGGTTGTTCTTGTAATCTAAATTTAAACAAAAGACATCTCTGGTATTTTTAATCAGTTTAATCTAGGTTTGAATAGAGGACATCTCCAGTGTTTATGTAATTTAAGTTTTTGCTTTTAAAAAAAATCTAAAAAAAAAAAAACATCTCCAATGTTTGTATCATGTCTATGTAAAAAGATTTGAACAAATTACATCTTCAGAGCTTAGTAAGTTTATGTAATCTAAGTTTGAACAGACATCTCCAGTGTTTGTAGCAAGGTTCTGTAAAACAAAAGCCAGGGTGGAACGTCAAAAAAGGAAAAATTGTCCCACGTGGCGACGAGAATACTAAATATAATCTGTAATCTAAGTTCGAACAAAAGACATTTTCGCTGTTTGTAGCACATTTATGTAATTTAAGTTTGAATATAGGACATCTGCAGTTATGGTTTGAAGTTTATGTAATGTAGGTTTAAATAGATGACATCTCCGAGTTACAATATCTGCTTCATGTTGTGGAAGCTGAGTATTTGAACCTATATGAATCATCTAATTAGCTTTGCTTTGGCAAAACTAGGACTGCATATACATTATGCCAAAGGTTAAAATAGGAATGTATCTGTAGGAAAGAAGCGACAGCTCCTTGAATGATTAAACACAGAAGCTTCTTCTTCTGTCTTAAGGCCATCTAAATTTATTTTTTATTTTTTAAATATATTTTTTTTTCAAACCCTCACAGCAGGAATTGAACTCTGGTAAAAGTTGAGTATTGAATATTTATGAAATAAAATCAGTCATTCTACTTCTACTTAATATTCTTCAGCTGTAAACTCTGGCAGAAAGTTCTGGTTGTTCATCCACTCCTGGACTTTGATCTTGATCCAGAATTTGAGTTTTGCGTGCACATCTGTCTTATATATCTGACTTACTTGTACACAGACTGTTGTTTCCTGTTGCCGTTCAGGCAGATGCACTCCAACTCTAAAGGAAACCCTCCTGACTACCCACCTACTACAACGTTCTTGTCAGGAGGACATTGGGTTTGTTCTTTGTTCTCCAAAATGTGACCCTTGAACTTGTCTGGGGAGGTCAGTTGCCTGATCATGTATTGTCACATAAGCAATTATTTGTGATGTATCTTCTGTCAGTGCGGAGAAATGTTGTGATCTGAATCATGTTGATGAAGTCTGCAGGGTAATGCCTCTGCAGATAGAAAATACCAATGACCTTGTTGCTTGATTCCCTTGTTTTTTTTTGGCCACATGTAGATAGATGGTTTAGTTTGTGCTGATCTTCCATTATATTTTTCATAATGCAATAACCAACTTGAAAACATGCCGTGTAAACAGCTGGGTTTGTGTGTGTGTATGTGTGTGTGTGTGTGTATATATTTATATATTTATACATTTATGTATTCTGCGTGATCGATCTGTCTGTCTGTCTGTTTCTAAATTGCTAGCACTTTTCTTGCAGTTGTCCCTCCAGAAATGTTCAAATGTTTTTTATTATTTGTTTTACAAGTTTCGGCAACATCTCAACAAATGTTCATGTGTTTATTGAAACATTAACAGCAGTGACATTGAATTTGTCTAAATAGTTTTTCTTCTGAGTTTGTTCTGAAAATGGCAGCTGGTATATTGTATTGTGGTGTACAGCTAGGCTGAAATCTCCTGCCCCCCCCCCCCCCCTTCCCCCCACCTTCACATACAATATCAGTAAATTACTAACTGCTAATATTTTAGACATGGTAATTATGATATGAGGGCAGTTGATCTATCCCCCCCCCCCCTCCCTTCCTCCCAGGAAGCCCAAGAACCCTCACAGAAATGTGAACTGTTTGAAAAAACCTCTATATAGATTGTAGCACATCTTACTTTAGATCATTTTCAGTTGAAATTACCTATAGCAAATTGCAATGAAGTGTATGCAACTGTTTTTTTTTTAAACAACCAGTATTAATCAGCATCCTGTCCCAGATGATTGTTATTGAGTTAATTTTGAAACTTTGTTGCATTCACAATTTAATGTGTTTTTTGTTTATTTATTGTTCTTTGCTGAAGTCCCTTCCTGAAACTGAAGTGCAATTTAGTTAGCATCAGGAAAGTATCCCTTTTGTTTTTATTGAAGAATTTTTTTTTTTTTTTTTTTTTTAATGTAGGCTGTGGGAATGGATACATTTCTGTGCATACGCATCAATGGTCAAGTGGTACAGGGAATAGGAAACTAAACACAGTGGTGTGAGTTTCTTTCTAGTTGGTATTTCAGTCCAGTCTAGTAAAACTAAAACCAGGGATTTCTCAAGAGATAGTCACCTGCCTCTTACAATGTCATAGTCTAGTAGAAGTGACTGACTGACTTTCTACCCCATCAGGACATCACACAAGCGATAAACATCCGATGACACAAAGTGCACCCATGTGGATGAGGATCGCCGTGGAGAGGTCCCAGAAACCGCGTTCAGACAATCGGCCATATTTATGGCCTGCCTATATTGCGGCCCCTGGCAAAAGCCGGAGTGGGGCTTCAAATAACAAAATATTTCGCCACTAAAGGAATGAAACTGGATAATACCAAATACCTAGTATAAGTGAATTCTGGTTACTTGAGACCCTAATGTTAAAAGCAATCAGCTGCCTGCCCACTCACATTCCTATGGTTTGTTTTTTTAGTTTGTCTATATGGTTTCTGCCAGCAGTTGGTCCTGGCTTGCAGTGGAATTCCCAGATCGAATCTGTTGAGCCATGTCTTCCGAGCTTTGACTTTGACACAGGATATGCAATGCTTATAGACCTAATACTGGCTCAGTGGTTAAACATGCTGGATCTCATTCTGTAGACCCAAGTAAGAATCCTTGGTAAGGTGATGGATTTGTTTCTGTCAGAGGCCCAGATAAAATTCTAACCTGTATGTGCCCACTGTACCTTCTTCTTCTTCTTCTCTAGTTCTGTTCTTCGTTTCAGCATTAGGTTTTGAAGTGGCATCAGGTGAGCTTTGCTATAATCATGCTGGTATTTATGGATCTGTCTATCGCTTGCATTGTCAACCTCTGGATCTGCTTCCATTATGACTGAATGACAAGATTCTATGTGGTGCACTGTCTGGTGGAAGTCTTGATACAAGTCCAAACCACTTGATCTGTTGATTCTTGATGTAGTTTATTACTGGTTCTGTCCCAACTTCTTTCCTTATATAATTATTTATGATCCTGTCGTTTATGACTCTAAATGTACAGGCTCGAGACCCCCTAACCCCCGCTGTGTCCTGCACCTCTGTAAAATGTGTTACATACAGGCAGTGACTGCAGCTTTCTAACAAAATGATTCACAGATATTTATAGAAATAATACACTACTGTTTGTATGCTTCAGTAAACGACTAGTGTAGACAGTTTGAGTGTGAAGTCTGTGATAAATTGGAAAGCAGCTGTTCTGCATTCATGTAAAGTTATCCTTCGCCTGGGTACATGGACCTTAGAAGCATGCAATATCATCCCAGGACTATCCCGATATTCTGCAATGTCACAAGTGCTCTTTGGTGTGTATAAAAACAGGATTGCAGAACTTGAAGCACAAGTGGTTGGAAGGATATTGACATTTGCAGATGATGTTTTTGCATATAGGCAGGAAAGAGATAGGTGACGGATAGCTCACAAGCTACAGGCAACAGTAGACAAAGTGACTGACTGGTGTGCAGTAATGGGTGCTATCATCAACACAGAAAAGGTGGTTATTTTATGTGCTCTCTGCCGGGAGGGACCGAAGAGGACATACAGTCATGTCTGAACAAAGCTAGAGCTGCTTTTGGAAGGATGAGGCAAATCTGGAAATTCAACAATTACTGCAGAGGAACGAAACTCCAACTCTACAAGAGCATCATTTTGCCAGTTCTTCTTTATGGAGCGGAATGCTGGAGAATGACCAAAAAGGATGCACACCAACTGTACCTTACACCTCACATTATCAAAATTTTCTTGGCCAGATACAATCTCAAACACTAAACTACTTCAAGCCACAAACCAAGAAACTTTAGACAATATGATAACCAAGAGAAGATGGAAATGGCTTGGCCACGTTATGAGAATGAATCCTGATATACTTGCCAAAAAAGCTCTCACATGGACACCAGAGGGAAAGAGAAAACAGGAGCGCAAAAACAACATGGAGATGAACGATGGAAAGTGACCTGAGTGTGGCATCTTTGGCATGGAAAACTGTATTGAAGATAGCACAGGACAAGAAAGCATGGAAAGTCCTCTCTGAAGCCTCATGTGCCACTAGGCACAACAAGAACTGATCAGTAACAAATAGGGAATTTTTTTTTAAAATGGTAGTTTCCAGAACATTCTTGATTGTATCCCCTGTTCTAGTGTTAAGTTACAGGAGAAGATTTAAAGAAGAATGTTCTCGATTAAGTGTGCCCTTCCATCCCCGTTCTTATAACTTACTGCAGAAATAGCTCCTGAAAAGAACATTCTCAATTGTGTTTCCCTGTTCTTGTAACTTACTGCAGAAATAATTATAGAGAAGAAATTCTTGGTTGTGTTCCCCTGTTCTTGTAACTTACTCTAGAAAAAGTTCCAGAGAAGAACATTCTCTGTTGTGTTCCTTTGTTCTTGTAACTTACTCTAAAAATCGTAGCAGAGAAGAACTTTCTCGGTTGTGTTTCCCTAATCTCATTCATAACTTACTATAGAAATAGTTCTGGAAATGAACATTCTCGATTGCATTCCCTCTTTCCGATCGGAAGTTACTGTAAAATTACTTCTAAGGAATTCTAGACATTTCTGCCCCATGTACCCCATGGATTGTGAATATCAACATTGAGGTCATCATTTTCTTTCTGTGAGAGCACACACATTTGAACTAATGTTTAGTGGATCTTATAAATTTGTTACAGTTAACAGTGTTTAACGATTTGCATTTGTATTCTGTGACAAATGAGATGTGTATGAGATTGTGAAATAATGAAATGTTGTCTGATAGAGACATAAACTGTGAAATACTACACACTTGTGTAAAATGCACAGACTTGATTTAGCCTGAAGTTTTCCAGTAAGATGGGAATTTGTGTATACCATTCACCCCCCCCCCCCCTCACCCCCTGGTTTTTTTTGGGGGGAGGGGGGGGGGGGACTTTATTTGGGTAACACTTCTGTTAATTTACTAAAAGTATAATCACATATATAAATAGGTAAGGAAATAATTTTTGTGTTGATAGTTTAGATTCCTTTCTTCTGACAGATAACAGGTAGATTCTTATTCGGTCCTTCAAGTCAGTAGCAATATTAAGCAGGAGCTGTGAAGTAGCTGTTGAAGCAGTGTCTGATACATTTGAGAATACCTGCAATATTCAATAATGTGCTATTTTCGCTGTCAAATTATAATAGAGACAATACAGGGTTTCTAATGTAGGTAGCTTCCAATGTAGACAGTAACATAGTTTCTGGTTCTAGAGTTGCGGATGTCCAGAGGAACAACAGTTGAACCAGATATATGACAGTAACAACTGCGATAGAAGAGATTCACCTGGCTGAAGAAAGGGGCAGATGAAATTATGAAACTTAACAAACGCGTGGTGTGTTCGTGGAACGGAAAGAGTTAAAGATCATTCAAATGATGAAATAGTAATTAAAACCGTGCACACCCTTCATGCTCATCCTTCAGCACCATCATTCCTTTGCTTATAGTTCTGACTAACACGCATGCAAAAGTCACATATGAAACTTAATCTCCGCTCAAATAGTCCTGAGTTTCTCGTTAACATCATACATTTGTTTTTTCTCTGAAAGGTTACTCATGGAAAATTATCTCTGAGATGTTTTTCTTTCTCATATTATCACACAATAGTTTTTAACTCATTTATACTTTTACTCATATTATCATAATTTTTTTTTTATCTCTGCAATTTTCTTCTGAGTTTCTCATATGATCATAAATTTTTTTTAATCTCTGGGGTAAAGTTTGATTGTATTCTTGGAGTTTTTATATTTTTTTAACCCCTGAAATGTTAATATTTTAGCTAAATGTATTTTAGAATTCTTTTAATTTAAACCTTTACCATGTTAAAGTTTAACTGATTATATTATTGAAATTGTTTTAATCTCTGAGATGTTACAGATTTGCTGATTGTAATCTTGAAATGTTTATTTTATTTCTTGACCTCTAAATTGTTAACGTTTAACTGTAATTGTGAAATTATTTATTTTCTTTATTAACCTGTGAGATGGTAATGTTTAATTGATTATTATCTTGAAATAGTTATTTTTTTCTTTCCTAACTTCTGAAATGTTAAAGTTTAACTGATTGTATTTTTGGAGTTGTGTGTTTTTTTTTTTAAAAACCAGACTAGTGGTTGTTTCAATTTTGTACAAACCCCTCGTTCTGATTGCTTCCTTTTCTCCCCGTTCATGTTTGTGCTACTGTTTTAGTTGTGTACTGTGCACATACGACGCAGTTTACATGTCTAGAGAAATAAAATATTTCATAATCTGCCTTGGATGTTGTTTCACTCGTTGTTGTTTTTATTTAATTATTATTTTCTTGGTAATGATTATGTTTCATTCTTTGTTGTTAGGTGCTTGTTTTCATTTGCTTGTTGTTATTATTTGTGACTGTTTAACTGACTGATGCTTAGCTGCTTAATTTATTATTATTGTGATGGTGATGTTAAACTCATGTTTTCTTTTTCGTTATTGTGTTGGTGATGTTTAGTTCATTGTTGTGTTTGTGTTTATTTCATCGTTATTGTTGTCATGTGTTGATAATTTGTATAATTTGTACCTTACTGTTGTGGTGGTGGTGATGTTGACTTCATTTTTGCTGTGATGACAGCAATTAACCCTTTCGGTTCCATGACAGTGAGGTAAACACCATGACAAAAATGAGATAAATGTTGCCACAAAGGCAACAGTGAGGGAGAGTTTGCAACAACTATGATGAGAGCAACATTCGGTTGTGTACCTGCTATATGATTTTCTTTAAAAATGTTGATTCTGTCCCATCTTGTTGCATTAAGCAGCATTCATTCACGTCTAATCTACGTTGTTTCAGAGCTTCTGTGGATAATTTGTCTTTGATGAAAGACAGACCCTGACTGCAAAAGGATAAAATGAAAAACAGTCTTCACTAATTTTGTCTTTGTGAATTTGCTTCTTGTGCGACGGTCTGTTCTCTACAGCTGTGACATTTGCTCAACGATCTGGCTTGTTCTGTCCCATCAGTGTTCTGTGTTTTTTGGGCCACAGTGTTTTTTAGCTTTGATAAAATAATGCTCTTTTAGTCTTACTCTAAGTCAAGGTTTCACTACAGTAGGGTCACCCCATACTTGCTCCATTCCTGTGTCAGTGAAAATCACATGAGATGTCTTTTTCATTCAAAAACAAACGTAGGAAGAAAACGATGAAAACAAAATGGGATGAGTTCTAAAGGAGTGAAGAAATCAGAGAAATATATGGGCAAAAACTAGTATCCACAGTTATAAGACAGAGAATATGGCACTACATTGGACACATTCTGAGAAGAAACAGCATAAAATCACCAAACAGGCATTAAAATGGGAAATAAATGGATTGTGGAGGTTAGGACGCCTAAAAGAAACCCCAAGATGAAGGTGGATGAGAGAGGCCAGAGCTGCTGGACTGGATTCCATCCATGATACTAAACTGATTGCACAGGAGAGAATGAAATAGAGCGATATACTGCAAGCCTTATGTGACAGATAATGACACAACATTATAATGAATGAATAAATGTCTATCACTATCCTATTTGAAAACAAAAGTGGTGAAAAAAACAATTAGTTCTTGCCCAATCCATAAATATGTGCATGCAGTAAATACATATGGCAGTTTCTAGAAGTGCCAAGCCAACAGTCGCCACCAGAAATACATTTTTTTGTTGATGAAAGTACTGTCATGATAAGTTGACTATATATGCAAAATTAATATATAAGGTGGTAGTAATAGTACTTTTACCCCACCAGGACATCACACAAACAATAAACACCCCATAACACAAAGTGCCATCATGAGGATGAGGATCACCCGTGGAGAGGTCCCGGAAACCGCGTTCAGCCATTCGGCCATATTTATGGCTGGGCTATATTGTGGCCCCTGGCAAGAGCCAGGGTGAGGCTTCAAAATAATGAAAAATTGTATCCCACAAGGGGATGACATATATGTGTGTGTGTATATATATATATATAAGGTATTTCACTAGTCTAGACAACCAGCGACTGACCATTTTGAGTACCAGGACTCAACTGTTGCACAAATGTAAGGCATTCCACAATTTTTAAAATCCACCTCAGGTGCTGGACTCACTAGAGTAGGCAGTGAAAATCTTAGACTTCAGACCATATGTGGAAACTGCATTAGCTAAGTGTTGTCAGAAGCAAAATTAACTTTAAAGCTAAACAAACTGCTATTCTTAGTGCCCCTTGTTGAAATGTGAAGTCCCTCAACTGACCAGCTATTGAATATCTCAATATAATTTTTTTCAAAATATTTTACCTGCCAATCTTGAATTAACTTCATCTATTTATTGGAGTCCTGGGAATACGACATTTAAACATAAATTTCCATTTGTAGGTTTTAGAGACCCATTTTGGGGTGAAAACGGAATAGACCCATTGCCACCTACCCAGCAAGCATGTCGTAGAAGTCGATTAGTTAGAGGTGTTTTCTTTGATGTTGGAGTGCATCTGCCTGAAAGATAAGGAGCAAACATTCTGCATACAAATAAGCCAGTGCTGTAAAACGGATATGTACAAAAAACTCAAGTCCTGGAAGGACCAAAGTCTAGAGGTGGACAAATAACCAGAACTTATCGCTAGAGTTTACATCCGCTGAAAGCGAAGAAGTCGAATTATCTAAGGGCTGCCAGTGGGATTTTTTTGAAAAACCCAGCTTCGCTAAACAAAAACCCAAGCAATACACAGACAAAGAACAAAAATAATAAAAAAAAACCTAGATTGTTGAAATGTAAAAAAAATTGTATAGTTACGAAACGAAACATTTACCACTTTTATAAAACAATAAATTAAAAAAAAAAAACAGATTTCCTTGAGGTCTCTAAGAAAAACCCAGATCTGGGGAGAAAAACCCAGCATTGGCAGCCCTGACCACCATCTCCTGTTCACAGCCGGGCAGGTCAGGTGTGACTTAGATTCTTCATCTGTTGATTTAGTAACAATTTTAATACGTTTTTTAAGCTGCTGAAGTTCTTCTACTGAAGTTGCTAGATGTTTGTTTCTGGCCACATGTAGATCTATCTCTAGCTAGCGGACTGCGTTACAGTGCACGAACTGTTTTAAAACAATTACTTTCTCCTGTATAGTCTACATTTCAAGTCAGTTTCAATTGGAAGGAATTTATCGATTTTTTCATTTGGCCGCTCCGCGTGAAACTTCCAGCCGCCAGACAATCGGGTGAACTTTAACTAGGACATTTAGTCGAGTTCAACATCCTCGTGTCTATGGGTGTCAACGGCATTTATCCTCGGGATTCTTTTTCTTTGGAAACCGGGCTGCACAGTTGGGAATAGATGCTTGCCTGCCAGTTAAAATATTTTGGGTTCGAATCCGCAATTTTTTTTTCCAGTTTTTCCCCTTCTAAAATTGATTTTGGCCTCGTTGTCGACCGAGCCTTGACTGAGTACCAAAGTAATGTTTATTTTTTGCAAACTATTGACGGTATCATTTCATACTAAAACCAGACAGCCCAAACATACTGAAAGTAAACCATAGCCCTCACCACCGTAAGCAGCATTACCAAATGGAAAGTTGTCAACTGTAACATCTTTCTTATTTCTTTTTATGGGTTTTTTATTTTTTTTACTTGGACTTGGACTTCAATTAATTGCCCCGGGTCTCTAGGTAGTGAGATCGGACGCACCTGCTGCCCGCGCAAAATTTGGAGTTAAAAATATACCCAAAGTATTTTAGTACCCTCGTCGGTGCTACAGGGTCAGTGCACTGTGTTGAGCTTCATCGGACTCAGACTTGAGTTAGAAAAAGAACGGAGCACTTATAAGTTACGCCCGTGTGCGTTGATCAGTTGTTCAAAACCTCTTATTTGCGTGCAAAATGCAGCTTGAAGACACTAAAACATAAAAATACCCGCATCCTGTATAAACCCAACAGAAAGACACCTACTTGATGTAAAAACTGGACGAAAATTAAAGGGAGGAAAACGAGGCCTGCTCTACTTTAGAATCCCAACTCACGTAACGATTGAGACTGGCTTGTGTCCCCCATGGGAGTACTCGTTTTTAGCGCTACTGTTATCGTGAGACGGAACGCGAAATGATGTCAACGTAAAAACTGGAAACTACATTCTGCATCAAATAAACAAATAGGAAACTATAAATTGGTTCGGCGATCTCAAGAGACCAAGATCCAGTCAGACTAGACTGAGCAGCTACAGCAACGAACGATCTGTACAAGTTACAAACGTAAATGTTGCTAAGAATTCCCCATTGAAAAAAAAAAGTAAAAAAAAAAAAAATCCTGGGTACTTGAGAATTTCTGTTTGAATTATGCAAACGTTTACAATCTGATACTTACATTTGTTTCTGCACAGAACTGCAGGGCGGGGAACGTGACACTTTTAGTCCTATTCCCCCAATCCCACTTCACATTTCAAGGGGACCCAGTCCCCAGCTCCCCTACACAACCATCAACGGTTAGTTCGACGATAGTCTCCCCAAACAGAGTAGGTCACTTTTCCTTCACAAGTTTGTTGGGCTGGTCGAATTTCCTGGAGGTTACTGATGTGTGCCGCTCTGTTATTTGGTTTCTGCGATGTCTTGCATTTACGTTTTCATTCCGAGAAAGAGAATGCATGTGACAAAAGTTGCAGCACTCTCTAGGGGATTTGTGTTAGATCCAGTTTCTCCGTGTTTTTGGAAATCTTAAAAGGCTGGCCTGCTGAAATATACAACACGCGATATCAACGGCATTGCGGAGCACCCCGTAACCGTTTGCGAAGTCACAGGAATGCGGAACTACTAATCAGAAGTGAGCTAGTGTGTATATGGGCGGAGTCTCGGGAGAACTAAGTCGAACTAACCCCATCACCATAGTTTAGGGGGATGTCCTAGTCCCCTTCTCTCCTAGCAAATTTGCGAAGAGGCTGAGTGATTTCCCCATATGTGTAGTCGTTCTCTTTTTACGTGTTTATACATTTCATATTGTTTCAAATATAGTACATTTTTCCCGCCAATAGGCAAATAAAAAATAATAATTTGTCTTATTCAGCAGCCCAAGTTCTTGAGGTTCATTGCTGCAATATCACCTGTCTCCATTCAACTCTACGATTAATCTTCTCTAATAATAATAATAATAATAATAATTATTATTATTATTATTATTATTATTATTATTATTATGCATTTAAGCGAAACTCAAGTTCATTGAGCGCCCTAAGCCCTTAGACTATTATTACTATTATTTTTTTTCCAAATGTTTTCTTTTCGTCGGCGCTTGTGTTTCAGGGTGCATTTAGTTGTCACGTTTATCCTAATTATTACTTCCTTTTATTACTGAAGCAGGGTATGTGAGTTTTGTTATGGTGGATTGCTACCCAGGACTCGACTCTAAAGGACTGATCAAATCATGCGATAGCAGCCTCAAGGAGATAAGACAGACCGATGGATCTGATATTTCGAAGGCATCCTCACATCACCGAGAGCGGCAGGTCGCAGGCGATTTTCCGAACTATGCAGAGCTCTTTGGCAAACCCCAAAGTGAGTTACTCGTATTCTTGTAGCATTCCGAACCCGTAGATGTAGGCTCATGTGGCCAGTATGTTCGTACCAGTCTATTATTTCTTTGAAAGTTGAACTGGGTATCTGCGATTCGCTCTGTAGGGTCGGTATCAAGGATGCGAAAGTTAAAGTGGCAGGAGTGTCTACAAATTCCGGCAACATCTCCAAGTAGACAACTGATAAGTCTAGAATACGATTTAGTCTCGACCCATATAGCAGGCGTTAGCAAACCATAGAAAAAAAAGGAAAGGGGCGGGGGGGGGGGTGAAACGGCCGCAGCCTTAATAAGTGTTATATAATGGTGATAATAAGGATAATAACAATATGATGAGTGACAAATAAATACAGAACTTTATTTTATTTGTTCGCTCCTTCTGTCAGAAAACTTCTATCACGAGGCCAATGACCTCAATTGAATGCTATCATGCAGTCCAAATCTCCCTGTCTACCATACAGATTTGTTCTGATTGGCTTTGGAACCGATCAGATTGTGTCTCTGCCTCCAGCATACAGTTGACAGTGTTGGAGCACATGCTCGGCATTGTCTGGTGCCAAGTTGCAAGAACATGTCTTAATGTTTCCTAGCTGACAAATGTAAACATATGTTAGCGACGTCTGTTGTGTACTGTGCTTAGTCTCATCATCGTGTAGCAGGTCCTTTGCAGAACGTCGCTCTCATCACAGTCTGCCTGAAAGAAACTCGGTCTCTCGCGAGTTCTCCCGCCTCATGCACTTTCACACTCAAGGAGTCACTTATATCCTGTGCCCATCTTCGTGTCGGTCGGTCCCTGCCCCTTCTTCCTTGTGACGTAACGGCCCACGTCCCCATGTTATTACAGAACTGTTGTGTGTTGTAACGGGTCGTGGGTTCTCTGGATTTTGGTTTTACTGAATTTTATATGTTGAGTAGGGATTTTTCCTCTCAACACATCCCCTCCACCAGGTTAACTGAACTAATATCCAGGTTATGTTGCTCTCAGACAAAGTCCTGGATATCCAAGAAAACAGTCATATTGGCTCGTTAATTATTTTAACATTAGCTGCACTTGGTACCCACAAGAGAAGGAAATGGGTTTTAGATGTCTATATATATATTATTAGTCTTAGTCTTTCCTCTTGTGTCGAGTGCGGCACATAGGGCAGAGGTCATGACTCTCCATGCACGGCGGTCCGTTGCAATCCATTGTAGGTCTTGGATGTTTGAGTGGCCCATGGGCGAGCCTTCCCTGATGATAGTTCTACGTAGGGTTTCCCTTGGTCTTCCACGAGATCTTTTCCCCTGTGGTGTCCAAATAAGGGCTTGGTAAGGAAGTCTTGATTTATCCATTCTAAGGGCGTGGCCGACATAGTTCCAGCGGCGTTTTCGTATAAAATTAGACACATACTCTTGCCTGGATTCTTGTCTTATTTGTGTATTGGTTCGGAAATCTGACCATTTGAAATTTAGTATTCTTCTAAGGCATTTATTTTCAAAACTGTCTAATTTTGTGTCTAGAGTTTTCGTTGATTTCCAGCTCTCGCATCCATAGGTTAGTACTGGAATCACACAAGAATTGAAGATCTTGAGTTTTGTGTGTTTGCTAAGTGTCTTTGATATATATATTATTATATTGAATGATTTACTAGACAGGGCAGTTGACCCATTCCGTCTACCTTCCCTTGGTAAAGAATTAGTATTAATATAATTTAATGCGACTCCACCAAATGCTATTCTATCTTAACAGTTTAATTAAACATGTAAGAACAGACACACTTTGAATTATAAAAACTGATGTAGGATAAGACCATATAATTGATTTATTAACCTAGCAATCATTTTAATTATTTATATTTTTAGTCAACAGTGATGGTATGGTGGTAATGAGATGCTTCAGCTAACTGAGCACCTAGGATTAGAGGGAAGTGATGATGGTGGTGTTTAGTTACATAAATACATGATACGTAACTTAACGTATTTTAGAAAGTGGAACCTCTGGGAGTCCTCGTGTTGAGTCCCTTCTTAGCTGTTCCAACTTTTCCGCCCAGTTCTCCTGGTTCCACCTGGTTCTTCCACCTGGTTCCTACCTGTTTCCCAGCTGGCCGAGTTCTAACACAATGTAGTCTCGTGTCCGTGATGATCCTCTATTTCTGTTCTCAGAAAAGACTGATCGTCACATGGAAGCTAGGACATTCCATCAATCGCCAAACCAGAATCAGACAGTAAGAATTACCTCTAAAGTCCATCTGTGTTTGTTTCTCGTGGCAGCGACTATCCCGGAAAGTCCAGAGGCTACTAGTATTAATACCTCTATCTGTCTGCAAGGTAAAACTCCTCACTTTACTAGGTTTTACAGGAGATGATCTAAGCCACGCCCTGAGGTACCTTGCAGATCAAATTAGCTAACAAGTGCCTGACAATCAATTCCGGACTGACATCCCTCAATGAGCAAACATTAAGTGGCTCAATCTAGTTTACAACTAATCTAACTGAAAAGGTGTAAAAACTGTCCAGAGGACGCCGTCGGGTCTACCAGTCCACTGAATTCCCCTGATCTAGTCTGTTCAAAAAGCCCCACTCAGTCTGTGTTATGTAACATTTATGACACTAAGGTTCAGCTCAGGGGAGATAATCTCAGGTGTGATAATTAGTTCCCCATTTGCTGGCCCGTACAGACTGTGGCCAGGAGATAACTTTATGACACTGGCATGTGAAAGGAATCCCTAGCTAAGGTAGTATTACGTAATATTACACAAAGCTAGGTTGCTTTGTCTGGCGAGAGACGGGAAAACAAAGTTTAAACAATTGTCAAATCCCCTGTGGTGGATTTTAGTAATATTTAGGCTCAGTCCATATTGAGTATAATTATTTGTCCTTCTCTGAACATAAGAAATTATTAAACACAATATAACATCTTAGACCACTGAGGTCATTTTGTCACATTCCTGGTACCATGCTTTCTGCTATAATTTTTTCCAATCCGTCGTGGCGCTTGATATGACCAAAATATTTCAGCTTTCGAGAAAGGATGCTGTTTATTAGCCAATCTTCCTCGATGTTCAGATCTTTTAAGATGTCAATATTTCTGATCTTCTTTGTCCAAGATATTCTGAGAATCTTTCTATAGCATTTCAGCTCAAAAGCCCCTATTCTCTTTTTTAAGGACTGAGAGATAGTCCACTCACATCCGTATGTAGCCACAGAGAAGATGCATGCTCTCAAAATTCTAATTTTTATCTCCTTGCTGGTGCTTAACCGTAGACTTTTAAGGCTGTTCAACTTTTGCATTGCTATGGCCATCCTCCTTTTAATTTCTGTCAAACAGTCTCCATTGTTGTTTATTATAGAGCCTAGATATTCAAAGTTTGTGACATTTTCAATTTCTTCATCATTTATTGTTATTTTTGGGTGACAGCCTGTTTTATTTTGATCTTCACTGTGCTTTTGGACAGACAATATTAAATTTGCTATTCCCTTTACGCTGTTCGAAAGGAGGACTGCCATCTGCGTAGCGGAGTTCCGGAATAGGGTTGCCACCAATTTTGAGCGGATCATAACTGTCACAAGTCTGGTCATTTTTGACATTTCTCATTATATTTTCTGCGTATATATTGAAAAGGTGTGGTGAGAGAATGCACCCCTGCCTCACCCCCTTTTGCTTATTCCTTTCTAATTCGCTGCCATCGATGCTAAGTTTTCCCTGATACATGCTCCTAACATTCCATGTTCCTAACTTTAAAGTTTTCCTTATAGCGGTGACAGAGTTTTCTGTTGTAGTACCGTCGGGCTTAAGGCCGTCATCACAACTACCCTTACTTGCTCTGCCATCGTTCTCTTCCCCAGTTAGCGTTTGTGATCTGCCTCGCCTGGGGGCCCACCATCAGATCTTTGAGATTCATTTTTGGCTTTCATTATGAGTTTCTTGGGATAGTAATGTGGCAGTTTCCCGTTGCTTTCCACATCCACATGGCTTTAGACCATGTCCCCAGCCTTCAGCAACCTTTTCGATTGCTAGTGCAAGTGAGTGCGTGCCCTGCTCTGTGATGCTCCTGCTAACAGAGGTGTCCACTTATCCCGGCGGATACTCGGTCCCCATAGCTGCGTTGGCCACACCGCAGTGTGTTTACCGTCCTCTGCCGCGTGGAGTACAGTTGGGGTTTTCCCTTCACTGAGTCTTGAGACCTTAGTCTAGATACTGGAAATACAATTCAAATGTATAAAACAATAACATAACTTATGTAGATAGTTGACGTTGAACGAGGGTGGGGGAGGGGTGGGCAGGGGCGTTAGCCCTTTTACACCTTTTTTAGGGTAGGTGGTGCTTTGCTCTGAAAAATCATGTCCGGGGGGGGGGGGGGAGAAGTGGTTTAAGCCCTGAATTCCGGCGTTCCTGAGAAAGCTTGACAGATAACGTGAACGTTATTACTTCGCAGATGCTGATGTTAGGACGTTTGTCAATAGGTCTTCGTGTATAACAGATAAAGGTATTGTTAAGTAGCAGCCCCGGCTCATTATCCCGTCCTCTGTCTCTCTGCAGACACAAATCATCCCCATGTATCGTCTCTCCAGCGCTGGCACACCCATATTTGAATGTGGAATGTGTTTTACATCGTTGTGCGGTTAAATTAGAGAACTCTCCGTCAGGGTTGCGGGGCTTCATTGTGTGAAAAACAAGAGTAGATCCACTGCCTTCCCAACTAGCAAGTTGCATGAGTCGACTAATTGGGAACTTCCTTTGAAAGTTGGAGTGCATCTGCCTCAGAGGCAAGGAATCAACAGCCTGTACACAAATAAGCCAGATCTGTAAAATGGATGTGCACGCAACACTCAGGTTCTGGAACACGACTAAAATCCAGAAGTGGACGAACAACCAGAATTTGTGTACTGGAGTTTACAACCGATTAATGCGAAGAAGAAGAAGAAGAAGAAGAAGAAGAAGAAGAAGAAGAAGAAGAAGAAGAAGAAGAAGAAGAAGAAGAAGAAGAAGAAGAAGAAGAAGAAGAAGAAGAAGAAGAAGAAGAAGAAGAAGAAGAAGAAGAAGAAGAAAAAGAAGAAGAAGAAGAAGAAGAAAGGGAAGAAAAAGAAGCAGAAGAAACCGGGTGTAGTGGCTTGCATTCCTTTTATCATTCCGTACCAGTAATTACAGGCTTGAATCCTCATAGAGTCCAAAAAGTCACACGGGCTTCCGGATTGACATGTACTATGTTGTTGTTGTTATCGATCCAGCGGCGCATGAGCTTTCGCCCTTGGCCCAATGCCATGTAGTGGAATTTGCATGTTTTCACAGGCTGTTCTTTTCCTCCGTACAAGGTGTTCCACTTGTCTGGTCTCGGAGAGAGTAGCATTCTTCTAATTTCGCTGAGTTTTGGGCACTCCAAGAGATGGTGGTCAACAGTTTCGTAGGGGTAGTTAGATAGCTGGCACTCTGGGGAGTGTTGTGGCTGTATTCTGTTTAGATGTCCACTGAGTGGAGTATGTTGTGTTCTAAGTCTGAAGATGTTGGCCTGGTCCCTTCTTGTTAGATGGTTAATGCTGTCATTAGGATCAGGGCCAGCTATATGTCTATAAACCTCTCTTCCAGTGTCTCCCAAGGCCCATCTGTTCAACCAAGTCTCTTTGTTTATAGCTCTTATCAGTGTTTTTGCTGTCTGGAGGGTTGTCGCTGTAGGTGGTTGTTCTTGTGTTGCTCCTTTCTTTGCCAGTCTGTCAGCTCTATCATTATCTGGTGTGCCGGAGTGGCCTGGAATCCACTGCATCACTATTCTGATGTTCTATGAGGTAATAAGCTGATCAGCATCCAGGATTATCTTGGCTATGTCAGTTCTGCAGCGTTCACTGCCCTCCAGAGCTTGAAGGGCAGATATTGAATCTGTGAAGATGACAATATTTTGGGCTTTTCAAGAGTAAGCATTCATTACAGTCATTAGGTGGTATACTGCTGTTTCCAGTGCAATTATTTCGGCTTCATAATTTTAGCAGAATTCCACGCATGCATCAAAAATCTCTTCAACAGATCCATCGGGATAACCTATGTAGATTCCGTAACCTGCTTTAATGGTAGCTTTAAATGTAGATCCATCAGTATAAACATGTATCCATTCTTGGAGGTAAGAATCAACGGTCTTTAGTGATGAGTTCATAAGAGCGATTGGGTCGGACTGTTTGGTTTCCTAGCCTACCAAGTTAATTCGGACTTCTGGAGCTTTAGAGCTAGCATGTGGTGGTAGGTTTTTTGCAACATTCTGAATGACTTGACGTCTTTCTGGGAGATGGTATATGTTCTGAATTCCATTGTCCAACATTACAAAACATATATGGCAAACATTACTTGTCTTACACACACCGAATAACGAAAATTGTCCATCCATTATTATCTTTTTTAGTATATTATTTCTTCTCTTGACTATCTTGGGGAAAGATTTTGGTGCCAGGTCAAAAAGAAGACCGATACACAAACCTGTCTCTGGTAGATGCTAGTCCTTGTGTGTGGTTTAGTCGACCTGAACGCCGCCAGGGCATCAAAGATAAAAGTCCAGTCTTCCGAGCAAAAAACCAACAAAACAATCAAGCACTAAGCAATCAAGCACCAGCCGAGTAAACTGAGCAACAACCGAGCATCCAAGCGATCAAACACCAGTTAAGCAACCAAACACCACCGGAGCAATCAAGCAATAGCCGAGCAACCAAACACCACCGGAGCAAACAAGCAATAGCCGAGCAACCAAACACCAGCGGAGCCACCAAGCACCAGCCGAGCAACCAAACACCAGCCGAGCAACCAAAAACCAGCCGAGCAACCAAACACCAGCCGAGCAACCAAACACCAGCGGAGCAACCAAGAACCAGCCGAGCAACCAAACACCAGCGGAGCAACCAAGCACCAGCTAAGCAACCAAACACCAGCGGAGCAACCAAACACCAGCGGAGCAACCAAACACCAGCCGAGCAACCAAGAACCAGCAGAGCAACCAAGCACCAGCTGAGCAACCAAGAACCAGCTGAGCAACCAAGAACCAGCGAAGCAACCAAAGACCAGCGGAGCAACCAAGAACCAGCTGAGCAACCAAGAACTAGCGGAGCAACCAAGAATCAGCGGAGCAAACTAGAACCAGCTAAGCAACCAGTCTATAAGGTGCGAACCAAGCTTCAGTAGAGCCAACCAAGCAACAACAACAACAACACAACGAAACTATCAAAAAAGCCATCCAAGTTCAAACAACGCGACCAAGCAACCAAGCACTAACCACGCAACTACTAAACCAACCAAGCAACTAAAGAACCGAGCAATCAACTACCAACCCAGCAATCAGCTACCAGCCAGGCACCTACTAAGCAATCACCATATAGTTGTACATACACCATTCTCTTAAAAGTTAACGCTGGAATTTTGCTGATTTTCCCGTTGAGGCCGCACTTTGCGACAGACGATATATTTGACAAAGCTCAGAACTGTTGGTGTGGTGCAATTTGTATTTGCAGGGCAGAAATAGCAGTCTGCTTTCTGTTCTGTAGATTCCCTCCCATTTATTCAAATAGCAAAAACAGTTTTTCTAATGCCCATAAACTATTTGTGCAGACACTTTCTAAACTCTTCCATACAGGTCTATGATGTTTACTCAACGGTTCTTGAAACCATGTTCCTCTACACAACTCTATGATCACAGGGCCCATAATAATAAATCCTTCCTGAGCCAGTGTTTATTTTCCTCACAGTTAGAATTGGGGTAGGGTCTTTTACATCGTAATCAGTTTTTCATAACGCCTTACTTCATCAGAAACTGGCAAGTAAATGGAAAGGACATCTTTTAAAGCTGTCAAACGCATTAGATACATGGTGCTCTCTCATATTTATATAGCAAATGGCACTTGATATGTGATATGGTCATTATTACGCGTACCGCTTTACTTTCCCTAAAATTTTCAGGTACTCAGATTTAGGATAGATCGACCAAGCAGCTTTTTCGTCTTATATCCCAAGCCGGGTGGCGTTGGTAGTCGTGTCTATCCACAACCTTCTATCTCGTGGACTTTCACTCAGTTCCGATAAAGATGATCTGTCATGTCATGATATCAAACCGTCCAGTCTCTTTTTACTCCGCCTCTCTCTGCCTCGCTCCCTTCCATGTTTCTCTGAAAATGGGAACTGAGCGCTTATGGAAATGTCGCAAGTGCTATGATGTCTCTTCTTATCGCAACTCTGCTCAACTCAACGCAGAGTTTATAGTTTGCTGTTATCATCCTAGTTGTATCGTTGTCCCCGTCTTACTTTCCCGTTTTCAAATTAACCATCCAGCATAGTTTTAATAAGAGTATCAAGTCGCCGTCTCTGGCTAGGAGTTATGAACTCATTTCATAACTCCAACATACTGGATTCGATCAGTAAGATCTTGTATTGATCTCGACAGCGTTGTGAAAGTCAACCTCTCAATGGCAAAGGTAAACTAATCAACATTTGAATAGTCTAGTAGTTTTAATGTTGAATGTTCAGTTAGAAATCGACACTACATTAATTTAGACATTCCCATAAGCGTCCATCCCAATCTTCAGCAGCTAGCGGTCAGTTTAAATTCCGATGGTACAGTAACAGTCTGATTCTCAATGGTTCCTCGCAACATATAGCTTGTCTTGACTCTGACCCTAGCGATCCGTCCCTCTACTTTATAAAGTCTTGACTCTGACCCTAGCGATCCGTCCCTCTACTTCATAAAGTTTTGACGCTGACCCTAGCGATCCGTCCCTCTACTTTGTAAAGTCTCGACTCTGACCCTAGCGATCCGTCTCTCTACTTCATAAAGTCTTGACTCTGACCCTAGCGATCCGTCCCTCTATAACGTCTTGATTCTGACCCTAGCGATCCGTCCCTCTTCGTTATAAAGTCTTGACTCTGGCCCTAGTGATCCGTCCCTCGACTTTATAAAGTCTTGACTCTGACCCTAGCGATCCGTCCCTCTACTTCATAAAGTCTTGACTCGACCCTAGCGATCCGTCCCTCTACTTCGTAAAGTCTCGACTCTGACCCTAGCGATCCGTCCCTCTACTTTATAAAGTCTTGACTCTGACCCTAGCGATCCGCCCCTCGACTTTATAAAGTCTTGACCCTAACCCTAGAGATCAACAGCAATCTGTCGGACTATACAACTTGAACACTTCCATACACACCACACAAAAGGTTATGAACGTTCACACATTTATTCTACAATTCGTTATATTTAACGCTTATTGCGACGCATGCCATTTTAACGTAGCTGACATGGGTTAAAAACTGACATCACAGCACTTTGGAAATTCCCTTAAAGCGCTACGTCCTCATCTTTTCAGCAACCAACGAAAAGTTCAAATTCCAGAGGTTCAAGAACCAGTTTGATCATATGTCCTTTTTGACTTTTATCTGAGTGTAGAGTGTAACCAGGATGTCTGGTTACTCCTAGATGCACTATTCTTTCCAGACTGTAATTGTCTGTTCGTGACTCTGCTTTGCTTACTAGCCTTCAAAATGTTCACCTGTTCAATCTCCTGGAGAAAATATCCATTAAACACTGATTACATGTCACCTCTAAAGACATCCATGCTTGCCACTCTGCGCCGAGCTGGCCTGTATCCATCTTTCTCAGCATGTCGAAAATTAACGAATTAATACAGCGTTGTTGTTGTTTTTTTTTTAATCGAAAATCTTTGCTATTTTATATAATATAATAAAAAGAACTCCACAGTGAAGGATGTACAGCAGGTGTCCGCGGATCATGAGTCGAAAGGTCCCTCGTCGAAGTTTGTTTCGGCTCATTATTACTTTATACTACCTGGCAAGGGATGGCCACCTGGATCATGAAACCAGGCCTCGGACATCCACTGCTGCACTTTGTCGGACGTTCGGGCAGGGACAAGACGTTATGTTGACTCTGCAACAGGTAATGTAAGATTACGTGTTATATATTGTGGCTGCGGTAGTCAATTATGCGCCTACCTTCACAATCAGAGTGACAAGCTTGTGGTTGGTTTATCGGACAGACGTTAGACTGGCAAGTGGCAGAGAGACACTGACAGACGTTTACTGGACACTTTAGCTTTAAAGGATGTAAAGCTCTTTTCCAGTAGGGTGCCCGGACAAGATTACCGTTCCGTTGTGTCCACAGCCAGCTGGAAGCTCTTTCAGCCGCTGTGCCCAGTAGCGTTTGTTTACGCACTTTTTCTCGTAAGCCCAGCTGCTTTAGTACATTGTACGTTGAGGTCTTCTTCTTCTTCTTCGATCCTTCTGTCAGAAAACTTCTATCAGGAGGCCGGTAGCCTTTATAAAAGCTATCGTGCAATCCATATCCTCTTGTGTACCATAGTTTTGTCTTAATCGTGGTTGGAACAGGCCAGATTGCGTCTCTGTTGTCAGCATACAGTTGACAGTGTTGGAGCACATGCTCAGCATTTTCGGGTGCCACGCTGCAGGGACACGTCTCCGTATTTCCTACACCGAAAAATTTGAACATATGTTGACGAAATCTGTTGTGCCCTGTCCTTAGTATGAATATAATAGACTGTCCCTCTCTAGAGAGGCGATGAAGTGAGTCTTGGGGAGAAAATCGGGTGTGGGTATCCAGCCACCTTTCTTGGATTAGATTGTATTAGCGTTTTCATCTCTTGGTGGGTTAAGTCGCTATTTGGTTGTACCATGTCACTGCCGCTTCTGGCCAATCTGTCCGCTATTTCATTGCCTTCTAAGCCACAGTGACCTGGAATCCACTGCAATACAGAGTGTTCTACTGAAGAGCCTAAGTAAATCAGCTGTTGCGTCAAGTCTACAAACTGAGTGTCTTTTAGGTTAACAATTGCTTGTAGAACTGACATAGCATCAGTCAGAAAGACCACTCTGCTATATTTACTGTGCTGTTGTCCATTCAGGAAAGAACATGCTGCTAGAAGTGCTTCTGCCTCTGCTCTGTAATTGGAGGAATATGAACCTGTTGGTACAGCCTGGTTGATTTTTAAACCATTTGGGCATTCTATGTATATTCCTCCTCCTCCGTCTCTAACTGCTCTCTTGGCTGAACCATCTGTATACACTCGAATCCAACTCTGGTGTGGGTAAAGTCTATTGATCTCTCCTTCTGTAGTTGATTTCATATCAGTGCTGCTCATTGATGATTTGGAGGAGACCCCTATTACAGTGGTTCTGACTGTTGGTAGGTTTATTTTTTATTTTTGAATTATATATATATATATATATATATATATATATATATATATATATATATATATATATATGTGTGTGTGTGTGTGTGTGTGTGTGTGTGTGTGTGTGTGTGTGTGTGTTGTCCATCAAGATGATGATGACCACTCTTGTTCATCAAGTATGAAGATGACTGATGAGGCCGATGTGGGCCCGAAAAGTTCTTGGACAGTGAGGACAGAAAATGAGCGTTGTGCCAGGGAGGGGATCTCCTGCAGTCGCCTTTCTGTCCATCCTTTTCTTAATCAGTCTTGCTATTCTGTTTGCTTCACATGTAGCCGCACCCTTGTGTAGAGCTGCACGCCATGCATTTCGGTTTTGAGAGGCAGCCTCCCAATTGGTGTCATTGAGTGAAGGCTTCAAGGTGTCCAAAAATACAAATACATGTATATATATATATATATATGTGTGTGTGTGTGTGTGTGTGTGTGTGTGTGTGTGTCTGTGTATGTTGAAGCACCAGTGACCTGTTAACACATGACCTCCATGGGCACTTGCAGAGGGCCCCCACGAGTATAGACCCCCATGATAATCTGTGTATATCATGTGACTATTTACATTTCATTCCTGTGAGATGTTGTCGTGGGGGCCCTGGTTTGCCCAGGGGCCCATAATGCTGTTAAGATGGGGAAAGGGGGAGGGGGGACACCAAAGTCTTTCAAGTGCTGTGGGCTTCACAAGGTCTTAATCCGACCCTACCTGTACCCGCTTGTATATTGTCATCTAAGAATAACGTATCTTTTCTAGCCGACTGTCTATAACAACACACGACTTATACAATGCAGAGTACTGTGGGAATTCGTGTGTTCCAAGAAAGGGAGAGAATATTTGTGTGGGAGCTCTCACGATAGCTTCATTAATCTAATGGTTGTATGATAACTGAGGCCCAATTCTGCTCCCTAACTTCATCACAAATTCAGGAAGGAAAAGTCAAGGGTATAAAAAAGCACATATGCTGGCAAGATGCATTACCATAATGTTGCGTGAGGTTCTTCTCCTCCTTTTTCGTTCTGCTCTGGTGCAATCTACATCCGTTTATCGTCGAGCGCACCGAGGAGCAGTCGTTCCGAGGGATACTGGGCAAACTGCCAGAACCAGTCACAGAAATTCGATGGGAGATGAGGTAATAGACAAAGATTATTATTATAATTTTATTTTTTATTTTGTTGGAAGCTAACCAAATATTTTAGGTAGCCAAATACGACTTGGCCGTTTTGGGAAGGAGGGTGGTATAGGATACTTAATGGCACTGTTTTGGCGCAAGACATTTTTGGGGGAAAGGGGTGGTTTGGGAGGGGGGAAGGGAGGTAACTCAGCAGAGATGGATTATGCACCTACAAGTACACACAGACAGAAATGGACCTATAAGTAGAATGTCAGATATGACAGACAAGAGAATATATTCGGTTTTGATCAAAGTAGGCGGAGAAAAGGGGAGAGGTGTGTGTGTGTGTGTGTGTAGGGGGGGGAGCGGGGGGGGGGGGGTGGAGGGGGTTCAGATATTTAGTGAATGGGGGTAGAAATGTAGAAACAAAGGAACAAATGAACCTAATTTTTAAAGTGTCACAAAAGTGGGCACACAGGCCTGTTTTACACTCGACCTTTTAGAACAATCGTCTTCACACTTCTTGTCTCTTTTTTTTTTTTTAATCAACAAAGCACTGAGTTGCAATTGGTCTTGCCTCCGAGAAAATTACAATGTGCATCATCATTGACCTCTTTCTCGTTCGTCCATCACAAGGGATAAGGACCACTCTTTCTTTCATCCGTCCTGAAACTGCTGTTGACTGTTTGTGAGTCCGGAGGTGACTTATAAGTCCAGTACGCACCCGGAAGAGTATAGGACAATGAGGGCAGGGCACAGTGTCTGTAGACAAAGGGCAGGTTTGATGAAATGTACGAAAAAGTGACTTAGTCGACCTCACTGTCTCCATCTGAATTCACTGGCAAGATGAGTCGAGACGGCTGGAGATGAAGCCAGGTGCAGTTGATGACCAGGGCGTTCTACGTGCCTCACAGTGCTTTTTGCGCTCCACAGTGCGTTGTTAGTCCCCGCTACCAGTTCCGTTGAAATAAATATTGGCTTCCTCCGTACATTTAGCAGAGTCCAATCTTTGCTTGCTAGTATAGGCAGATCCTAACCCACCAAAGGCTATTAGACCATTCGGCTACCCTCACCTGGTTGAGCCTGCCTGTCAAAGCCATTTACGGGGGAATTGGGGGAGGGAGAATGGCCGTGACCGCAAGCTGCATGGAGCCTAAGGTGAGAGCTGAGTGCCATGTTGGGCCAAAGGCAGATAAGCTGTTCTGAGAAGGATATGACAAGCACCCAAAACCACAGGTTTTTGCCCTAATATACCATTTTATGTCACATAGGCCTAACATTCCATGCCTTCATTATCTACAAGTAATTTCAGCATCACAATTCTTATCCTAAGCAATTATGGATAGAATCCAGTCCAGCACCTTTGGCTTCTCTAATCAACTTTCGTTTTAGGGTTTCTGTTCGACAACCTCGTTTCCTCCGTCGCTTTATTTCCCATTTCAATATCTTTCATAATGTGTTCGATCCACCACCAACTCCTTCACATCTCCGAAGCATGTGCACATGCGATCCGAAGGATGCAGTCCAAAAGTTTAGATACGGAGACATAACAAATGTAGACCATTTCTATAACACTCAGAAAATCACTGGATAAGCAGTACTACAAAAGGACAATTCCCAAAGACAGATGGTTCAAAATATTGGGGAAGGGGGGGGGGGGGGGGGGGGGGGGGGGGGGTAACACGTTAACTCTTTCATTGTCCGGCAGCTCACCATATTTTTTTTGTTTTTTTTTTCCCGTTCCTGATCTACATTTCTCAACCTCGCATACCCTGTCCAGTTATTACACCAAACAACACTGTTCAAATGTTTGTCACTTCTGTTGTTTCATGGTGTTGTTACTACAGTCACCTATTCAGAAGTGTTTTAATAAAAGCAGAAAGTTTTTACGACATAAAACGTTCGGCGTCTGTGGCTTAGTCGAGGTGCCGGGTTCGATTCCAGTCCCGGACTATTTTTCGCCTTGTGTTGTTGGCCTCGAGCAATGGCAAACTACTGAACCTAAAATGTGCCTATAAAAACCACAATAGCCACCAATGCTGGGGTTGGTTCTGCAACGCCTGTAAATGGTAGGCAACTAACTTGTGTTTGTGTGTGTGGGGGGGGGGGGGGGGGGCGGGGGGTTACTTTGTTGAGACAAGAGAGAGACTAAATACATTGTAACAATGGAAACAATGGAAAGGGTTAGAAGCAGACGTCAACACGGGAAGGACACAATAGATAAGCTAGCAAAATGGTGGTGGAGACCATAAACAATTTAATGAACCTATACTAAAGAATTGTTTGTTTGTTTGTTTTAGTATCCAGAAGCCATGGGTTGTTAACCCTTAGGCTCGGTATTATGGATATCGCAACCTTTCGGCCTTGATTCCATTGTAAATACCGTAAATCTGGGATAGATGTGTCTTTCCTGCCTACCCCCGGGATTGAACCCGGACCACAAGGAGTTCGTCACCCGGTCTCCGCGCAATCCGGTTTAGCCAACTACGCTAGAGAGCCGGGCATACTAAAGAATTAGGCGTCCTACATGGCACATACTGCCCCTGAATGTTGAGTCGAGTCGCAACAAAGCGCAGGTTACACGAACGTCCCTAACAGCCCTTGTCTGGAGAAAAAGACAAGTGACGTAGACAGTTCTGACATAAAATACAGCCATCGTCCAATTGCCCTCCACCCGGGGTACCAAGAATTAGCTGAGCTCTATTTCGGCTACTGTATATGGCTACCCGAAACTAGACAAGTCTAGCAACCGTGTGCATCTCGGGTCGAGGGGGAAAAATGGGTCTTAAGTCTTTCACTGGGCCAGAACTGACGTCACAACACGGAATTATGCGCCCTCTGGGCAAGCTTCCGGTGTGGGACTTCCCACTGTATACGTACCGCTGCTAGGTTCCAATCGATTGGGTTATATCATCCAATTAACATAAACATAACGTCATCGTTACCGGGCTGTGTCAAACGCTATTGTACATGGATATTTTCCAGCCCCTGTCCCAAACCACTGAATAATCGATTGACGGTTTATTTTATTTATCCTTTTCTGCAATGCCTCCTCTCTCTGCCCAGTTACAAACACGCTACAGGGCGTCTTTTTATTGTGTGTTTAGTCAAGTATTTTGACCAGTTCCAGGCAGAACCAAAAGTTCTTCAAACCAAAAGGATGAGAGCGTCACAATCAAGTTAGCCCCATTCGACCGCTACCAGTATCAAGTTTGTTTATTTCTCCTTTGACTGAAGAGCTACCGAGCGCAACCCAGCCACAGGCGTCTGTTTTAAATGCCAGTCCATACCAGAACTGCCATCGATCGGACATAGATCCTCCAGCTAAACCTCGCTCCTGCCTCGTTGCCAGCTTGCGCATAGATCGCGCTGCTAAAGGCACTTTCGCCTGTCACCATCGATACTGCAGCACCAGGGCGGCCCGGACACACGGACCTTGTAAATAACACGTCTGTGGGCGTTATGTATCGATGTACCCACAGTACGACAGTGAAAGCAGTAAAGAGGTGAACATTGTTCATGCGGAAATTACACACTTTTGCAATTGATTAGTTGTCGCAAGGGCGATAGAGTGTACAATTACTGACTTGAATCAAAACTCACTAAGTTATACCAGGCGAACAAACACACGTGAGTACTGCAGAAACAGATGAATGTCTATTGACAACAAACATCGAAATATGTGCTGGTCTTCATAACTGCAGCATTTTAAATATACATCGCTTTAACTGTGTTTTAATAATCTTATAACTCTTCGTCGACTGTGGCTGCCCTAAACATTCAATTTGCTTGGGACAGGTTTTCAAGCAAACTGTTCTGGATTTCAAAAGGTTATGTAACTGTGAAACTTGGCTGCTCTGTTTTTGTTTTTCTTAAACGTTAGACATTAAAGCTTCGAAGTCACACCTCTGCTACAACATTCAACTTCTGATACACAAACAATCAGGTAAGTTATATGTTTATGAGTCGTATGGAAGGTGATTTAGTTAGGTTTAGTTACGTACTGAAATTGGCCATGTGAAATGCTACAAGAACATTAACATCAATCTTTTCCAGTAGAGATGAATGTCTCGCTCAAGCCGCAGACGACAGGGCTAATATAAAAAAAAGTTTGGGCTGAAATAGGTTCGACTGAAACAAGTCGTATCGCTTAGGGTAAGCGTTACATGTGCTTTACGATCTTGATGTAATGCTCAAAACTTAGAAAAATTAAATTAATTTTCTTTCATATATTTTTTTTTTTCAATTTTACAGAATGTAAATATAGATTTGTTTTATAAAGAGAAAGTTATCTAAGTAACAAGTCAAACATTAATATCTTCCATGCTGCAAATAATCGGTTTTATATTTATGGACTCGCATTGGACTTTTGTGTAGCTCTGTTGCTAGAGGTTGGAGAAATGATTTTACAGTGCACTTCTCAACGCTTACCGGAGAGTTTCATTCTTGAGGTTAAGAAAGTAACTTTTCTCTAGTTTTCAGACAGTGGTAAGAAAGTCGCACCATGCAAGAGATTGTGGGCAGCATTATGAATCCTATAGTTAGCAGTGCATACACTGTTGACAACCTCCAATGTGTAGACGGCGTAATTTTGTTATTCACAGAAGTCGTGCACCAAAGGACCTAGCGATAGATGGACAGATGGCAAACCAGGTGTACTTAAGAATGTAAATGGGATCACTGAGTTGAGGTTATCAGATGGGGATCTAAAAGACGCGCTCTTATCATCATTTGGGAATGATTTTAGTTAGGTAGGTAGGCATCTCCTTTTTCATGCACGAGCCTTATCAATGGGCATCGCCTACCTACCTAACTAACCTACCTACCTAACTAACCTACCTACCTAACCTACCTACCCAACTAACCGACCTACCTAACTAACCTATCTACCTAACTAACCTACCTACCTACCTACCTATCTAACTAACCTACCTACCTATCTACCTGCCTGCCTGTTTGGCTCTTTGTTTCCTAAATATACAGACACGTATTTATTTCCTCTATAAAAAAATCTACCTGACATAAACACTCCATGACCTCGTGTCGATATTTAATGCTTCATTTAATTGTCGTTTTGCAAAGACAGCCTGGTTTAAAATGGATATCTTTAAACAATATTTTTACAGCTTCATTACAATTTACTAATTTGACCTGTCGTGTGTCTCGCTCTTTCCAGAACTGCTACCATTTGTGCGCCTCCGACTCGTCTGTACTGTATTTTTCATGTTACCGTTTTAAAGTGTTTTTGTGTATTCATGTTCTTAAAGTTCTATGGCCGCTCGTCCGTCAGATTAAACATATTCCTTTAGATCAGTTGTTCTCAACCTTCCCTTTAAAACAGTTCTCTCATGTTGTGGAGTCCCTTTAATACAATTCCTTCGTGTTGTGGTGCCACTTTAATACATTTCCCTCTTGTTGTGGTGACCCCAAACCCAACACATTTTTTCGTTGCTACTTCATAACTTCAATGAAAATGTGTTGTCCCATTGTCTTAGGCGACTCCTGTGAAAGACTCGTTGTACCCACAAAAGGGTTGCAACCTATAGGTTGAGAACCGTTGCTATAGGGAGATGTTGTATGGCTGGCCGCCCGTAAGTCAGAGTAAAATTGTTTCTTCAGAGAAATATTATCAATGCTTTTCAGGTTTAACCTCCGGTGTGTCTAGAGCTTTGTAACAAGGAAAATAGTCGACAAAAAAAAAAAAAGAAAAAAAAAAAAAAAAGTCGAAGAAGAGGGAAAAGAAGAGAAAGAAGAGGAAGAGCAAGGTCAATAAGGAATATGAAAGCGATAGAAGATAAAGAAGAGGAAGTGGAAAGGAAGGCAATCTTTATATTTAAGAAACGATCGCTCAAATTACTGTTCTAGTACGGACTATGACACCATTTAGACAATATAACTTGGATCAAACTGATAAACAATAGGCTAAATTACTAATTTATTAAGCCATGGAGCCAATACTAATAATATCAAGTAGACAGAAATGGAGGCACGTAAAGTATGAGTAGAGTGGCAGATGTTAGCGGACACAAAAGACAGCAGTAAAAGTCAAGAACACCCCAGCAATAAATCCTTAACTGGGCAGGAACGCCCTCAGATTCCCAGCACCTCCCCCTCCCCCCCCCCCTTCCCCCCTCCACCAAAAACATTTTTCGTAGGACCGGAAAAAGGACCTTAAGGGTTTAAACCTTGTCTGAGGGTGCAGTAGTAATAATAATGTTACAACTTACGAATCTCTGCACATCTCACTCGGATGCGTTCATTCCTACGGACTGTCCTATGTTCTTGGATTGTTAGATGTTGCTTGTTTTGAACGTTTTAAGCACATTCTCTACCGACGATAGCCACCACCAACGAGCGTAGGAAGACAAAAACAAAATATTTTTTTATACTAACGAATCGTCGCGCCTTCGGCGCTTCCCGCTGCTGTACTTATTCCTTGTTCACAGGCACCTGAGCTACTCACAGCAATAACACATTCGAGAAACGACAGTCGTTGACATGAAAGGCAGTTGCCACCAGAAAGCTGTGCAGTTTCATATGGGAGTCAGTGTGTCGAGCGCGTTGAACATAAGCTAGCCATTTTTTGCCACGGTGTGTATGGACGGGGAAGGAAGGTGTCTCATATCACCCCTGGAACATTTGACAGCCGGTAGGAACGGCCACGAAATGGGGCAAATTCCATGATTAGTACTTAATAATAATAATAATAATAATAATAATAATAATAATAATAATAATAATAATAATAATAATGTGAGGATTAGAAACAAAAAACAACGTGCCTGGGTTAGTTCGACGTTAGTCTCCCCAAACAGAGTAGGTCACTGTTTATTTACAAATTTGTTGGGCTGGTCGACTTTCATGAAGGTTACGGCTGTGTCCCGCTCTGTTGTCTGGTTTCTGTAATGTCTTGCATTTACGTTTTCATTTCAAAAAAAGAGAATGCCTGTGACATAGGTTTCATCGCTCTCTAGAGGGGTTGTATTAGACCCAGCTTATCCATGTTTTTGAAGTGTTAAAAGCGCTGGTGTGCTGAATATACAACACCCAATATCAACGGCATTGCGGAACACCCCCGTAACCTTGTGCGAAGGACACGGGGCTCAGGAACAACCAATCAGAAGTGAGCTAGTGTGTATATGGGCGGGTTCTGGGGAGACTAACGTCGAACTAACCCGTGCTTGAAATAAAATTAAATGTATAGTAAAAACTATTTTTTTAAAAATAATAATAATAAGTTTACATGGCTGGGAGTGGCTTTTCCTCCCTTGCAAACTGACCCCTACAAAATTACAGGGGGCTTAGCCCCCTAAACAGTAGGGGAGTCGGGGTAGGAGGGAGTTGGGAAGGGGTAGAGGGGCCTGAAGCTATTGATTTCTTGCTGAACGTAATAACTGTGATACATGCCGACACATGACCTCCACACATGCACTGTAATGGACTTGCCGTTTCAAACACTTCTCAACTCAGCCGGTGGGAATATACTTTGTAATAAACACAACTGAAACATGTTTACCCGAATACAAAAACGTGACATCAGGTGCCATTTCAGATAAATCAATGCGGTAATGAGAAATGAAAACAGAATCGATGAATTTGTCACACACAGGCAGAAATGGTTAGCGTAACAATTTCATTCATTGAATGTGTAGTGTTAGATTGATAGAGCTTGTTCCACAGTCTAGTTCGTTATGCTGTGTCTAGAGTATAAGTAAACTAGAGACAAGTATGTAAAGCGGACCGCATACGCACATATAGATTCAGATTCATACGCACACATGCCTACCTGCCGACTTAATCGCATGCGCACGCGCGCACACACACATACACACACCTAATCCTAAAGTCAATAGCTGACTTTATTAGGAGCATACGAAATGAGTTTTTACACATACACAAAAATCCGTAAGTATCACATGCTTGCCATGCCAAGCATAATATTTATGCGTATCATTCTTCTTTTTTTTTTTAAATACCTTTCTAGCCCCACAATGGAACATAGGATCTCAACCAACTCACGTGAAGTCGTCCTAGCAGGCAGCTCTCCTCATGTCCCCCCTACCTATTTAGCTTCACTCTCTAGCTCTCTTTTCTATGTGTTTTATGTTGGGTTGCGTCTTCCTTTACTTCTATGCCCTTGTTGGTTCCAGTGCAAAGACATTCTAGTTACGATTAGAATTATTGCGGATCGTAGGATCGTGGGTTCGCGTTGACGGAAGATGACCTTGACTCACAAGTCAACCAGCCTTGAGTGGATGCCAGGTGAAGTCATAGGCCTGTAAAGGCGTGGAAAAGGGTCCTTTTTGCGTTACATGGAAAACCCTTGGGGCTCTAGCGTCTTTAGCTCTCTTAGCCCTATCTTTTATAGACCAATCAGCTGGTGCTCGGTGGCTGATGTCGTCAGTATCACGCTAGCCAGTAATGTTGGGTCTCGTACATGATGTGATCCTCAGTCTTGGACGGTAGCAGCTCTAGGGGGGAAACCTGCGACATCGCGTTCACCAGCTGTAGACTCTGGCGGAAAGTTCTGGTTGCTCGTCCACAACTGAACTGCAGTCCTGCTCCAGAACCTGAGTGTTACGTGTGCATCAGTTTTACAGATCTCATTCTCTTGAATACAAACTGTTGGTTCCTTGCCTCTCCGGCAGATGCACTCCGACTTCAAAGGAAGCTCCCCAATTAGTCGACTCTTACGACATGCTTTTGGGGAGGCAGTAGGTCTATTCTTGTTTTCCCCACAATGGGGCCCCGGAACCCACACGGGGGTTGTGATCTGGCAGCTTCTACAACATACTTTATTGTATGCTGTGTTATGTGTGCTCTGGAGTTTTAACAAAGTAGGCCGAGAGCGGGGTTATGCTGCATGAAGAACACATGGTCTATACAAAACTGCACAGGCTTTGAGCTATGGGGAAGAGGAACTTCACCCATGGCTTCAACTGGTCTTGGAATCAAGTTGAGGTTGAGAAGAGACGTGTCAAGTATGTGTGATGGCAACAGTGCTTCCGAAAGTTCACGCATTTATTGCAGAAGGGTTTCTCAGACATGGGATATGGTCTTGTTAATCACACTCCTCTCTTCCCGTGTGGGTTCCGGGGCCCTATTGTGGAAAGGGGGGGGGGAAGGGGGTATGTAGACCCGCTGCCTCCCTAACAAGCATGTCGCAAGTGTCGACTAATTAGGAGTTTTCTTCGAAGTCGGAGTGCATCTGCCTGAGACAAGGAACCAACAGAATGAAAACGGGTCGTACCATTGACCTAGGGTGGTGACGTCATATCAAGCTGACGTCATCAGCCGCACGGGTCTTCCTAGAGACGGTGATGGTCAGGCTGTTGTGCGGGAAACCCGAGTTCGACTCTCGTTTAGGTTATCACAAGTTTTTCTCTCGGGGACAACATTAAACACCCTAACCGTATGGCCACCTGCTCACAACCCACTGTTTACACTGTCCTAATAAGCAGTATATATAGACAGCAGTGGCGATTTGACAGCCTTTAAGTTTCCCGGAGCGATAATGTGACACCTGCGCCTCTCAAAACTGCAACACTTGTTTTCATCATTTGGCTACGATATGGCTCACGATTCTTCTCAAAAACAGCATCTTCAGCGCTTCCAGTCTCTTCAGAATCAATTAGTGTCATTTAATATGAAGAGATCCGAACACGAGTAAATAATTTCATGAGAGCTGAAGAAGGTTCTCGAATTAAATCAATCAATCGATCAAGCAGAGCCTTACATTACGTGTGTGTCTGAAGGAATCCGAAACTGTGCTGTCCCTTGTAGCA
>CAJHNH020000291.1:485000-525000 GCA_905116865.2 Candidula unifasciata
CTGACGATGTGAGCAAAATGATTTGGGGCGGAACCTCTACTAAACTAGATCAAGAGACAAGATCTGAACTGACGATGTGAGCAAAATAATTTGGTGCAGAAACTCTACTAAAACTAAATCAAGAAACAAGATCTGAACTGATGATGTGAGCAAAATAAGTTGCGGCGGAACCTCTACTAAACTACATCATGAGACAAGATCTGAACTGACAATGTGAGCAAACTAATTTGGATCGGAACCTCTACAAAACTACACCAAGAGACAACAGATCAAAATGTTTCGATATGTGCCAAGACAGTGCACCAGACAGTGCACAACAAAGAGCCCTTTCACTTAGACATAACAGAAGTAGTACTTGAGGTCAACCATGCAGGCGATGGGCAGATTTTATTTCCAAAACCCTACGTACCTCAATATACGTAGCAACGTTTTATATATATATATATATATATATACATATATATATATATATATATATATATATATATATATATATATATATATATATATATATATATATATATATATATATATTTACATTGCTAGGTATATATGTAATAAAATTTAAAATGGAAATAAAATACAATTTTTTTTTAAATTTTGATTTTATAATCTAACCCTCCCTATTCCATTCGACAATGATTTCCACGTCTCACTTCTTCTGAAGCTTATTCCACCCATTGTTTTCCCTCTGCCCATCCCATACGTAATTTCTTTTTAATTACATGCTCTTTCGCTTTTACTTATCTCACACCTTTGCTTACCTACTTTTCACCACTACATACCTCTCACCTTCGCTTACCTTTCAATTTTGATTAATTTTAGAACACTTATCTTCTGAAGCACTATTACATACTTATCGCCGAAAGCCATATTGTCTCCCAAGCCATGTAATCTGGTAATTTTTTTACAGGAGTTTTATAGCTGTATTTTGTGTGTGTGGCTATCCCACATGCCATTCTGTCAGTTGTGCAGCTCATATTTTCTATTTGTGGATTATCAGGGTTGATTTATCAGAGCTTGAAGAACAGGCGAGGGTAAAACTAACACGACTGTTGACATGGGATATTAACGAAGCTATAGTATCAGCATACCTAAGATACCAGAACAAGCCAGTTTTAGCGAGTTATTCCAGCTGACTGTAAAAAAAAAAAAAACACATTCTATGCAAGACTTGCAGCATGATATAGAAGTTGTACGTGTTTAAACAGCAGTAGAAATATATGGTTAATTTCCAGCAAGGAAATCAAGGTCACATTTATTTAGACTTTGCATATTCCCTGTAGTAACATACGGATGTGAGTCGCGGACTACCTAGAAGTCATATGGAAGAAGAAACAAAAAAGGCCTTTGAACTGACCTGTTATAGAAAGATTCTCATAATATCGTGGACCAAAAAGAAGACAAAATACTCACATCCTCAAAGATTTCAACTTCAAGGAAGATTGCCTAGTAAATAGCATCTTGTCTCGGAGACTGAAATATTGTGGCTAAGTTAAGCGCCACGGTGGATTGTAAAGGACAGTAACAAGTTAGTTGCGTATCCTTTACAGAACGTTGCAGAACCAACCCCAACCACCCCTGGCTGTTGCGTGGTTTCTCTAGGCAAGTTACATCCAGTAGTTTGCCATTGCTTCCTGGACGGTTGGCTTTCTTGATACCACTGTCGAAACCAACTCAAGGCGCATTGCCCGCAGGTGGGATTGAACCTGGCATCCCGGCATTACGAAGCGAAGCGTTCGCATCGACTTAGCCACAGAGCCGACAACAAGAGGCACGGTGTCACGAAATAGGGCAAGGGGGCCGACCAGTACGAAGGTGGGTACAGGATATAAGTTATACCTTGGGTAGGAAAGTGTACAAGATGAGAGACCTCGTGAAAGAAGGAGTTGCTTGCATGCGGACTATGAGGAGAGAGACGTTCTGCCAAGGATCTGTTACATAATGATGACGGAGTGTGTGTGTGTGTGTGTACGTAAGTAAAGTAAAGGTCCCTTTTCCAGGCCTTTAAGCCTATAGGGCACGAAGGGCTAGACCTATTTTTTTATAGACCAATCGGCACAAGATGGGTGATATGGTCAGCATTACGCCGGTCGCCTTTACTTCCCCGGGACTGCACCCGGTACCCACTCAAAGCTTAGTCGACCTGGGAGTCAAGGTCATTTTTGAAGTGTGTGTACGTAGCTACATAAATACAGTTTATATACAAATTAACCACTGTACTTTCTATTGCTTTATTATTCTGACAGAGATTTACTTGTCCTGATGACGTAAATATACAGTACATTAATACATAAATACAATTTTAAAAGTCCTTTCCTGCGAAAATATGAATTCATCAGTGGCTCTTGTTTAAAAGAAGAGCCTCCTTCCAGGCTGACATAAAATATTATCACTTTTGATGATTTATGTCCTGATAATTCGTCAGCATTTCCAAACGATTCGCCAGCACTTTTACTGAAATTATTCATTGTTGTTTATCTTGTTTGGTTTTAACAATTTGTTTCAAAAATTCTACAAACACATCGTCATCAAATAAATTGATACACTTGTTAACTATAGCGATATTTAGGTGCCATTTCTCGATGAATACCTGCATGTTTGCCCAGATCACTTTCTTTTTTCTTGCCGGCCACGCCAGATGAGGAACCAACATTGACTTTTCGAGCAAATATCGAACATAAATTTCAACGACAAAAACAGGATGAATTTAGAAAAAGACGAATATTGGGGTGGCCGAATAATGGAGCTCCACTGTACCAACTACCAAAACCCACAATGATTTACTCTCGTGAAGAGTAACCTGCAGATCTCATTGGGAGAACAGGTCGTGCTAGAGGCCAACAAGTTCAAACCCTTTAGCAAACTAATAAACAGAAATGGACGCAATCCACGTGGAGTGGGAAAACTCATATCAGCGACTACAGGGAGACTTCACAGCAAATAAATTCTGCCAAGTGGAATTCACCAGGACAACAAAATTGGTTGTACACCGCTAAAAGTTGTGACCTGTCGTTCAGTTTGGGTGTCAATTATAACCTACCGATTTCGTCAACTTAAACATTATGACGGGATCCGTGTCATCGCATTGACTTACATATGGTACATGTAGGCATGTTTTAAAATCCCTTCAATTTGAAAAAACACACACACACACACACGCACACGCGCACGCACGCACGCACGCACGCACGCACACACACACAACACACACACACACACACACACACACTTGATTTCAAAGTCAAGGCAACATAAAGGACCCTTTTCCACGCCTTCAGATGTAGCCTATTAGGCATTTGGTAACAGTTAAGTTCACTTATCCACGCCTTCAGATGTAGCCTATTAGGCATTTGGTAACAGTTAAGGTCACTTATCCACGCCTACAGATGTAGCCTATTAGGCATTTGGTAACAGTTAAGGTCACTTATCCACGCCTTCAGATGTAGCCTATTAGGCATTTGGTAACAGTTAAGGTCACTTATCCACGCCTTCAGATGTAGCCTATTAGGCATATGGTAACAGTTAAGGTCACTTATCCACGCCTTTGGGCGTACTGGGACTATAGGGCTAGATCTATGTTTTATAGATCAATCGGCACCTAGTGGGTGATGTGGTCAACATCACAACGGCCGCCTTTACTTCCCAGGACTTTACTTGTTACTTATTTAAGGCTGTGTCGACATGAGAGCCAAGGCCATTTTTGGAAAAATTCTGCTTGATAAAATCATTTGCGAAAAAAGGAGATATTTTGAGGCCCTTGTAGATTATGAAGCCTGAAGCTATAGCTCATTTAGCTTACACCTAAATCTGGCTCTGGTTGTAGCACTATAGTCGACGAGCCAGTGGCGCCGAAAAGGTCCTTTAGACTGTTTTGTGTGTGTGTGTGTGGATCACGTCCCTATTTAGAAGCAGAGGCAGCACAGTGGCTAGGTGCTTGCTCGGTGACCCGAATAGGTCGCATCAACCTAATGGTCGCAGGTGGTGAGAGTCACGTGGATAGTTTCCCCGGGCCTTGCAGGTGTGTTGGGGGAAGGAGCAGGTTGATACGCTGGCTGGACCAGCCCCACTTGGGAGTGTACTGCAACGGCACAAGACAAGGATGATCTCCCGCATGTGGAACGAGGTAAAATTAAAAATATTGGAGACCCGTTCCTGGAGAGACTGATGCACCGAGGAAGTGTCTGTGGGCTCTGGGCGCCACTCGAGATTTGGAGAAAGGTAAGACGAGTAGTTAACCACATAACATCTGGTATCATTAGTGTGGAGTCTCTTCGTTGGCTGTGGACGAAACTAATATACCAGTAGCCTTGTCCTTTATGTTGTGATGTATATTCTTTACCCAGAGGGCCCGGTTACTCACCCGAAAGATTCATGATGTGAATCCATACAGAGAGGCATTTTGAAATAATTTACACGCTCCGAGTCTGGCCTAGCCTAAACTGGGTGCCAGAAAAATTCGTAAGAAGTAAAGGCGACCTACTAGTGTTACACACAAACATAAATACAGATTAGGTAGATAAAATTTGACTACTGCACCAGAAATTCCAGATTAGTCAAGTGATTACCAGAGTAATTTCAAATGTACCACATGTTCTTTTTTGTTTATAATAAAGTGGGAGATAAAACATTGAAAGATAAAATCTGGCGCATCGTTTTATCTAAGCAATTCAGTCTTTGTGCTGCGCTCCTGTATGTAGTTTGGTGGCATAGTAATAAAGTATCGCATAGACTGATAATATGGTGCTGACGAGCTCCAGCAATAAACCTAGCATTAGAAACACATATTTGTGAAGATGAACGATCGCCTGTCACCTTCAGCTTGACACATGATGTTGAAATATATGTTTGGGTATGTCTTATGAACGGTTAAACCGCCCCATTGAACCCGATTTGTATTTTACTTTGAAAAGCCAGTAAAAACTCTGACAAAGGGCCTGGGAAAAATGGACTCGCAGCTTTCACTGACACCAACAGTGCCTCTGCTTGTGTTGTACAATAAGGCAATTTTCTTGCCAAATCTCTCGTCTGTCAACCGAAGGGGTAATGTATCGGGAAAGACACTTTGTGACCTTTCCAAGTACTTTTTAAAATATGGCGCTGAACTGAGCCGAGTCAACAGCTGTAACCAAAGCGATCCAGATATTCCCATACGCACTTTGTCCTCATCTTCGCCAGCCAGCGAAGAGTGCCAGTTCCGATATCAGTAGCAGGCTTAATTATATGTCTTTCTTACCTTAAACAGCCGTGTTGAGTGTCTTCTAAATCCTCCGATTATTCACTCTAATTATCTTCACATTGTACCGATCCATTGCCGATACCTCACTGTTGGCCCACTATCATACAGCTTCGTAAGTAAAGTAAAATAATTAAAATATTATTTTGCCCCTGTGACGAACTAGCCATATGATACTAGACTGTAATGTTTTTTTTTTTTAATAGACCAATAGACAATGCTTAGTTGATATAGACAAGATCATGTCAGCCATCTTTAACTCCAAGAACACTACCTGGTAACAATTTTAGGTTGGGTCCTCCTGGGAGCCAAGAATGTTTAAGCACACAAGCGGCTTAATGCGGATTCAAACGAAAAATCTTTTCGCCGGCAAGCGAGCGTGCATCCACTACGCTACTGCGTCTCCAGGTTTTGAAGCTTCTCCTAAAAAAGATGTGGTTTTTATTTATGAAATGGACAAGAAAATCAAATTTATATTTTTCTTTGTCGGCAATAATTGTTATGATTTTTTGCTAATTTTGCAGTCTTGGCATGTCATGTATACATGCGTTTGAATACAAATGTTATAGATACGTTCTAAGAATATCATAGGTAAAGAGAAGAACAAATGCATCCATACTTCAAGAACTGAATCTTAAAGAATATATTAAATATATATTATTATATTATTTATTAAAGGTTGGCTATTAAAGACGGTAAACCACGGGCAATTTAAAAGTTGTAGTCACTTGAAACTTTGCGAAAATTTGAACAATAATGGAGGGGTATATGTCTTGTGAGAGAGAAAGAGGAAGGCCAAAGAGCAAATGGATGCAGGATGTTGGGGATGATCTACAGATGCAGGACTTCTTACTCGTGATAGAGAAGTTTTCTGGAAGGTTGTTATGCAGCAAGGTTCTGCAAAAGACATGCTATCTGAATGACTGATCATGTTATATTAAATGTTGAATGTTGAATTGAAAATCGACATCATAGCACCCGGGACACCCCCATAAGCGCCCGTTCCCCATTCTCAGCACCAAACGAAGTGGTCCAATTCCGATGGCACCAGTAACTGTCTGTATATTCGACTCGCCATTTGATTGAGTGTTGAGCGTCGTGGCGCAGAACGGGTCATGTTATGTTGGACTGCAACTAATTGCCCTGGTCTCCGGCTAGTTAGAACCACTAGTCTATAAGATGGATCCATTAGATGTTAATGCTAGTTGGTTTTGATTGGCGCCTTTCCGTCTTTATAGACGTCAGTCTTAAACTCCGATATGAGGAGGAATGAGACTCACAGCCCATGGAGATGGCAAGTGTAGCTAGTAAGACCCGCCTGAGTTAAGGAAAGTCTGCCACAATTAGAGTATCTGATTTCGGGACCGTAGTTTTCAGACGCTAAGCCCTCATCCTTTCTGCAGTCATTTCTTCCTTCATTCTCATTCCCTTCCTGATGTGCCCTCCTCCACACGTCACGGTTCATGGCATTTTGTTTCCGCGAGTCCATCTCAATACCTGTATCATTCATGTCCCGCTTGCACACATCTTTATATTGTAGTAAAGGTTTGCCTAGACATATTGTACCCATCTTTAATTCACCATAGAGGATGTCCATAGACTCTGCCCTCCTCCATTCTCCAGGTGTGACCCAGCCACCTGAGCCATCGTAGACTAAGCATTGAGAAGATTGTTGTAATACCTGCTTTTTTCCAGTACCTTAGTGTCTGTGATCTTGTCCTGCCTTTTACTGCCAAGTGTTTTTCTTAGGCATCGCATGTTGGTGGTTGATTAATCCCATCAATAATACTTACCCAGTTTTTGTTATAAACATCTATGAGATTGTGGGATTAGATTTAGAGTTGGTGTACCGTGCTTCCTCCCATATGGCTGATTTCTGCCTGTTTAATAGTTAGCCGTCTGGCAAGAGCGTACAGAACGAATTCTGTAGCTTCGCCAACGATCCCCAGAGATCTTGGTAAAAATTGCCTCTGTAAACCAAACGAGGGATTCGGTGACATGAACCCATGACCGCCAGAACACGAGACAAACATCTAGTGCGCTTCGACAAGGAGACTCAGTCTCCCACTTCTCACCCCTTCCCTCCTGCCACTTCCCAACCCAGCGCTGTCTATCATTCTCCAGAGCATCGCTCAGTGCTTCCAGCCTGGGAGACAGTTTTATTTATCTATCGTTCTCCAGAGCATCGCTCGGTGCTTCCAGCCTGGGAGACAGTTTTATTTATCTATCGTTCTCCAGAGCATCGCTCGGTGCTCCCAGCCTGGGAGACAGTTTTATTTATCTATCGTTCTCCAGAGCATCGCTCGGTGCTCCCAGCCTGGGAGACAGTTTTATTTATCTATCGGTCTGAGCAATACAGTAGGACAGATCGATGCTTCCCAACTTTCAAGGGCCCTAGAATGCCTACCGCTTCAGCAAACGGCATCATAGGTCTGTCTACTAAACCGTTAACAGAATGCTGTCTGTTCAAACGTTAACATAAGTTCAGACACAATGAGTGCCAATAGTAGCTTTGCTGACGCACCCTTTCCCCTCTCTCTTCCCACTTACCACGGTTTCAGGCTAAACGGTACACGCCCTTGTGTTGTTGCTAGAATTCACACAGGATTCACAAAATCAACAACGTCGACGTTTTTTCTTTACTCGGTTGTGTGTGTGTGTGTGTGTGCGTGTGCATGTGCGTGTGCGCGTGCGTGTGTGTGTGTGTGTGCGTGCGTGCGTGCGTGCGTGTGTGTGATTTTTGGTCTCGTCTTAATCGCAGCAATAGGATTTATATAACTGTTAGGACGTTTCAAACATCGACCCAAAACAATGACAATTTTGGATTGGTGGAAGGATAGTTATAATCCGCTTGAAATGGTTTGCGGGCTTAATTTTAAAAACAAATATTCAGGAAACAAATACCGAGTTTATGAGAAGAGCAAATAAAAAGAGAATTGGTGAAAGAAACCAACACCTGAAATGTTTCGGCAAACTGAGAGTTGTACCAAAACTGTGGCGCAGTGGGCAAAACTGTTTGTCTCACACTCTAAAGGTCGTAAGATCGTTTCTGGACTGTTTCGTTCCGTTTACGAGTACAGTTGTTACAAATAGTCATGGGCATCGTTGTTGGAGTGAACGGATCCTGCTTTTTAAGAAGCTAACCACAGGCGTTTAGTCGTTTGTGGAATAGTGACTTTTTCACAAGCGTTTGGTCGTTTGTGGAATGGAGACTTTTTCACAGGCGTTTAGTCGTTTGTAGAAGAGAGACTTTTTCACAGGCGTTTAGTCGTTTGTAGAAGAGAGACTTTTTCACAGGCGTTTAGTCGTTTGTTGAATAGAGACCTTTCCACAGGAGTTTAGTCGTTTGTGGAAGAGAGACTTTTTCACAGGCGTTTAGTTGTTTGTGGAATAAAGACCTATCCACAGGCGTTTAGTTGTTTGTGGAATAAAGACCTATCCACAGGCGTTTAGGTGTTTGTGGAATAAAGACCTATCCACAAGAGATGTAAATCGGTTCAATAAAGTCGAAACGTATGTACGTGTGTAATAATATTAGTAGTAATAATAACTATTAATATTATTACTACACATTGAACGTCTAATATATATATATATATATATATATATATATATATATATATATATATATATATATATATATATATATATATATATATATATATGTGTGAGTGAGTGTGTGTGTGCAATAATATAAAAGGTATAAATACTTGAAAATGGAACTTAAATACCTGGTTTAGAAAGCCGATTATAACTAAAGCCGGCACTGGGGTGACATCAGTTCTTCTGTAACAGAGCATACTGTAGATGCTGGTAGATCTGACAAGCAGCGTTCTGTCTGTATACCTGTCAAAGCTTCCCTACTTGACCAAGTGCCAACCAACAGTAAAGGTCTGGTCTGCTCTGCCATAATGTTGAGTTTTCAGGATTCATTTGCTCTCTGTGAGATAGGTCTAGTATCCTCCGTCGCGAGATTCCCCCCCCCCCCCCCCACGCCTCCCCCCGATAAGGATACATTTTCACACTTTAGGCGCATCAGGCATATGAGAAGAGCAGCCAAATTCTTTACAGACCAATCGGCCCTAGATGGGTAATGTGGTCAGCATTACGCCGGCCCTGATAAGGATACGAACCAGTAATTAAAAACTTGTAGTTTAAAACTCATTATATCACATCCACTTATAAATAACATTAGATTCCACCATATTCCAACATCCAAATTACCAAGCGAAAGTAATTAAAATACTTAAGGGAAATACATTTCAAAATTACTCTAGCCTCCTCTGCATTCCCCCTTCCCCCTTTCGCACGTAAATTTGATGTCATCCCCATGTGACTCTCGGGACCCCATTTGATCGAGGTGGGGGGGGGGGGGGGGGGGGGGGGGGGGGGGGGTAGACCCACTGCCCCCAACTCCCCTCACCCAACAAACTTATTGTACAAATCGACTAAAGCCGCGAGGATCTAACAGCCAGTATAGAAATAGGCCAAATCTGTCAAATGAATGTGCACACACAACTTAAGTTCTGGAACAAGACTAAAGTCTACAAACCAACAAATAACAATAATAATAATAATGATAATAATAATAATAATAATAATAATAATAATAATAATAATAATAATAATAATAATAATAATAATAATAATAATAATAAGAAGAAGAAGAAGAAGAAGAAGAAGAAATAGCAGTATTAGTAGTAGTAGTAGTAGTAGTAGTAGTAGTAGTAGTAGTAGTAGTAGTAGTAGTAGTAGTAGTAGTAGTAGTAGTAGTAGTAGTAGTAGTAGTAGTAGTAGTATTTGTAGAAGAAGAAGAAGAAATAGTAGTAGTAGTAGTAGTAGTAGTAGTAGTTGTAGAAGAAGATAAAGAAGAAGAAGAAGTAGTAGTAGTAGTAGTAGTAGTAGTAGTAGTAGTAGTAGTAGTAGTAGTAGTAGTAGTAGTAGTAGTAGTAGTAGTAGTAGTAGTAGTAGTAGTAGTAGTAGTAGTAGTAATAGTAGTAAAAGTAGTAGTAGTAGTAGTAGTAGTAGTAGAAATAATAATAGTAATAGTAGTAGTAGCGGTAGTAGTAGTCGTAGTGGTAGTAGTAGTAGTAGTAGTAGTAGTAGTAGTAGTAGTAGTAGTAGTAGTAGTAGTAGTAGTAGTAGTAGTAGTAGTAGTAGTAGTAATTGTAGTAGTAGTAATTGTAGTAGAAGAAGAAGAAGGAGAAGAAGAAGAAGAAGAAGAAGAAGAAGAAGAAGAAGAAGAAGAAGAAGAAGAAGAAGAAGGAGAAGGAGAAGAAGAAGAAGAAGAAGAAGAAGAAGAAGAAGAAGAAGAAGAAGAACAAGAACAAGAAGAAGAAGAAGAAGAAGAAGAACAAGAAGAACAAGAACAAGAAGAAGAAGAAGCTGAAGAAGTAGAATAAGAAGGAAAAGAAACAAAGGAAAAAGAAAAAGAAGAAGAACGTGCCAATTTCAGGATGCCTTGCAGGCCTGGGGCCATATATTCACAAAACGCAGACATTCTCTTTGGGGATCTGACCCTAGCACCTATTAGATAAATCAAGAGTGCACCAGCCACTCAACTATTAGGCGCAAATGGAAAACAGTGGCACACTAAATAAAACAGAATCACTCTAATTAAACCAGCACTTAATTACTGCGTCCACACGGCCGAATTTATTATTGATAGCATCCTCTCGCGTGACGCCCCCCCCCCCCCCCTCACATCCCCTGGTGTCGTCAAGTCTCTGGGCATAACACCCTAGGTTGTCTACTGCACCAGGGGGCTCCGACACAAAGAAAACATTAAGGAAAGAGGGTGGAAAATGGGGGAGGCGGGATGGGTTTAAAAATTGTCTAAGATAGACTG
Source organism: Candidula unifasciata (assembly GCA_905116865.2). Classification (NCBI taxonomy): domain Eukaryota; kingdom Metazoa; phylum Mollusca; class Gastropoda; order Stylommatophora; family Geomitridae; genus Candidula; species Candidula unifasciata. The sequence goes on from CAJHNH020000291.1 coordinate 496,085, forward strand.
GTAGAGACCTTACACATTTGTTTTTGGCGGGGAGAGGGAGGGGGGGGGGAAGGCGCACGGAAGGCGCCCTCTCCCTTAAAATCTTTAGGATATAAAAAATTTTCCAGCTAAGGCGCCTCAATGGGACCTAGGCCTTGGGTATGTGCTTAATAATAATAATAATAATTAATATGCTGACTGGATTAAAAAAAAACCTGAAAATAAATTTCAAATAATATATGTATAAATATTAATTGAACAAACAACTATACATGAAATTAGAGAGAGAGAGAGAGAGAGAGAGAGAGAGAGAGAGAGAGAGAGACAGACAGACAGACAGACAGACAGACAGACAGACAGACAGACAGACAGACAGACAGACAGACAGACAGACAGACAGACAGACAGACAGACAGACAGACAGACAGACAGACAGACAGACAGACAGACAGACAGACAGACAGACAGACAGACAGACAGACAGACAGACAGAGACAGAGAGAGAACGGCTGAAGCAAATAACCGCCCTTACAAATTATTGTTTAGGTGAAGAGGAAGGGAAAGATCTAGACCAAGTCCCTCTCATTATTAATTTTTATTTTTGTTATTATTTTATTTATAATAATTTTTTAGTCACTAAACTCCCACATTTCGACGGCCCTGTTCTGTTCAATAACTGGGCTGGTGGCGACGTTATAATAGATGAACAACAAAAACCACCGGACATTGCCGAGTTGTTGGGCCGATTATTTCTTTATTCAACACATGCTGAGGATTAAGGTCGCACTGACCATATCATCATCAAGTGCCTTGTCTACTACCGTGTGCGATCATTCCTGACCATAGTCTGTGTTTTTAAACATCATGTATCGGTTCATGTGCCGCTTCCCCGGTAGGACGCGACAAACGACAAATCTTTTCCAACATTGTTTATATCTGCCTCTCTTTACACATATATTTCCAGGTGTGACAACAGTTTCTAGCTTCCTTCCTCTAATAACATGGCCCCACATATGATGGCCATATAGAAGTTCGTAAGGCAGTAGTTTAGGTCTCATAGCCTTGACATGCACACACCTGTGACCGTTAAAGATGGTCGCTCGGTCGGTCGATAAATCGGTTAGTAAATCGGTCGGTCAGTCGGTCGGTCGGTCGGTCGGTCGGTGGGTGGGTGGGTGGGTGGGTGGGTCGGTCGGTCGGTCTGTCTGTCATTAGGTAGGTTGGTCGGTCAGTCAAAGGGTCGGTGTGAAAAGCTGTGACATTTTTCCAGCGGCTCCTATTTGGTGGTAGGTCCGTCGAACAAATGTAAGGGGTCTTTAAAATCTGTTAGCAGAAGGAAAAACAAAATCAACTGTCAATTAAAATGTAAAAAAAAAATAATTTTGGGGGGTGGGGGTGGGGATGGTGGTAAAGGGACTGTTCTAATATATATTAAAATCAAAACAAAAGAAATGGAATGTCTAGGGTGACTCTAGAAGTCACATGGTCGAAAAGCAACAAAGTTGGAATGAAACCAGTACTAAACTACACCAAGCAACAACAGATCAAATGGTTCGGACCTGTGTCACGACTACCACCAGACAGTGCACCATAGAAAACCCTGCCACGTAGGCAGAACAGCATCAGGGGTCGACCGCGCAAGATATAAAAAGATTGAATGACGAAGGCCGTAAAAAGTAGTATCTACGCAGCACATACAAGGCTCTCATATGATGCCTCTTTGAAACCTAACGGTGAAAGGCAGAAAAGACTACAGAAGACGATAAAGGAGAAGAATATAAATTTGCGTTTCTATTGTTTTTAAATTTTTTTTTTTAAACTATCGCAGTTAACAAGTGTAAGTTTGGTAGGAGACCTTTACAAATAAAAGATATTTCAAGAGTCTTATCGATTAAGGAACTACTGATCTAAGCGAAACTAAATGGCATACAAACCAGAGATCGTTCCTAGAGTAAATTTTCTTAGACACCCAAAGCCAGTCGACCTCCATACATTCCGCCACCTGCTTCCGTCTCGGTAAAGAGACTACACAGAGCAAGAGAGAGAGAGAGAGAGAGAGAGAGAGAGAGAGAGAGAGAGAGAAAGAAGTAGACAGAGAGAGAGAGACAGAGGTAGACAGAGAGAGAGACAGAGAAAGAGCGAGTGAGAGAGAGAGAGAAGTAGACACAGAGAAATGTAGACAGAGAGATAGAGAGAAAAATAGCGAGTTAGAGAGAGAGACAGGTAGACAGATAGAGAGAGGTAGACAGAGAGAGAGAGAGAGGCAGACAGAGAGATAGAGGTAGACAGAGAGAGATAGAGGTAGACAGAGGTAGTCAGAGAGAGAGAGAGAGAGAGAGAAGGAGCGAGAGAGAGACAGAGGTAGACAGAGAGAGAGAGAGAAAGAGCGAGAGAGAGACAGAGGTAGACAGAGAGAGACGTAGACAGAGAGAGACGTAGACAGAGAGAGAGGTAGACAGAGAGAGAGGTAGACAGAGAGAGAGACAGAGGTAGACAGAGAGAGAGAAAGAGCGAGAGAGAGAGGTAGACAGAGAGAGAAAGAGCGAGTGAGAGAGAGAGGTAGACAGGGAGAGAGAAAGAGCGAGTGAGAGAGAGAGGTAGACAGAAAGAGAGACAGAGGTAGACAGAGAGAGAGAAAGAGGTAGACAGAGAGAGAGAGAGAGAAAGAGCGAGAGAGAGACAGAGGTAGACAGAGAGAGAAAGAGCGAGAGAGAGACAGAGGTAGACAGAGAGAGAGAGGTAGACAGAGAGAGAGAGAGGTAGACAGAGAGAGATGTAGACAGAGAGAGAAAGAGCGAGAGAGAGACAGAGGTAGACAGAGAGAGAGAGAGAAAGAGCGAGAGAGAGACAGAGGTAGACAGAGAGAGAAAGAGCGAGAGAGAGACAGAGGTAGACAGAGAGAGAGAGAGGTAGACAGAGAGAGAGAGGTAGACAGAGAGAGATGTAGACAGAGAGAGAAAGAGCGAGAGAGAGACAGAGGTAGACAGAGAGAGAGAGAGAGGTAGACAGAGAGAGAGGCGGACAGAGAGAGAGAAAGAGCGAGAGAGAATGAGAGGTAGACAGAGAGAGAGAGAGAGATAATAACAGATAGTGAACTATGATAGATGACCAGATAGAGTGAGCACTTTGTTCCTAATGCTTTAAAAAGCGCAAACAAAGTTTTTTTTTTAACTTTTCATGAGCATGTACACATTGTGAGAACACCTGGTCCCTTTAGCATCTGCATGAGAGTCGCTGTCACACTCCTTATTGTTATAAACGAATCCAACATCATGAATAATAAGACGCCAAGACCCCTAGTGAACTGTCTTTTAGCACCATTGGCATTTCTTTAAATTGGTCCACACCAAATTCGACCAAGTCTGTGAAGGTTCGCCAACAATAACACACTTTCAATTGGGGAGAATATTTAACTCTTGATTGGTCTGTTTCTAATGACCATTGATTCTTCTGGCTGCTAACATCAAGCTGTCGCATAATGAGGGGTTGCAATGTTGTCTGTTTACTTTTTCGGTAATTGTAATAGAAACCTCCTTCTTCCTTTAGCTGCAGCCATACAGTAATTTTTACCCAAGAGTGAAAGGTAAAAAAAAAAAAAAAAAGGGGGGGGTGGGTGCGGTGCTATTTGGGTCTAAGCCTTGTTTAAGTACTACTAATAATAATAATCGCACATTTTATAATGTGTTGGATGGCAGAGAAAAAAAAAAGAATATATATTTGAAATAATATAGAATGTGTAAACAGATATATTAAATGAGAAGTTCTATACACGACTTTAACCCTTTCGCAATATTTTTTAAGGGGACAAAAGGGGGGAGTAAAAAAAAAAGGGGGGGGGGGTTGTCAGGGACCCTCCTTTAAAATAATGGGGTGGGGGGGGGGGCTTAAAAATGTGGGGCTGATGGGTGTGGGGGAAGGGATTGGATCTGATTAAATGTGCTTAAGCCGCCCCCACCCCCTCCTCTTTCCCCGGTTCCTGAGCCTTTCCTTTATGTTTGCTTATCTCTTTATTAGTCGTTACATCTACGAACTGTTGATGAGCTGTCAAAGCCAGGCCTGACCAATCGTAACACGTTCTGCAGAAATCAACTCGGCGTGTGCTGAATTATTTATACGCTTGATTGATTATTCTACCGCGTCTTCTTCACTTTCAAAATGACTTTCCATGCGTAGGGTCTCTTTACGGTAAAGGTGCGATACGTGGGATTTTGGTAGACGCATCCAACTTCAGAATCATCACTCATATGTTTATCATAGCTGTTCAACATTTACGCTATCCTAGTTATATATAGCTTTGATGAATGAGTTCTAGCTCTAGCTCATTAGTTCTACCGCAAGTCCACGAGTTCTATCCCCAGCCCACGAGTTCTATCCCTAGCTCACGAGTTCTAACCCTAGTCCACGAGTCCTAGCCTTAGCCCACGAGTTCTATCCCTAGCTCATGAGTTCTATCCCTAGCTCACGAGTTCTAACCCTAGTCCACGAGTCCTAGCCTTAGCCCACGAGTTCTATCCCTAGCTCATGAGTTCTAGGCCTAGCACATGAGTTCTACCCCTAGCCCACGAGTTCTACCCCTAGCCCACGAGTTCTACCCCTAGCCCACGAGTTCTACCCCTAGCCCACGAGTTCTACCCCTAGCCCACGAGTTCTACCCCTAGCCCACGAGTTCTGCCCCTAGCCCGCGAGTTCTACCCCTAGCCCACGAGTTCTACCCCTAGCCCACGAGTTCTGCCCCTAGCCCACGAGTTCTGCCCCTAGCCCACGAGTTCTACCCCTAGCCCACGAGTTCTATCCCTAGCCCACGAGTTCTACCCCTAGCCCGCGAGTTCTACCCCTAGCCCGCGAGTTCTACCCCTAGCCCACGAGTTCTACCCCTAGCCCACGAGTTCTACCCCTAGCCCACGAGTTCTACCCCTAGCCCACGAGTTCTACCACTAGCCCACGAGTTCCAGCGCTAGCCCACGAGTTCCACCCCTAGCCCACGAGTTCCACCGCTAGCCCATGAGTTCTACCCCTAGCCCACGAGTTCCACCGCTATCCCACGAGTTCCACCCCTAGCCCACGAGTTCCACCGCTAGCCCACGAGTTCCACCCCTAGCCCACGAGTTCTGCCCCTAGCCCAAGAGTTCTACCCCTAGCCCACGAGTTCCACCGCTAGCCCATGAGTTCTACCCCTAGCCCACGAGTTCCACCGCTATCCCACGAGTTCCACCGCTAGCCCATGAGTTCTACCCCTAGCCCACGAGTTCCACACCTAGCCTATGAGTTCTACCCCTAGCCCACGAGTTCCACCGCTAGCCCACGAGTGCTACCCCTAGCCCACGAGTTCTATTTCTTGCCCACAAGTTCTACCCCTAGCCCACGAGTTCTATTTCTTGCCCACGAGTTCTACCCCTAGCCCACGAGTTCTATTTCTTGCCCACAAGTTCTACCCCTAGCCTGCGAGCGCTGAACATAGGCTCAAAAGCCCTAATTCATAGCACCAGGTCCATGTTTCAGACTCCTTGAGGTGCTACCGTCCACAAATTTGGCCCTTGTCTCTTCTAACTTGTCCACTGTCGCCATGCCATGTCACTGACACAATGCTCAAGGACTGATGGAAAGTTTTACAAGATCTTAGCGATAGTACTTTTCATAAAGCAATGAGAGGAAAGTCTTTTGACCAATTTTAAAAAAAAAGTATTTCAAAGTGAATTAAAATAATTATATACAATTCGATACACACATTATGCTATTTTTACATTATATGCAATTTTACTTCTATCCTAAATCTCCCCCCGAAAATGACAGTGGGATATTTTAGGAGGTGGTAGATAGGCTGCATGCAGTCGTGGGACCTAGACTGCACGCAGTCGTAGGACCTAGACTGCACTCTTCCGTGGGACGTAGGTGGGTTGGGGTTAGACCCAGTTCTATGTGTTTGGGGTAGTTTATAGCATCTTAAAGCCGAGAAACACGCTCTTACCACCCTCGTAAAAATTAGTCTGTCCTGTGACGTCATCCTGGGGGAAGTTATTGAGAAAGCACCGAATTTGTATCTAATTTTAGATTTTTTAAAATTATTTATTTGGGGCACCACCCAGCCTGAACCCTACCCCACATTCCTTATTATTTTAAAGGGAAGTATCTTAAGTAAACTATTCCTAAATTAAGTAAGGTGTTCCAAAGTAGAGTATTCAAAATTTAAAAAAAAACTATTCTAAAGTACATTATTCAATAACTATAAACATTTATACAAGGCTTGGTCTATTAAAGAACTCTCACTCACCCCCGTCCCCCCCCCCTACCCCAAATAATCCTAGAGAATTTGTAAGCAAGCTCAGTGTCTCCAATCTCAGTGTTTTCTCATTGTCGGCGCTCTTGATGGCATGTAATGTTGCTAATGCCTAGTATCTGTCTGTCTGGTTTTCTTTACCGGTAATGTGTTCGTTGTGTCTATGTGTATAGATTGTGTCTATGTGTATAGATTGTGTCTATGTGTATAGATTGTGTTTGTGTCTATGTGTATAGATTGTGTCTATGTGTATAGATTGTGTTTGTGTCTCTTCGTTGTGTCTATGTGTATGGATTGTGTTTGTGTCTCTTTGTTGTGTCTATGTGTATAGATTGTGTTTGTGTCTCTTTGTTGTGTCTATGTGTATAGATTGTGTTTGTGTCTCTTTGTTGTGTCTATGTGTATAGATTGTGTTTGTGTCTCTTTGTTGTGTCTATGTGTATAGATTGTGTTTGTGTCTATGTGTATAGATTGTGTTTCTGTCTCTTTGTTGTGTCTATGTGTATAGATTGTGTTTGTGTCTCTTTGTTGTGTCTATGTGTATAGATTGTGTTTGTGTCACTTCGTTATGACAATGTGTATAGATTGTGCTTGTGTCTCTTTGTTGTGTCTATGTGTATAGATTGTGTTTGTGTCTCTTTGTTGTGTCTATGTGTATAGATTGTGTTTGTGTCTCTTCGTTGTGTCTATGTGTATAGATTGTGTTTGTGTCTCTTTGTTGTGTCTATGTGTATAGATTGTGTTTGTGTCTCTTTGTTGTGTCTATGTGTATAGATTGTGTTTGTGTCTCTTCGTTATGTCTATGTGTATAGATAGTGTTTGTGTCTCTTTGTTGTGTCTATGTGTATAGATTGTGTTTGTGTCTCTTTGTTGTGTCTATGTGTATAGATTGTGTTTGTGTCTCTTTGTTGCGTCTATGTGTATAGACTGTGTTTGTGTCTCTTCGTTGTGTCTATTCGTTGTGTCTATGTGTATAGATTGTGTTTCTGTCTCTTTGTTGTGTCTATGTGTATAGATTGTGTTTGTGTCTCTTCGTTGTGTCTATGTGTATAGATTGTGTTTGTGTCTCTTCGTTATGTCTATGTGTATATATTGTGTTTGTGTCTCTTTGTTGTGTCTATGTGTATAGATTGTGTTTGTGTCTCTTCGTTGTGTCTATGTGTATAGATTGTGTTTGTGTCTCTTCGTTATGACAATGTGTATAGATTGTGTTTGTGTCTCTTTGTTGTGTCTATGTGTATAGATTGTGTTTGTGTCTCTTCGTTATGTCTATGTGTATAGATTGTGTTTGTGTCTCTTCGTTATGTCTATGTGTATAGATTGTGTTTGTGTCTCTTCGTTATGTCTATGTGTATAGATTGTGTTTGTGTCTCTTTGTTGTGTCTATGTGTATAGATTGTGTTTGTGTCTCTTTGTTGTGTCTATGTGTATAGATTGTGTTTGTGTCTCTTTGTTGTGTCTATGTGTATAGATTGTGTTTGTGTCTCTTTGTTGTGTCTATGTTAATAGATTGTGACTGCGTCTATCCGTTGTGTCTATGTGTATTGGTTAGTTGCGTATCCTTTACAGAACGTTGCAGAACCAACCCCAACAGCCCCTGGCTCTTGTGTGGTTTTTTGAGGCAAATTTACGTCCAGTAGTTTGCCATTGCTTCTGGACTCTCGGTTTTCTTGATACCACTGTCGAAACTAATGAAAGGCGCATGGCCCGCAGTTGGGATCGTACCCGGCATCCTGTCATTACGAAGCGTTCGCATCTTCTTAGGTCTATATGTATAGATTGTATTTATGTCTATTCGTTGTGTCTACGTGTAAAGATTGTGTTTACGTCTATTCTTTGTGTCTATGTGTATAGATTGTGTTTATGTCTCTTCGTTGTGTCTATGTGTATAGATTGTGTGTGTGTGTCTCTTTTTTGTATATGTGTATATATTGTGTTTGTGTCTATTCGTTGTGCCCACGAGTTCCACCCCTAACCCACGAGTTCTACCCCTAGCCCACGAGTTCTATCCCCAGCCCACGAGTTCCACCCCTAACCCACGAGTTATATCCCCAGCCCACGAGTTCAATCCCCAGCCCACGAGTTCTACCCCTAGCCCACGAGTTCTATCCCCAGCACACGAGTTCTATCCCCAGCCCACGAGTTCTATCCCCAGCCCACGAGTTCTATCCCCAGCTCACGAGTTCTACCCCTAGCCCACGAGTTCTATCCCCAGCCCACGAGTTCTATCCCCAGCCCACGAGTTCCACCCCTAGCCCACGAGTTCCACCCCTAGCCCACGAGTTCCACCCCTAACCCACGAGTTATATCCCCAGCCCACGAGTTCTATCCCCAGCCCACGAGTTCTATCCCCAGCCCACGAGTTCTATCCCCAGCCCACGAGTACCACACCTAGCCCACGAGTACCACACCTAGCGCACGAGTTCCACACCTAGCCCACGAGTTCCACCCCTAGTCCACGAGTTCCACCCCTAGCCCACGAGTTCCACACCTAGCCCACGAGTTCCCCCCCCCCTAGTCCACGAGTTCCACCCCTAGCCCACGAGTTCCACACCTAGCCCACGAGTTCCACCCCTAGTCCACGAGTTCCACCCCTAGTCCACGAGTTCCACCCATAGTCCACGAGTTCCACCCCTAGCCCACGAGTTCCACCCCTAGTCCACGAGTTCCACCCCTAGTCCACGAGTTCCACCCCTAGTCCACGAGTTCCACCCGTAGTCCACGAGTTCCACACCTAGCCCACGAGTTCCACACCTAGCCCACGAGTTCCACCCCTAGCCCACGAGTACCACACCTAGCTCACGAGTTCCACACCTAGTCCACGAGTTCCACCCCTAGCCCACGAGTTTCACCCCTAGTCCACGAGTTCCACCCATAATCCACGAGTTCCACACCTAGCCTACGAGTTCCACCGCTAGTCCACGAGTTCCACCGCTAGTCCACGAGTTCCACCCATAGTCCACGAGTTCCACCCCTAGTTCACGAGTTCCACCGCTAGTCCACGAGTTCCACCCCTAGTCCACGAGTTCCACCCCTAGTCCACGTGTTCCATCGCTAGTCTATGGAGATTTCAAGAGGGCGTCAAGCAATAGTGAAAGTTAGTTCATTTTTGCATGTACATGTAATAATCCCTTATGTTCACAATTTGCTTTAGTGTCATCATAAATCAAACATTTGAAAAACTATTTATTAAACAAAACAAGGACGTTTCTGTTTTCATGAACAGTTTGCATCTACGTATAAAAATTTAATATGATAACAGGCGAGCTCAATTTTACATTGAGAACACATTGTAACCAAAACGTTTCTGCATATTTTCTGTTTTGCTTGTTGTGGAGTTTTTTGTTCTGCTCTTTTCAATCACACGTTTTTAGTGTTTTGCGTTTTGTTTGGGGCCTGAGTTGTGTGTGTGTGTGTGTGGGGGGGGGGGGGGCGGTCTTGTCATATAATCAATGGGGACGTGGGGGTTCGCAATAAACTCAAGGAATGTAGGGATTTTGTTATATACTCAAGGGGCGTGGGGGTCTTGTGAAATAATGAAAAGGAGCGAGACCTGAAAAGGGTTGGAGGCGGCTCGACTAGAGGGGCCAAATGCCATGACAGATCTCCCTACATTACCTCTTGAAAGCAACACAAGCGATTTAAATCAATATGGCCAACCCTCAACCATGAAATCAATAAATCATTCCTCAAATTAATGCTGGCCTGTAAGCTCTTACAATAGACTTTAAAAATGTCTATTTGACATCGCTCAAAGTCTGTTTAATCTCATTCATCGCACACCACACAACATTCCCTAATTCAGCTCGCCATTGTGAGTAAACCCGCCATAGTTCAATAATTTAGTTGCCAGCTTGGCCGGTATAGACCAAAATTAGTTTTACTGTCTAAAATTGATCAGGAAGGCGGGTCATATCGACGTCAAGCTTCGTTTTCTTGATTCTATATGAACATTCCAAAAGTTTCAAGTAATTAATGGCTTTTGGAAAGGGAGGGGGGGGGGGGGGGGGGGGGGGGGGGGGGGGTCCTTGTCTAAAATAACTTCAAAATCCCATCGATACTATTTCGAAATTCATTGTTATGACAGATACCTCCGCAACATTGCTATAATTTCCATATTAGTGACAGTTTCAAAATGTCAACCCTTTTTTTTTCGCGAATATATCTTTCTCCCCCCCCCCCTCACCCCTCCCACATACACACACTAATTTCTGTGTTTGAGTGTGTGAGAATATGCAGCATGAAATGTAATACTGTTTTATGTTTGTGTGCTGCGAAAATCATAAAAGTAAACTTTTCCCCCAGCTTTTATATGATTTCACAACTATGGCTAAAGGAATGATTGAAAGATAGCAGACCTGATACAAGGGTCCTAGCAATTTGAGTAGCTCTTTCATCTGTTGGGTTACTGGCTATTTCTGAGACCTACACGTGCTACACACTTGAACTTGCCTAACTTGTCAGTAAAGGACCATTTTCAACGCCTGTTTTGGTCATATAGGGCCTGGCCTGTATTCATAGATTCATCGGCACTCCTTTACTTCCCAGGATTTTACCTTTTTTCCATTTAAAGCTGGCTCGACGTGGGAGCCAAGGTCAGTTTTGAAGACACGTCCTGCTCCGTTTGGAATGTAACTCATGGCCTTCAGTTCCACAGGCGAGCGTCTAGTCGCTGGACCAGGGCGGCTCATCTCTACTAGTTGTAGGTTAAGCAACTAACCTGTCCATATAAGATGGCTGTGGGTTCTTCTAGTTTTTTTTTCTGCGCGTTCACCAGCTGTAAACTCTGGCGGAAAGTTCTGGTTGTTCGTCCACATCTGCACTGCAGTCTTCTTCCAGAACCAAAGTGTTGCGTATGCATTCGTTTGACAGATCTGACTCATTTGTGTGCAGACTGTTTGTTTCTTGCCTCTCAGGCAGATGCACTCTGACTTTGAAGGCAGCTCGCAATTAGTCGACTCTTACGACATGCTTTTTGGATTGCAGTGTGTCTTTTCTTGTTTTCCCTGCAACAGGGCACCGGAACCGACATTGAAAGACTGTGGGTTAAATCAGTATAGATGACCTGTCCATACTTTAAAGTTCTTTATTAAGGTATACCACCCTACCTGTATTCAGTAGTTGTATCTTTATGTGGATTACCCTTCCATATCGCATTAGTATACCTGTTCTTCCATTTTCATCAGCTTTAGGTAAAGGTAAGTTGTCAATCCATGTTCATCAGCTATAGGTAAAGGTAAGTTGTCAGTCCATTTTCATCAGCTGTAGGTAAAGGTATGTTATCTCTACTTTCCATAATTTTAGGTAAACATGGATTACTCGTCAATATCCAATATGTATAGGTTAATGGAGATTACCACTTCATATTCCATAACTATATGGTAAGGTAGATTACTAGTTCATATTCCATAATTATAGGCATGGGTAGATTACTAGTTTAAATTCCGTAATTATATACAAATGTAGATTACTGGTTCATATTCCATAATTCTAGGCAAAGGTAGATTACTAGTCCATATCCCATAATTATTGGCTGAGGTAGATTACTAGTCTAATCCCCGTACTCATGTGGAACGACTTTTTCGTTAATTTGACGCCCCACGCCTGCTATTGCCGGGGACTAATACAAAGTGACGGTCGAACAATACTTCCGGGACCTCTCCACGGGTGATCCTCATCCGAGTTATGGTACTTTCTGTCTCCAAATGTCTATTGCTCAATGTGATGTCCCGGGGGAGGGGGGGAGGAAGGGGGGGGGGGAGAGGAAAAGGGGGGGGGGGGCTTAAAAGAAAAAAAAATACTAGTCCATATTCAATAATTATAGGCAAACGTAGATTACTAGTTTATGTTCTATAAATATGCGCAAAGATAGATAACATTTTCATATTCCATAATTATAGGCAAAGGTAGATTGCTAGTCCATATTCTATAATGACATGTAAGTTGTATCACTACTCTATATTCCATAATTATAGGCATAGGTGGATTAATGAGTAATATTCTATAATTATATACAAAGGTATATTGGTAGTTCATATTTCATAATTACAGATTAGGTAGATTAGTAGTTTATTTTCCATAATTAGAGGCTCGGGTAGATTACTAGTTAATATTACATAGAGATAGGGTAAGGCAGATTATTGTGTCTGCAGTTGCCTATAAAAATAGATTGAGGGCCTCATTTATGATAATTCATTCACGGATCCGTCTCCCCATTGTTGCAGCTAAAAATCGATCACCTGTCAATACACCATATTTGTAGGTAAGTGTCGATTGCCTGTTTGTATTCCATAGTTGCCTGTTATCCGATATTGAGGACCTAGTTAGTAACCTCCTCAATATGGGACGCATTTTGTTCCCTTTCTGTTTTAAAACTCGCCCCGGCTGCTGTCAGTGACCCAAAATATAACCTACGGGTCGAACAACGTTTCTGTGTGATTCCCATCCAAATGGTAGCATTTTGTATCACCGGATATTTATCGCTTGTCGTGCGGTCGGTACTTGTTGATTCGAGCGTCAATCAAGCAGTCAGTCAGTCAGTCAGTCAATCAGTCAGTCAGTCAGTCAGTTGAGGACCTTGTTTCGTCAAGATGTTTAGTAAATTATGTAGTAGTCCTGACGACAGGAAAGATTAACAGTTGAAAAGCTAAAGATTAAATCGAGAAAAGTAATGCTCAAAACTATGAAAAGTAGTAACTGTAGCAAAGCACCTGACGAGATAAGCGAAAATGGCCTGACTAAAAACTGTGCAATGTATTGTTCGTGTCCGCATTATTTAAACTATGAAAAGTGTTGATTTTTCTCAAACGCCTTCGAAGATGCCTAGGTGTTGTCGCTAGAGCTACGGAGCACTGCCTCGACGAAGCCGTCTTTCTGCCAATCGTGTAACAATTCTGCTGACATGATTTTCAATAAAACAACTCTAGTGACTATCTATTTTCCTCTGAAACTTTTACTTCAAGTTTGTATAACTGTTAACCAGGGACTTATAACATTAATATTTAACTGTCAGCACTAAAATTGAGTTCATGTTAAATGAGTGTTTCTCTTAAAAAGCTAGTCCTTGTTAACGAGGTACTACTGCATAAATAGCATGGCGTTTTGCAGTAAACATGTTGATAATCTTTTCTCAGCTTCAGAAATATTGTTAGCGACGCCTTGCGGCTATTCAAATGGCACGAGAATTAGATTCAAAAGCACTGAATGGAACTTAAAAAAAACGTTGATGGAAATAGAGAATAGAGGACGCGTCCCTGAGAGAATAGAGAACGCATTTTTCCGAGTGTCACATCTTTCATCGGCTGTGGCAGTGCAGGATGATCATAAACCGCTTACATATGTCAAATTGTTCTTATCAGGGGCGTGGACGCAATGAAAATATTGGGGGTCCTGTTGAGTGGAGGGGTCGTCTTACAAAGTTACTATTACGCGCTTTTAAAAAAAAAACCAAGAGGGTGGGGAGAGGCCTAAGATTTATTTAAGCCCGGAATAACAATAAATAATAATAAGAATAATAATAATAATATGCTGACAGTAAAGAGAATAATAGGATGGGGAAAGAACTTTCATTAGTGGTTGGGTTAGGAATTGGGGGAAAGGGGCTGTCTTGGCTCAGAGGGGGAAAGGGGGGAGGGGAGGTTCAAGTTGCCTGTCGCCATTTCTAGCGCCCGTGATTTTCATTCCAGATTTTGTAGTCAATGTTCCCCTTATCGTCAACATTATCATTATCATAGTTATCAACATTCTCACTGCTGTCATTATCTGAATCTTCATCACAGTTGCTGTATTCCCTTTAGCTTACTCATACAAACTCTTGTTACGTTATTCATTGTCTGCTGGAGCTTACAGGGTGATTATTGATTAGTAAGTAGTGAAAAGAATCAGTACATCACTCTGGACAGAACCATATGTACTACGATCCCCTCCTCAGTAGCTCCAGAAGAGTAAAAGGGCTGATAACGCACGTTCTGTGTTGATTAATCAGACATTTTGTGCCCTTGGTGGAACGTTTATGTCTGGCCGCTCCAGGTTGGTCCCTATGTCCACCAACCTGCACAGGGATACGGAGTCCTACTCATTGTCATGATCTTCTTGGCGATATGCATCTTGCCTGGCAATAATGACATCGTTCTTGTACAGTAGCGGGCCAGTCGTGGTGACCGCCTTGTCTGGCAGAGAATCTGCACGCTCTTTGTCTTGCCCACCGGCATTGCCCGGCACGAAGATAAACATTAGGCCAAGTTAGTCTTGATACATTTAATCAGAGAATCCATTCTGGTTTGTACATTTTCCTGTATTGTCACACTCAACAGGCGATGTAGAGAAGAGAATCCTGCTGCTGTTAATGCAGAGGTCAACGCTCTCATCGGTGAAAATTCAGACGAAGCAGATGCAATAATCTATACAGACGGATCCGTTATACGCCAAAGAAGAAGCGCATAGGCATTTACAGCACGCTCAGCGGGCAGAACAGTCAAAGAAGCCGACGGCGCTTTCTCCATGACAACCAGCAGCATGACGATGGAGGTGATGGCAGTGACGCAAGCGTTTGCCTGGCTTGAAACACAAAAATACACCCGTGTATGTATACTCAGTGATTCAATGAGTATGATCTGGAGGGTTCAGGCAGGTTCAGTGCGAAGACAATGGCTTGAATCATTACAGAAGTCCACTGTGCGTGGAGTCACCTTTATTTTTGTTCCGGGACACGCAGGCGTCGATGGAAATGAAAGAGCTGACAGGTTGGCTGGATCCGCTATCACTTCCGACGGTCAGCCTATGGATCATTCTGATATTATCAATGCCCTCAGAGAAATGGGAAGGATAGAGGACTTTGGTGGCAGTGAATCCACATCACTCGCCAGAATGGCAGACTTGGGAATTAAGATCGGCACAGCAAAAAACGAGACGCACACCAGACACGCCAGAAGACTTGTTAATCAACATAGAACTGGTACTATTAGCCATCGGACGTTGGGGTTCATACTGAGGGGAGGATCTGAGCACCTATGGACACGTCCGGAGTGCAATGAGGATAACCCAGCTAACTAACTAACCAACTGATCCATTCTGGTTTGATAAGGGTGGTTTGGATTTTCTTCGAGCATATTAATTGAATCGCTCAGTATGCACTCCTGCATGAAACAGGGGGGAGGAGCTGGGGGAGGAGGAACTCAATAGGCCTAATACTTAATAAAGCTTGTAATAATAATAAAAATAATAATAGTATCATATAATAATATTAATAATAATGTAAAGTAGTAATAATGTTTTAACAGGGTATCGTCTTCCGACTCTAATGAATACAATAAAATGATAAAAGTTAGATCATGCGAAAAGAATGGCATCAGTCGTTACAAAAGGCAGTGTTTCGAACCATCACATTTATGTTTGTTCCAGGAACTAGGTAACCAGGGTTATGGATGCCCTCGCAGGCAACGCCAACGTAGGGTGTAAAACTTTTATGGACAGAATGCTTATAACTAATGCTTCTCCGACTCGGACGCGAAATCTGGATATATCACTTACAGCCAGTGTTGCCCCTTTTCTTTGAAAAAAAAAAAACATCCAAAAAGGAGTCAAAAAGTATTTAAAAACATCTGAATTTGCGTGGATAACATCTAGAAAAAACATCCAAATGGAAAGAGTCACAAATTACATAGCAATTGATATGACTTACCCTATAGAGTTATGTCCTCATCTTTACTGAAGTCTGCCTCACAAGATCCATAGGATAAACTTAGCTTGGATGATAAAGTTGAAGCTTCAGATCAAAAATGACTCTGGTATGCTGTTCCAATTTCTTTTAATACCCCTTCAGGGAGCAGATAAGTGGAACAGCTTTTTCCTACTCTTATCAGGCCCAATTTTATTGTCGAGATAGCATTTAAGAGGTCCCATTTTATCCTGTTTCTTAGGTTAGATTTGATAAATTCGCTCCAAATGAAAAACTTCCAGTAAAACATCTACCATCTAAACGCCAAAAATGCCATCTAAATGCAAGGAAAAACATATAAATCTGAATTTAAAACATCCAAAGTGGCAACACTACTTAGAGCAGCCTGACCTGAAAACCTCGCAGGAGTTGACATTTGCTACATCAAACAAAGAGAGCTGACTTATTGTAGCAGCTAGCCGATCGCTTGCTGATCGAATGGTCGTTAATGGGGTCATGACAGAAAATACTTTAGCTCCCAGGTCGATTCAGCCTAGAGTGGGTACCAGGTATAGTCCCAGGAAGTAAAATCGGCCGGCCTGATGTGCACAACAGAGCTGATTGGTTTACAAATATATCTAACTCTAAACGCGTAATACACCTGCAGATGTGGAAAAGGGAACTATACTTTTACTTCACATCAGCAAGTACAGAACAGGAGTCGTCAGCGCAAACCCACTAAGAAACATGCTGAGGAGAAAATCGGAGCATCTATGGGTATGCCCGACACACACTGGATGAACAATGAACTGTAGACAAGTTCTTCTATCAGTTTTTTCAACGTAAGGCGAGAACAGAACGCTAATATAACATTAGATGCGCCGGATTTTGAATCCAAAGACCTTGGCTGCCAAGTTGAGCCGGCTTTGAGTGGGTACCAGGTAAACTCCTGTGAAGTAAAGGCGGCCGGCGTGATGCTGACCACATCATTCATGGAGTGCCTAATGGTCTATAAAATGTAGGTTTAGCCCTATATGCCCAATACCCCTGAATGGGTGGGAAAGGGTCTTGTACTGTGCATATCATAATATGCTAAAGGAAACTGGATTCTCTGCACCTGGTTGATAAGGGTGTCCTGTTTGTTAATGTCTTTCAAGATATCTTTATGACATTATTAGTTAATGGACCGATCATCCTTATCACACAATCGGAAAAGCTCATAAGCGTTCGGATCCTTTCTTTAGTATCACCCTTGTGTGTGGCGACCGTCACAGCAGTTCTGCGTTAGTTTTGCTATTCTCTAACTGCCTGGTAACAACTTACCGTCGATTCCTGAATCATCTACTTGTTCTGTCTCATTGAGAGCATTCAGAATATCAGCCTGGTAGATCTCTTTTCCTGTGCCTATCGTGGGCCCCCTTAACAATTACTGCGTGAAAGAGCAGGTTGTCTAAACAAATAAGGGCGCGGAATTAGTTAGTTAGTTAGTTAGTTAGTCTTTCCTCTTGTGTCGAGTGCGGCACATAGGGCAGAGGTCATGACTCTCCATGCATGGCGGTTCGTTGCAATCTGTTGTAGGTCTTGAATGTTTGAGTGGCCCATGAGTGAGCCTTCCCTGATGATAGTTCTACGTAGGGTTTCCCTTGGTCTTCCACGAGATCTTTTCCCCTGTGGTGTCCAAATGAGGGCTTGGTAAGGAAGTCTTGATTTATCCATTCTAAGGGCTTGGCCGACATAGTTCCAGCGGCGTTTTCGTATAAAATTAGACACATACTCTTGCCTGGATTCTTGCCTTATTTGTGTATTGGTTCGGAAATCTGACCTTTTGAAATTTAGTATTCTTCTAAGGCATTTATTTTCAAAACTGTCTAATTTTGTGTCTAGAGTTTTCGTTGATTTCCAGCTCTCGCATCCACGCAGTGGGCGGGAAGGCCATTGCATTATATTCCTTACGTCCTTCTTAGGACGTTATTTTTTGTTATTTGAAGCCCCACTCTGGCTTTTGCCAGGGGCCGCAATATAGGCAGGTCATCATTATGGCCAAATGTCTGAACGCGGTTTCTGGGACCTCTCCACGGTGATCCTCATCCGCACGGTGGCACTTTGTGTCATCGGGTGTTTATCGCCTGTGTGATGTCCTGGTGGGGTAAAAAAAGCCAATCCAATCCAAGGCCATTGCTTCTTTCTGATTTCAGTTTATTTGATATCTGTCCATTGGTTATTGATTAACCCAAATGATAACTAGTAATTTCTATTTAAGATACTCTGCTTCCAAACCAGAGATGCCCTAGGGAGCAAGAGAGGTGGACAGTTTATCAGACATCTCTCGTGTCTGTGAATTACTTAGGCGGCTCAGGACAGAGATGCGCCAAGTTTTGCAGACTGGCTGAGCGAAAAGATATAGCAGCATCTAAAATATAGTCTGACGTTATTCGTGGAACAGTTCCAAATTTGAGACAACACCATCCGGGAGATTTTACAACCAGAGATTTGCTCATGTCTCATCATAATATCGTCTTGTGCTGGCTTTGGCGGCTTTCTGACTGATTTTTCTTTTCTTGTGTTGGTAGAGACTGTTACGTCATAATGGTGAAAATAAAAGAGATGACAGATTGGCTGGCTATGTCCTAGTTGCAAATAGCCTTCCTATGGATCACGCCACCATTGTTGTTGTCGTTACAGAAATAGGTCGATCGGAGAACTTTGGGAGTGACCTGTCCACATCGCAACTAAGGACGGGAACACTGGAAGCAATGATCAGCACAACTAGAACGACAGACGCACCAGACTTAGGAGAAGTCTTGTCACCGGACATAGGATTAGCAGTTTGTGTGTGTGTGTGTGTGTGTTGTTGTTGTTGTCCATCAAGATGATGATGACCACTTTTTTTTCATCAAGTATGAGTACGAAGGTGGCTGATGAGGCCAACGCGGGCCCGAAAAGTTCTTGGACAGTGAGGACAGGGAATGAGCGTTGTGCCAGGGAGGAGATCTTCTGCAGTTGCCTTTCTGTGCATCCTTTTCTTAATAAGTCTTGCTGTTCTGTTTGCTTCACATGTAGTCGCACCCTTGTGTAGAGTTGCACGTCATGCATTTCGGTCTTGAGAGGTAGCCTCCCAGTTGGTGTCATTTATCCCAAATGCTTTGAGTAAAGACTTCAAAATGTCATTAAAGGGTTTCTTTTGCCCGCCTTGGGAACGTTTTCCATTTTGCAGCTCACCATACAAGATTAGCAGTAGTAACAACGGGATTCCGATGTATGCGCGTCCGTGGCTTAGGCGTTGCCAGTCCGACTCGTAATTCCATCGAAACCCACGGCTGGCTGCGTGGATTTTTATCATGGTATGGGGAGTTGCAGGTCGACCCAGCCTAAAATGGGTACCAGGATGGCTGTCCTGGCGAAGTAAAGACGTCTGGTGTAATGCTGACCACATTACCCACATAGTGCCGATGGTCTGTTAAAGTATGGGACGCTCTTCCCATTTACCTTATCGCCCAAGGCGTAAAAATGGATCTTTCCTTTTCTTTACGTTACTTTGCTTTACTTGCTCTGATGAATAAGTTAGAGGGAAAATCTGAGCATCCATGGGGGTGTCCGGAATACCGTAAAGATGCCCAGACTCATACAAGTTGAGAAAACTTGAGAACAGTACAACTAGTATGTCTTTACCCTGGAACCCACAGGGGCATTGACACAAAGGCACATACAAAATACATGGGAAAGGGAGCAAGAGAGTGAAGTTAAAAGCGGGCAAGACATGAGCAAGCTGCATGCTATGGCAATGGATAGGGTGATTTAGTGGCAGAAGGCTGAGATTATGTGATCTAATGGGAGCTAATCAAGGCAGAAGAGCCTTTATTAATGAGGTATCCTCTTAATGGGATGATAATGATGATGATGGCAAACGACCACTGTGGAACCAAAAGCCCAGCTATGACATCTGACGGAATCGACGTTAGAAGACAAGTATTCTGGACACAGATCTTGGTAAGAAAATTGGCAAGAGGAAGAATGGTCTGTATGTTTTTAACGTCAGTGCGTCATTGGCTGCCACAAGAGAATTAGTTTATGTCAGTGTTTCCCAAACATTTTTGTACCATGCTCCATCTAAGCCTTTCTAAAATTCTTGTACCCCTTATGTAACTGGGCGAGTCCATTTTCGACCGTTACCCCCCCCCCCCCCCCGTTAAAAACAAAGGCCCCCCCCCCCCCCCCCACCCGCTTTAACAATCAAATAACATCCTTAAACAATCAAATTGCTACCGTTAGCAATCAAATTGGTACCTTTAACAATAAATTTGCTACCGTTAACAATCAAATTGCCTCCTTTACAATCAAATTGCCTGCTTTAACAATCAAATTAGTACCTTTAACAATCAAATTGCCTGCTTGAACAATCAAATTGCCTCACTTGTTGGTCATGGACCCCATGGGTGGAAGCACTAGTTTATGTAAATGGCAGGACTTTGTAGATGCGGGAATCCCCTGGGAAGAATGCGAGTGGCCTAAAAGATCTATCATCATCAAGTGTCCTGCCGACTAGCGTAAGCTATCATGCCTCTCCACAATCCGCGATCAGCAACTGTGTGTATCCGTTCTGACACCACTCCACGCACTGACAAAAAGCTGTCAAGAACCTCTTCGCGTTGTTTTCCCATATCTTTCTTTCCACAGATCTTTCCAGTGGTCACAACATATTCCAGTTTATCTCTTCTCATAACATGACCAAAAAAATGACGACTTGTCTCTGATGTATCTGATCTTCGAGCATTCGCCTGTTTCAAAACATGCGGGTTGCTCCTCTTAGCTGTCTAATAACTTCTAACGATGTGTAATTCAATCCACCGTCTTTTTTAGGATGACATTTTTCGTTATTAGAAGCCCTACTCTGGCTCTTGCCTGGGGGCCGCAATATAGCCAGGCCATTGATATGGCCTATGGCTGAACGCGGTTTCTGGGACCTTTCCATGGTGATCCTCATCCACATGGTGGCACAATGTGTCATCGGGTGTTTATCGCTTGTGTGATGTCCTGGTGGGGTAAAAAGTCAGTCAGTCAGTCAGACTTCTAATGATTCTTCTGTAAAACTTTAAGTTTAAAAAGGCCTCAAGCTATTGTTTGGCTTGTTTTTTAAAAGATATAAACCCTTATATTATACAAGATTATGATTACTTAAAGATATTGAACTTGGACAGGAAACGATTAGACAATGTACTGAATGGATAAACAGAAGGACTGGTCGTATCTCAGAACTTGGACAGAAAACGATTAGCTCTTTTCGGACGTTTAGCCAGTATACTGGCGCTTAAGTCTATCCCTTAAAGACGTAAAGTTAGTTTACTGGCTCATGATAGAGACACTTTAATTTTGTTCCGTTTGTAGGGTAAACGAACTTTTATAAACAAGTTTTTTAACAATTAGGATTAACAACAGGATGTACTTTCATTTGCGATGTTCATCGTGGTCGGTGCATTATTTTGTTTAAAAAAAAAAAATTATTTAGATGGGAGACAATTTTTACGTGATTTTTCTATACTAAATGATAAGGGAAAAAATCTAGAACTGTCCATACTGCTCTATCGTGGATGAATCCCTGCCAGATGATGACAACAGTCATGATATTATGATTGATATCTAAGGGACACATCTACTAGTGATAATTTAGTTTAGGATATGAAAATTTCACAAAATATTTCTATTAGATCAATGTTTCGATCAGCTGCTTTTCCGATTTTCGGTTGTTGGGAAAATTGACATGTCATACAAAAATGATTATAATATCCAAAGTATTTAAATTAATTGTTTCAAATAAAGACTAGTTAATACATAATTGAACAGAAAAGGCATGTGTATTCTTAGAATTGGATAGCAGTGTTGTTGAACCAGTAAAGAATAAGGTTAGCACACAATTTTTTATGTTTAAAATTGTCCTTTGTGTCTAACATCCTTAAATTTTGTGTGATTTTAATAATATTTTAATGTTATACTGACATTTAAGTAGTTTAAATTTATTCTGCACTCATTTATCTTTAATTTTATATATTATAAGTCCCGATACAGCTCATACTTTTTCTTCAGGAAGGTTTTAGCTTTGTCCTGTTGCACTAATAAAATTCCGCTTAAAATTAATGCTGTCCAAACCCCAGAAAAAACGCCGTCCTTAAAGAGTTAGACAATGTACTGAGTGGATAAACAGAAGGACTGGTCGTATCTCAGAACCTGGACAGGAAACGATTAGACAATGTACTGAGTGGATAAAAAGAAGGACTGGTCGTAACTCAGAACTTGGACAGGAAACGATTAGACAATGTACTGAGTGGATAAACAGAAGGACTGGTCGTAACTCAGAACTTGGACAGGAAACGATTAGACAATGTACTGAGTGGATAAACAGAACGACTGGTCATATGTGATGGAAACAAAAGAAATAAAATTCTCAGGCTATAGAGGAAGAGTTGCTGAAGAAAATAACAAAGAGGCAAGTGAAGGTCATAGTAACAGATATTTTAGGGAAAAAAACATACTGGACGGAAAAGTTAAAGATAAGCGAACAAGAGACAGACGTCGATTAAAAGATCGGGGGAAGGGGGGGGGGGGGGGGAGTGTTTTGGGTGGGGTGGTGGTGTTTGGGGAGAGGGGGGCGGGGGAGGTAACATCAAGACATGGATGAACAGCAGCCTAAGAGAGTACATGCATGGTCAAAGAAAGAGATTGTTGAAGATCGACTAAAGGCGAAATCAAATTAGGATCATTGATTGATCAAATTGAATGATTGATTGATTGACGGATTGGTTGACTGAGTGATTGACTGACACGACGGAGTTGTGAGAGGGAGGTGTAAAGGACTAGTGTGGATAAATGGCACATATCTGTGGGAGAGATGGCAGAGAATTAGCACTAACTTGAATTAATAGCAGGCTGAAACACATGCATTCGTTTTTATTCCCTTCTTCTGCATTCTGAGCCCCTCAGATTCATTCCTGGAGATACCGTCTGGCTCTATTAGTCTATGCAAATAGATTTTTTTTTCTCCAGCTGGTGACTCAGTGTATTATCAGTCTGCCTGTATATTATCTCTCTCCCGTTTTCTTTGTCAGACTTCTTGACTACTCTGAATCAACTCTTTTGTATTCGCAACTCGTGTCCTTCTGTTATCTGCTATCCTCTGTAGTTGTCACAGCCAGTTCAGTCTATTATCCCTCTTATATCAATTTAAGTCGTCCCCATGTGGGATGCAATGTTTTGTTTTTTTAAAGTTCCACCCTGGCTTCTGCCAGGGGCCCCGAATATAGCCGGAGCATGGATATGGCCTAGCCATAGATATGGCCTAACGGCTGAAAGGGGTTTCTGGGACCTCTCCATGGGTGATCCTCATCCGCATGGTGGCACTTTGTGTCACCGGGGGTTTATCGCTTTGTGCGAAATCCTGGCGGGGTACAACTACCTACCTATTATCCCTCGTGATGACAAAAGTTAGGAGTTATTTAAACAAATTTTGGTTAAAGTTGTATTTAATATATAGTTTATGAAAACACGACACATGACGAGGGGGAGAACTGAAGTAATTGAGAATTTCGGTTGAACGATGTACTCAATAAAGAAAAAGAAAAATAAAGAAGAATTAATTTATTTAAGAAGATGGCTATAGGAGATGCGGTGACAGTAATAGAAAAATTACCATCAAATATTCTCAGGATGTGGTGAGAAGATAATTATTAGTTTATGAAATCAGACGGAACTAGAAAGGGGTGGAAGAAATATAGGACTGGTACCGAATATGTACGTAGTAAAATGAACAGAAATTAGTGTTCTTAGGAACATTTTATTGGGGAAACGATGGCATTGATGGATACATATTTTGAACAATTCGTAGACCAACGTAGCAAAGTGAATTAGATTATCTAAATAGTTTGGAGTGGTAAACACACACACACACACACACACACACACACACACACACACACACACACACACACATCACACAATGTCAAAGGAAGCACTAGGGTGAAATACACGCACTCATACACTCACACAGAGGATGGATTTGTCCTAGGAAAGAGAGAATTTAAGAGCGAAAAATTGAATAAATTAAAATAATATACTATCAAACTGCAGAATCTAAAGGCTTAAAATACTCTTCTTTTTAATTATAATTGTATTATTTATGCTAAGTCTGAATGTTTTGTTCCGGCATTGTCTATCTGTTTATCTTTGCTAGCGTCACGTCTGCGTTTTTTTTTAAAAGACTAAACTCCGCTGCCATGGTAACCATAATTACTTTAGTGCTGCCCTCTGGTGAGTAGTAGTCCCAAGTTAACTCATCGATCACCTTAGAACTGAATATTTCACCGTCCAAGTCTACATGTTATTTCCATAAAGTATTTTAAATTTAAAATCTGAATGTTTTGATCTAGCTAAGATCAGGGCTGTGTCTTGCTATGATACAGAGATCCGACCGCATCAGGCGGCACAGTAATTTCTGTCGCCATTGTCGAGGGTATTGTGAGAAAATAAAATAATAAGGAACATGTCGCGACAAACGAAACAATGTCATAGAAAGGGAGACGAAGACAATGAGAGATGACAATGAGAGATGACAACGAGAGATGACAACGAGAGAAGACAATGAGAGAAGACAATGAGAGAAGACAACGAGAGAAGACAACGAGAGAAGACAATGAGAGAAGACAACGAGAGAAGACAATGAGAGAAGACAATGAGAGATGACAATGAGAGATGACAACGAGAGAAGACAATGAGAGAAGACAATGAGAGAAGACAACGAGAGAAGACAACGAGAGAAGACAATGAGAGAAGACAATGAGAGATGACAATGAGAGAAGACAACGAGAGAAGACAATGAGAGAAGACAATGAGAGAAGACAATGAGAGAAGACAATGAGAGAAGACAATGAGAGAAGACAACGAGAGAAGACAACGAGAGAAGACAACGAGAGAAGACAATGAGAGAAGACAATGAGAGAAGACAATGAGAGAAGACAATGAGAGAAGACAACGAGAGATGACAATGAGAGAAGACAACGAGAGAAGACAACGAGAGAAGACGATGAGAGAAGACAACGAGAGAAGACAACGAGAGAAGACAACGAGAGAAGACAACGAGAGAAGACAATGAGAGAAGACAATGAGAGAAGACAATGAGAGAAGACAATGAGAGAAGACAATGAGAGAAGACAATGAGAGAAGACAATGAGAGAAGACAATGAGAGAAGACGATGAGAGAAGACGATGAGAGAAGACGACGAGAGAAGACAATGAGAGAAGACAATGAGAGAAGACAATGAGAGAAGACAATGAGAGAAGACAACGAGAGAAGACAACGAGCGAAGACAACGAGCGAAGACAATGAGAGAAGACAACGAGAGAAGACAACGAGAGAAGACAACGAGAGAAGACAACGAGAGAAGACAACGAGAGAAGACAACGAGAGAAGACAACGAGAGAAGACAACGAGAGAAGACAACGAGAGAAGACAACGAGAGAAGACAACGAGAGAAGACGACGAGAGAAGACAACGAGAGAAGACAATGAGAGAAGACAATGAGAGAAGACAATGAGAGAAGACAATGAGAGAAGACAACGAGAGAAGACAACGAGAGAAGACAACGAGAGAAGACAATGAGAGAAGACAATGAGAGAAGACAATGAGAGAAGACAATGAGAGAAGACAATGAGAGAAGACAATGAGAGAAGACGATGAGAGAAGACGACGAGAGAAGACAATGAGAGAAGACAATGAGAGAAGACAATGAGAGAAGACAATGAGAGAAGACAATGAGAGAAGACAACGAGAGAAGACAACGAGAGAAGACAACGAGAGAAGACAACGAGCGAAGACAACGAGCGAAGACAATGAGCGAAGACAATGAGCGAAGACAATGAGAGAAGACAATGAGAGAAGACAATGAGAGAAGACAATGAGAGAAGACAATGAGAGAAGACAATGAGAGAAGACAATGAGAGAAGACAATGAGAGAAGACAATGAGAGAAGACAACGAGAGAAGACAATGAGAGAAGACAATGAGAGAAGACAACGAGAGAAGACAATGAGCGAAGATTCTTGAGTTGTATTTCCCTTTTCAGGGTATGGTAAGCTTTGTATATTTTGATGTTTTTGTCCTTTTCCATTCAATGAATATCCTATTCATAATTTATGTTTAATAATTTACTTCAATTACCATTTTGTACGTATTGATCGTGTAGTCATAAACAGTAAGATACCTTTTGGCGTTAGGGTTAAAGGTGTGTGTCCTCGGGGCAATTGCTAAAACTTCATCACACTATGAGACGCAATTTCTGTTATTTTCAAGCTCCGCCCAGCCTGTAGAAGAGAGCCTTAATATAACCCAACTGTTGAAACGGATTTCTGAGACTTGTGCCCGGGGGGGATTCTCATCCGAAAGTAGGCTCTTTGTGTCACTGGGTGGCTGTTGATCACTGTTTGTGCGGAAATGGTGCGGTTACACGTCAGTCAGTCATTGCAACAACTGGTGTCTGAGGAAACAGAAGACTCCGCCCGATTGTTGTACTGTGCCAGTTTGTAGCGTCCATGCAAAAGACAGAATCATGTTGAATATTGTCCAATCTTCTACTACTGTCATCGATCAGTTCTTTAGTCGGCTTCGGTCAAGTCTTGTGATATAAATGTCCATCAGGCAAGTAGACTATTGTGTTACAGTCCACTGACTGGCACCTCACCGCATTCATCATGCTTGAAAACAGAGAGCCTTGCGTCAAACGTCACTACATCTAGTATTGGAATGGAGATGGAGGCAGTAACCGCAATTTTCCGGTAGTTTGAGAGCAGTACAGCCCGACATGTTATAATTGTAACAGACTCACAAAGCATGCTTCGAAAAATTGAAACTAGTGTCCTGCAGGCAAAGTGGCTGGCATCGCTTGATAAAACCCAGATCAAGAGCGTATCATTAATATTCTGTCCAGGATATTAATGTGAGAGAGGTAACGAGCAGGTTGATAGATTAGCTGCTGCTGATCCTTTGGGCGGTGAGCTACTGTATTATAAATCGGATGTGGTGAAGATCTCTGGGATCAAATATATAGTACAATAGAATATTTATGAAATCTAAACACTGAAAGATTAATTTAACCGGGGTTTTGTAGAGTTTCTGGAAGAGACATTCAACATTGAAGAGGAAACAAAAGGCGGACTTTTGGTCATGTTCTATTAGCGTGCCAACTCTCCGTTGCTTACTGAAGAAGGTGACAGAGGACGTGTAGGAAATCACGAGTGCAGTAATTCAAAGCAATGTTAACCCGTTGTAATTTCAACAAAGAAGACATAAACAATAGATTGCACAATTTATTGCCTGGCATATTTCGCTGTATCTCGTCAGGTACATACTACAGTAACAATTACATAAATGAAGCAAATAAGGGAATCCTTTATAACTGAAGTACAATTTCAACAACCGTCAAACATGACAGCCTGTTTTTACCAGGACTGCCCTGACGAGAAACAGCGAAATATGCCAGGCAATAAATTGAGCAATCTGTTGTTTGTGTCTTCTTTTTTCGACTGCAGTAATGTCAGTTCTTCATTGATTCCTTCATTCAATCACCACCTGCATCAAAACTGAAACATTAATTTACTCTTACCCGAGGAGTACTGAAGATTACACCAAGCGTTTGTACATGAAACGAGTACCCTAATTATAGCTTCTTTGAAGGTTGAACAGGTATCTAGGATTAGCCCTGTTGACTTGCACTCGAGACTGGGATGTTGTAATCTCGGTGTCGGGAGGAGGGGAGGAGGGGCGGGGGGTACACCACGAGGAAGTCGGCCGAATAGGCAAATCTGAAGGAAGGGAAAAGGCTGCCTGACACAACTATAACTGAGTCTTCAAGGATGTCTAGATCAAGGATTCAAGGATCTTCGTCTCCCTATCAATTATTGTAATCCTCTCTGTCCCCACCAATTTTTTTTATTCCCACCTGTTCTCTGTAATTTTTTTAATTCTTTCTCTCCTTGTTTTTTTTTTTAAATCTAGTTTTTTTAACATCTACATGGGTGCAGTATATGCGTTACATATATAGTACCTGGGTGACTGTAGTGAAAGTATGAAGCTGTAAAAAAAAAAAAGCTTGAGAAAACAAAGTATATGTCAGCTTTACAGAATCATTTGCTACAAATCAGCAAAGGGCGTTCCGGCGATTAGCATTCACCAGTAAACAGAGAAAAGAAACAATTCACAACAGCAACAAAATATAGTTACTTAGTGATGATGGGGATGGCATGGGGCACAAAGATCTCTGTACATTCCACAGTTAATTGTCCCGTCTGTAGTTGCTTGGCCAACAACAGCAGCCTTGAACAGATGAAATATGTCTGGCCGGGTGAGAAGGCCTCGACACCCCATCTGGGAGTGAGCATGTCATGACATACATCATTTTAGTAATGTACGGATGTGTAGAGCCGAAAGGTGCAGATTTCGGAGCCTAGCTGTAAACGACAACATGACATGCCAATCGCCGTTTTAAGGAAGAACGAAATGGTCAAGCACGGATGTACACCTTTTCCTGTACACAGCAGCTATCGTCCTTCTACCCTGTACCATATTCTGTATGCATTCTATCCAGTGACCATATTCACACACCATGTTACGATATTCGAATACACACTGGTCGAAAGAATTGTCCAGGGCGATTTTCGTGTTCCAGATGCTCCCGGGGGTAGGCAGAAAAGCCACATTTCTCCCAGATTAACGGTACCTATAATGGAATCAATGCCGAAGGGTTGCGATATCCATAGTACCGAGCCAAAGGGATTACAACTCATGGTTTCTGGATACGTTAAAAAAAAGCGATGATGCATCCGTATGATAGTGTGCCCAGCAATACTTCACTCGGTCATTGGCCCAAGTTCATCTCATTCAATATTTACTGCCATTTTTTTTTACAGGAGCTTCTGTGTTGTATATTTTATCAATATGGGTAATTACTTCCCGTTCTTTATCTTCATGAGC
>CAJHNH020000291.1:530000-542500 GCA_905116865.2 Candidula unifasciata
GGTTATGAATATACACGATTACCAACGCTACATGTCATGGGTTATAAGCAGAAGGGACAGTTACGCCAAATGTCTTGTCCAGCATATGAGAAGGAACTTATCAGGTAAGCTAATGGGAAAAGTAACGGGCGGGTGGGTTTGGGTAAATAATTGCACGCTCTTGCCACTTCATTAAAAAAAAAAATGACCTGCTACAGCAGCAAGAGAGATGACAGACAATTTGACCTCATGGTGTGAAAGAAAGCCTGCACCTGAAAGGACTGATAGTTCTTGAGAAGGAAGACTTTCGGCAGACATAAATACCGATGACGAGGCATGGAGAAGCAGAAGGAATATGATGAGAATGAGAAGAAGAAAATGAGCAATAGTAGTAGTAGTGGTGGTGGTAGTGGTGGTGGTGGTAGTAATAGTAGTAGTAGTAGTAGTAGTAGTAGTAGTAGTAGTAGTAGTAGTAGTAGTAGTAGTAGTAGTAGTAGTAGTAGTAGTAGTAGTAGTAGTAGTAATAGTAGTAGTAGTAGTAAAAGTAGTGGTAGTAACAGTGGTAGAAAAAGTAGCAGCAGTAGTGGAAATAGAAAAGGTAATAGTAGTAGATAAATTCGTAGTAGTAGTAGTAGCTATTGTTGTTGTTATAATAGTAAAAATACTAGAAGTAGTAAAAAATTGCAGTGGTAGTAGTAGTAATAGTAGTTGTAGTAGTAGTAGTAGTAATAGTAGTAGTAGTAGAAGTAGTAGTAGTTGAAAAAGTAGCTGTACTAGTAGTAGTAGTAGTAGTAGTAGTAGTAGTAGTAGTAGTAGTAGTAGTAGTAGAAGTAGTAGTAGTAATAGTAGAAGTAGTAATGGTAGTAGTAGAAGTAGTAGTTGTAGTTGTTGTAGTAGTAGAAGCAGAACTAGTAGAAGTAGTAGTAGTAGAAGAAGTAGTATTCGCAGTAGAAGTAGTAGTAGTAGAAGTAGTAGTAGAAGTAGTAGTAGCAGTAGAAGTAGTAGTTGTAGTAGTAGCAGCAGTAGTAAGAGTAGTAGTAGAAGTATTAGTAGTAGCAGCAGAAGTAGTAGTAGTAGAATTAGTAGTAGTAGAAGTAGTAGTAGCAGTAGAAGTAGTAGTAGCAGCACCAGTAGTAAGAGTAGTGGTAGAAGTAGTAGTGGTAGTAGTAGTAGTAGTAAAGGAAGTGTAGCAGTAGTAGTAGTAGCTATAGTATAGGAGCAGAAGTAGAAAATGCAAGCCTGTTTGAGATAGCGAACACGGGCGTCATGTTTATCAGCATGGTTCCTAATGACGGTGAACATTTATGCATTTACGGTCGGTTCTACTTCCCATCAAATTCAGAGACACGCTGCAATATCATTCCATGAACACCCCCCCCCCCCCCCCACCCCCACCACCCCCTCCTGTCTCCATTGGAATATTATAGATCGTCTTCCAGCTCTACAAAACAAACCAGCTCCCATTGCCAACAAACGGGGATGTATATGTGAAAGATGAGATATCTATATAGAGAGATGAGCTGAGTTCTAGTTTTATTCAGCAGCTGAAAGGCCCTTGAGAATATATAGGATGACCGCTAGTTATAAACATTTTCTTATCATTGCTTGATGGGTGGACAGATAGACGGGTGAATTAGTGGAGATACAAATGAATAGACGGCAAAATAACATGCAGACAGACACACAGACAGAAGAACGGATGGATGGGAGAATGGATGAATATATTCGTGTGTTGTTAGATTTACACACGTATAAATAAATAGATATTTAAGATGAGCTGAAAGAATGAAGTAGTGAGAGACAAGTGGATGGAAGGGTGAGCATAGGAAAAAATAGTCGCAACAACTTAACAAAACCCGATTTCTCTATCTCTCCCTCTATCTGTCGTTCTCTGTTTGTCCCCTCTCTTTCTCTCTCTCTCTCTCTCTCTCTCTCTCTCTCTCTCTCTCTCTCTCTCTCTCTCTCTCTCTCTCTCTCTCTCTCTCTCTCTCTCTCTCTCTCTCTGCTGTCTACTTTTAAAAAAAAGCACGAAATCTATAACACCACGTCTTTGGTATATCTTTAGTATATCTTTGTCTTTTTCGTCTTCTTTCTTCTTCTTCTTCTTCTTCTTCTTCTTCTTCTTCTTCTTCTTCTTCTTCTTCTTCTTCTTCTTCTTCTTCTTCTTCTTCTTCTTCTTCTTCTTCTTCTTCTTTTCCTTCTTCTTCTTCTTTTTCTTCTTCTTGTTATTATTATTAATATTATTATTATTGTTAATTTAAAAGGGGCGGCTTGCACTTTGTGTTGCAGTTTACAGCTAGGTTGCGACATCTGCGCCTTTCAATTCTTAGTTAGTAACCTTTGGTGTAGTTAGTCTAATCTAGCCTCTCCCCTCCCCCTTCCCCACCCGCTCTTTCAAAAAGTTTCCCAAACCTACACTTGGATTTGCAAGATACCAACAGATGTATTATACAAGGGAAGTAACTGGGTTATTTACCTCAGTGGTTGTTGCCACATACTTAGATCACTTGCTTGTAAACAACACTCTGGCCTCGAGATTATCGGCGTTTCTTGTCCTCTCCATTGATTATGTATTACCGTTGTATTGGATGGTGTCCAACATTGCACCCCAGCTAATAGATCCCATAGCGAGGGTTGTATCATTCTAGAAGTCTAGACATAACGTCGATACTAGTTTATCTTACTTCATGCTGTCTGTCTGCATATTTGTCTGTCTAATTATATCCTTACCCACATAGGACTGCAGCCCACACTAAACTGGCATGACTGTTACAGGTTAAAGTTAAAGTTAGTTGCCTATCCCTAACAGGACGTCGCAGAATCACCCCCAGGATATTTTTTACTGTTATGGTTTTTTATAGGCACATTTTAAGCTTAGTAGTTTGCCATTGCTTACTGAGCGGTCAGCTCTCGGTACTACTGTCGAAACCCACGCAAGAAAAACTATCCGCAGCTGGGATCGAACCCGGCAACCCGGTATTACGAAGCACGTTCGCAACGCCTAAGCCACAGACAATTACGTGTGCTTGAATTATACGTTTTATTTGAATGGGGTATGGGGGAAAAGTTTTGTTGATTCTCGATCCAGAATGTGATCGTGTAATCTCAGAGAGTCGAATCTTTAGGTAGAAGCCCTGAGAGGATAAACGATTTTCTCTCTTTCTCTCTCCCTTTCTCTCTCTCTCTTACGTGTAATATTCGTTTCTTATTACATGCTCTGTCTCACATAGATTTTTATAGCGGAACTTCAATGTCAAATTTTCCTTCCATAAAACGTTGAAAATAAAATCCGACAACCAGGAAAAGGCTAACCCAAACACGTGACCTAAAAAGTAGGATGTATCGGCTAAAAAGCTCAAATATTGCTGCAACACTTTAGTGGCAAGATGTGATCAGTTCCAGTCTGTAAGTGTTAGCAGGTAACTATTACACTGGAGTAGGTGTCGCGTGACATTTTCCTCTTGGACGCTTCGCAGTTGAGAATATGCATGCGCAGCTTGCTTTTGGTACTAGTAACTGCTAGCTTTCGTAATTACAGTTTCTGAATGAGAAACATAACTATGCAGCGGTGTTCTTTTCTTCATGTTCGAGAAATAAACCGTGTGGTGTTTCTGTAATAAGTAGTGAACACTAATAATAAATAATAAAATAATTGTTTCATTGCCTGCGACCTTCCGAACCGCAAGCGAGGGTCTAGCCGCTACAACATATACATTGGGTGCAATTTTAAATTTAGTTCTATAAACTTATTTTAAATGAATAATTAAAACGGCAACAATGAAATAATATCTAAAATAATCCCTTTTCCGGCATTCAGACACCCCTTGTCTCCTAACAGCAGACGTCAACACAATTGGACAAACGATACGGACGGATTGCTGGGAAAATATTCAATTTTTTGCATATGAAATTGCAGCTATAGTCTGTTTCAGAAGTCGTGTCAAACGTTGAAAATCTGTAACTCGGTAACAGTTCAAAATAAGTTGTTGAAATGGGGCATGCAACCGGTTTATAACCATGTCCGTATAAGAATGTTTTCAAAGTGTTAACAAACAATAAGTCTTCATTTTGCTTTATTTGTTGCGTATGAAGAAAAAAAAAACAGATACCGATTAAATGCAAACAGTCAGCATGCATACAGTTAATAGGGTAAGGGAAATTTTCATGACATCAAATTGCACGCGTTCCGTGTGCGTTTCCCTCTCCGGTGGTCATTTCTAGAATTAGTCTCAGGTGAGTTGCGGATTTCTCATTGCGCGATGGCTGCGAAAATAATCAGCATGCATCGCTGCACATATGAACTGATTACTAAACAATCTACTTGTGTGTTAGTTACTGTATATTCTTTTGTTTTTTAGGTGTACACAATTTGTCAGTTAAACAAAGATGAAAGAAATTCGCCGCTTTAAGAAAAAAGCAGCACATGTGCAAATTCAAATTGTAAAATCCTACGGCCATGGGAAATCTAAGGCCAAATGCAAAAGATTCCGTTGCACATTTCTGTTAAAGTTTGACGGCATGACTTTTGAAACGTACTATAGCAAAATCTTAGTCTGTACGAGACGGATAAAGACAGCTATTTTCTTCCATTGCTCACGCGATTTTATTTTAGAACTGGGCTGTTGAAGTTAAGGCAGAGAGGCTGCAGCTATCTTACTTTGTGTTAACTCTTACTGCCCATGTGACGCCTTTTTAATACATTCTGTATCCAGGGGCTTGCCATTTGAATCCAAAGCAGTTGTAAAGTCATGACCATTCTTTGCATTTTGAAGAAGGTAGATCGCTATTGCTTTCCATCTTGGCAGTAACCACACTGGCCGGGTGACTGCAGCCACTGTCCCTATGGTGTGATCCGCTGCCTGTCGTTGGCTACTCGAGACAAGTCCAATATTTATATATCCACTGCTCTTAAGCTCAATCCAGCACCTGCACTCTATACATACGGTCGGAACCTGATCGAACGTTATCTGGGCATAGATTATCTGCCCCCATAGAAGATACAAATATTTTAGAAATAGCACACATTTTCCAAAGATTTATTACAATTACTATGGTTTACTATAGTTAGAAATGTGCACATTCCAGTGTTTGTATTGAATATTTTTATGCAAATAATGTTTACCATTACCTGATGTATGAATGAAAACACCTATGCAAGGAAAGA
This sequence comes from Candidula unifasciata, assembly GCA_905116865.2. Classification (NCBI taxonomy): domain Eukaryota; kingdom Metazoa; phylum Mollusca; class Gastropoda; order Stylommatophora; family Geomitridae; genus Candidula; species Candidula unifasciata. The sequence goes on from CAJHNH020000291.1 coordinate 535,144, forward strand.
GACTAAAAGGGCAGAATTTTAAACGGGTCTGGGTGCCCAATTCTTTACCCTTTGGGAAAAATAAATAATCGTCCATTCGTTCGCTTGTTCGTTTGTTCTTGTTACCCTACTAGGGAGGGGCTGACCAGGTACTCCACTCGAGATGGTCTCTCTCCTTCGAGATACGCCTGGCCAAACTAGAAGAATCCTGAAGACATCATCAACAAAAGGGCATGGAGGAACACATTCGGAAAGAGGAAAGGATCCATCTGACCTGGGGGAAAGAAGAATTAAGCCAGAGAACTGGCTCAAATAACAAAACTTTAGCAACGAAAGTGGCGCAAATAAACCAGGCCACAAATATAACCAGAGACTGTTGGCTAGCTAACAGCAGGATGAACGTGTTTTTTTTTTAAATCTAAAAGGACGTAGACTTGGGCATGTACTCCACCCTGCCCTAGGTTAACAAACTAAGCAGTCCTCATTAAGACACAGGAAAGTCACTAACTTATTAGAACAGTTAGACATAAACAGTTTGACGTATTCAGTCACAATTTTTGCACATATTGTGAGAAGGCGTGGACTCGAGAACTTGGTAACAACAGGTAAGGTTGAATGCAAGAGAGCAAGAGGAAGGCAGACGGATAAATAACAGAATGACCTGGTCAGACTCATGGGGCGAGAGAAAGACACTGACATGATCCGTGATTCTGGTGATCTTGTGAAATGGTAAAACATGGCAGCCTGCACTTATCAGTATGGCACATGAGGATGATCCGAAGGAGGTAACTTTCTAACTCACACATTTAACACTTTTTATGTTCATTCATTATCCTAGGGCGGCTGCTTGGTCTCAAGCATAGTGTCCGCCTGGAGTGCTAGAGGTTCTGGGTTCAATCCCCGGTAAGAGCTGGGATTTTATCACGTGGACTTACACTTCTTTTAATTCTTCCTGGTTTCTGGTTAGTGAGATTGAACGCCCGTGTGTATTGTTGCGCACGTAAAAAAAAAATCCCTTGGTAGCTGGAAATCGAAAAGAGTAGCCTAACGGCGCTGGCCGGGCAAAATTTTGAGTTTAAAATCTACCCAAAGTATTTCAGAATCCTCGCAAGTGCTACAGATCCTGTGCACTGTGCTGAGCTTCTTCGACTGAAGACTTGAGTAAGAACGGAGCACTTATGGGTTACTACCTGTGTGTCATGACGATGATCCCTTGTTCACACCCCAAACCATTCATTATCCTATTGTGCCATTTTATGTCACATTTGCCTCTCACTTTATTCCTCTAGTTTTTTTCTTCTTTCTATTCTGAGCAATTAACTCATTGTCATTGATGGAATCCAATCCAGCAGTTTTGACTTCTCTCATCAAAGTTCCATTCAGAGTTTATTTAGACGTCATCGTATCCCTAATTCCTTTATTTCCCATTTTAGTACCTGTTTAGCACTATTATTAATAGGCACATGACGTTTTTTTCTTGTTCACTCTCTCTCTCTTTCTCTCTGTCTATGTTACTCTCTGTCTCTCTCTGTGTGTCTCTCTTTGTGTCTCTCTGTCTCTCTCTGTCTCTCTGTGTGTGTGTCTCTCTCTGTCTCTCTCTATGTATCTCTCTCTGTCTCTCTCTCTATCTCTCTCTGTCTCTCTCTGTGTCTCTCTCTGTCTCTCTCTCTGTCTCTCTCTGTGTCTCTCTCTGTCTCTCTCTCTGTATCTCTCTCTGTCTCTCTCTATCTCTCTCTGTCTCTCTCTGTCTCTCTCTCTGTGTCTCTCTCTGTCTCTCTGTCACTCTCTCTATCTGTCTCTCTCTGTCTCTCTCTTTCTCTCTCTCTGTCTCTCTGTATCTCTCTCTCTCTGTCTCCCTCTCTTTCTCTCTCTGTATCTCTCTCTCTGTCTCCCTCTCTTTCTCTCCCTGTCTCTCTCTGACTCTCTCTCTCACTTACAAACTAACATTCACACTTGCTCTTATACCATCAACGTGTAGAATAATGATTTCCCTGACATTTAAACAACCAGCGTCTGTTGGAAGCACATTCAGTGAGAGAGTTGTGTACCAGACCTAAAACCCACAAGAACAGATCAACTAAACAAAACCTGGCGCTGTCTAGAAGCAAGTCTAAAATCAATAGTCGCCTTCTCTGGAGGTTTTACGTATCCTTAACGCTTTCGTTGAGCTTGGCTCTTGTCTGAATCGTCTCATTTGTTAATTTATTGTAGTTAATTTATTTTACTGGAGCCAGTTGTATTTAGCCTATGCATTGTCTGCGCTTTGTGAATGTTTTTGTCTGTGTTAGTAATTCTTCTTTCATACTCTTACCTCCTGTCGTGCGTAAATACTTTGAAAAAAAAATGTCACTGAAATATTTCTTTAATTTAAGTAAACGTATGTTATTTCACCAGCAACATTAAAATCATCATTATCATTATCAGCATCATTTCACATTGTGGTGAGACGGATCAAGAGAAAGACTGATAATGCTGAATAATAATTAAAATTACAGGAATATTAATAAATAACAGGTCATCAATAGTTATTATTTTTTTAAACTCCAGTTTGCAACAGTATGTTAATTAGATCTGTAGTTAGGTAATAAGAAAGATGTACAGGACAATAAGCAGATACTTAAAACGTACATTGGCTGGCATTTTATCCGGTATATATTAGGGGCGCGGGATGAGGGGGCGGGGGGGGCAGTGGGGAGGGGTGGGGCATAGATGCTAAATCCCTCAGAGTGGTGTACTAGGAACAGGGTTGATACTGGCCGTGTTTCATTATGTGCTGATGAAGGCTCTATAGCAGCAACGTTCACTGTTTGTTTGTATTTGTTATATTCTGAAGCTCGCTGATCTATTTTTCGTTCGGTTTTATAACTTCCCATGGTATTGGCCAAGACTTGTCTATATCTCATAAGCAAGTGGGCAGATACATCTATCTTGGAATAGTCAGAACATCTCATGCAAGATCCTTCCACAAATTAGAACAAGAATCGCCAAGGCACAAATGGCATCTAGCACAATGCAAAAGACACTCTACAATATGAAAGTCAACTGCAGTGGGAGGGAAAAGATTGCTAAAATGCCGCATAGAATCTGTGTTGTTATATGCATGTGAGACATGGACAATTAGCAAGGCTGAAAAATTTTTTACTCGACGTGGAGATGTGGGGTTTGAGAAGAATGCAACGAATATCATGGAGTGAGAGACAAGATAAATACAAAGCCCTCACTGAGATAGCTAAAAGTAATAAACTGATAACAACTGTTAGGCATTGTTGGCTTTATTGTTGTTGACATCTTATGAGAAGGAATGGACTTGAGCATTCGAAAACAGCAGGCAAGATTGATTGCAAGAGAGCAAGAAGAAGGCAAAGAGCAAATGGTAGATAGCTTGACCTCATGGATGGGGGGGGGGGGGAAATAGAACAACAACATTGACCTGATCCGTAATACTGGTGATCTTATGAGATCGTTAAACATTAAAGCCTACACTTAATGGCACTGCACTTGATGACGATGACTGCAAATAAGAAGAAGAGGATGTAGATAAGCAAGCAGGCAAATGTTTTTTAAAATAATTCAGCGAAATGAGGCTTGTTGAGTATGAATTCCTCAGTATGGTTTGTATTGTTGCGCTGGCTAGTTTCAGAAAGGACAGGGGAGCAGTGTAGTGAGTAAATATCAGATGGGAGAATCGCGTGTGGCGAAGCTCCTTGGATACAGCAATCCTTGCAAGCGTCATTAGTCTCTGTCAAGAGAGAGGCCAGGGAAAGGCACAGATATTATTACAATTCCGGCAGTGAAATAGATTTTTCATCTCCTCTGATTTGTTATAGACCTTATGTTAGTGGACAGCAACCGTGCTGTAGCGGTAAGAGCAGGGGTTCTAAACATTTCTGCCTGCGGCCCCCTTGTTGGGCCTAAAGAAATTTCGCGGCATACCTACACTTGAAACGGTTAAATTCTTAGGAAAAGAAAAATAAATAGTGCACATTTAACGTCCAGCTGACTTTAATGCGAGGAATGAAACTGTTTGCATGAATTTTGCATTATATCCTTTTTATTTTTAGAAATTCTCTCCATTATGGATGACCCTGCCTGAAGAGATAAAGCGCGGCGTTTGAAAATTTCCTAACCTGTGTGTACTAAACCAAGTGACTCTTTAATTTGGACGGAACCAAGCAGCCGTTCGCAATGGGACAAAGAGAGGCATCGAGGAACTTGGTTGGAAAGATTAGTGTCAGATAGAATGAGGCTGATGGTTTGACTAGCATAAAGAAATAGAATGAATCCCCGTGTGGGTTCCGGGGCCCCATCGTGGGGAAAACAAGAATAGACCCTCTGCCTACCCAAAATCACGTCGTAAGAGTCGACTAATTGGGGAGCTTCCTTTGAAGTCGGAGTAAATCTGCCTGAGAGGCAAGGAAACAACAGTCTGCATTCAAGTGAATCAGATCTGTAAAACTGATGCACCCGCAACACTCAGGTTCTGGAGCAGGACTGCAGGTCAGAAGTGGACGAACAACCAGAACTTTCCACCAGAGTGTACAGCTGGTGAACGCGAAGAAGAAGAAGAAGAAGAAATAGAATGATCCAAGATTCCAACGTCTTAATGAGAAACACAATCGCATGTGCTCTCATGCAAATCACATGATGATGTTTTCTCACTAGCAATTCTAATATTTCTTTGCTATTTTTTTTTCTTGTGTTGTTGGAGGCCAAGTATATTTATAAGCGGTGGGGGTGGCAGGGAGCTCTTGTTTATAGAAATAATGTTTGTCTAAATGTACTATAGTAAACACATGTATTCCTTAAAAAAAAAAAAAAAAAACACCGTTCGCAACACTTCTATGGCAGTTAACGCATTGCCTTTCCGGTACCAACAGTTCCCTAACCGAAACAAAGCCAAACAAGGTGAAGTAGCTAGGATGATATTTTCTTAGTTTTTTTTTTTTTCAGATTTTAGTTTGGTTGTAAGTTGTCTTTCCGCAAAGTGAGGCAGGCCAACTTGAATGGCTTAGCCTCGCAGCTGTCTGCTGAGACAATGTAACCACAATAAGTAAGAAGAAACTCCACAGGGGAGCATGTACAGCAGGAGATCTCCTAGACATTTTCAGAGAGTGGGCCCACCTGCGTTCATGAGCTGCGTTGGGAAGACAACATCCGACAGTCCCTAACTGACAGAGGACTGGAATGGAACAAAGCCAGAAAGAAAACTGCTGATAGAGACGTCTGGCGATCTCTCTGGCAAACCTCTACACCCCAAGATAGAAGAGGAGCGACTAAGTAAGTAAGTAAGCGATCATTATCGTTGTCCTCGTAATTATCATCAACATCATTATTGACGTTGTCCTCGTCATTAGCATCAACATCATCATCGACGTAGTCCTCGTCATTATCATTAACGTCATCATCGACGTTGTCCTCGTCACTATCATCATCATCGTCGCTGTCCTTGTAATTATCAACAACGCGATCATTATCGTTGTCCTCGTCATTATCATCAACATCATTATTGACGTTGTCCTCGTCATTATCATCAACGTCATCATTGACGTTGTCCTCGTCATTATCATCGCCGTTAAAAACAACAGAATCTTCATCATAATTTGCGATACATTTTTGAAAACAAAACCAACCTAAATAAACTTCGGGGTTTGTGCCTTTGGTCTTGCGAGCGTGCTTCGTAATTTCGTGGAACTGGGTTTGATCCTAGCTGCGTGCGATTTGACAGCAGACAGCCTTGGTTGGTGTCAACAGTCGTATCGAGAGCTGACCGTTGAGAAAGCAATGGCAAATTACTTAACGTCACATTTTCTAGTGAAATCGAAAACAGTCAAAACATTGTTTGAGTTGGTTGGGCAACGTCATGTCATCATTATCATCTGGTGCCTTGTCGACTAACGTATGCGATGATGCCTCTCCACAATCTGCGATCTCCTGCAGCATGTATCAGTTTATATGCTGACATACCTCTTCGCAACGCAACAAGACTGTCAAGAATCGTCTCTCGTTGTCTTCCTCTATCCCTCTTTCGACATATCTTTCCAGTGGGCATAACATGTTCCATTTTTCTTCTTCTCATAACATGGCCGAAAAATGATGTGTGTTATGCAGTAGGATGAAAGAATAAGATGACTTTTAGCACTACTGACTATTGATGTAAATGATACACAAACATACATTTACACATAAACATACGCATTACGCACACCGTACTCAAATACAGAAACACTTATGAACACTCATGCATTCATACATTCATTAACTGAGTTTTGTTATTTAAACGAACCTCCAATCAGTAATGCTAACAGTTGTTGTCTTCTTGTTTTATCCTACTGCGTGTGCCCCCAAAGCGTTGCATGGATGAGTTAGATGTCGTTTCCTATCTTTATCTAGTTGCTTAGCTTGTGTTACTGTCATACTGTGATTCTGCGGTGTCTCCTTTACCCCCTCCACCCATCTCTTTCTTAGTCGATCTTTTGCCTGTAGCCTACTATTCTCATGAAGTACGATCTATATTTTATTTCATTCTGACCAGATAACCTAACCATTTGATTCTTTGATGTTCTATGATGTTCTATAGTAACAATATGTGCTTAAAATAACAACCATTACATTATACATTTGTAGCGACATCACACTATATACTTGTTCCTTCCCTTCACAACGCTTTTAAAAGCACATTGAGCGTGTAAGGGTGGACTATATTGGATAGGGGACTGCGAGGGACTGGTTACTGGCGGTTGATCTGCCGGGCCATGAAAGGTACCCTGAGTTAATCCAGAAGACCGGTCTGCGACCTGACATAGTTCTTGTACAGCGCATTCACCAGGAGAGCAGGCGTACATCGGCAACTGCCCAGTTGATTATGGAACTAGGACATCGAAATCAACTGGGGCGAGGTAGCCGAAAGTGGCCTGCCCGCCGAATATTGGATTTGTAATGCTTCATTAGGCCTGCAGCGCAATGATTGTTTCATTTATAAGCGGAGTACTTATCTCACAGTACCTTCTCAAATCTGCTGCACGGAAGGAATTTTCTAACGGATTGTTGGGCCCACCTCTGAGTTAGCGTGGGCGTCCTCTCGAATGTGCCGTGGCAGTTTATTCCTATAAAGAGCAATAGAGCGGTATACATCACGCGATTCTGTGTGAACTATAGTAATAAAAAAAACTGCTTTATGGACCCTAGACAAACCAGTACAGCCATGTGTGTGTTTTTCTCCCTCTACAGTTTAATGCTTTTTACAGATCGATTCCTTATTCACTATAGAGACTCGCAAAGCGTACGTGCCACTGAGCTTCTATGTCTGGCACTCTCTCTCTCTCTCTTTCTCTCTCTCTCTCTCTCTCTCTCTCTCTCTCTCTCTCGCTCGCTCGCTCGA
>CAJHNH020000291.1:545000-557500 GCA_905116865.2 Candidula unifasciata
TGTGTGTTATGTGTGTATGTTATGTGTGTATGTTATGTGTGTATGTTATGTATGTAGGTAGGTAGGTAGGTAGGTAGGTAGGTAGGTAGGTAGGTAGGTGTGTAGGTAGGTGTGTGTATGTAGGTGTGTGTGTAGGTAGGTAGGTGTGTAGGTAGGTAGGTAGGTGTGTAGGTAGGTAGGTGTGTAGGTAGGTAGGTGTGTGTGTAGGTAGGTGTGTGTGTAGGTAGGTAGGTAGGTGGGTAGGTGTGTAGGTAGGTAGGTGTGTAGGTGGGTAGGTGTGTAGGTGGGTAGGTGTGTAGGTAGGTAGGTGTGTAGGTAGGTAGGTGTGTGTAGGTAGGTGTGTAGGTAGGTAGGTGTGTAGGTAGGTAGGTGTGTAGGTAGGTAGGTGTGTAGGTAGGTAGGTGTGTAGGTAGGTAGGTGTGTAGGTATGTGTGTGCGCGCGCGCGTGTGTGTGTGTGTGTGCGCGCGTGTGTGCGCGTGCGTGTGTGTGCGCCTGCGCGTGCGTGTGTGCGTGTGTGTGCGCGTGTCTGCGTGTGTGTGCGCGCGTGTGTGCGTGAGTGCGCGCGTGCGTGCGTGAGTGCGCGCGTGCGTACGTGAGTGCATGCATGTATGTATGAATGCAATGGAAACAAGGGTAATAATTACACGACCAGCCATGCACCCCTAAAAAGGGTGTCTTCGCAGGACATGTCTATCGTACAGCTTGAAATCGACAACTATGGAATACGGACATAATTAATCTCAAACCATTGAAATGGCACCACATTTTTATATAAATGCATATTAACCAAGCATATGCTGAATAACAAACACAGCAACAATTTACAAACACAGTAGACTATGGATGCCAATCAATACATTGTTCTATTGAACAAAAATTCATTAAAATATGAAGTGGGCAATTGTCAGAATGTTCTAAGAGTTGTCTGGAAAGAAAAGTAATTTAGTCTATAATCTTAGAACGTCTAAAACTTTATACACAGATAGAAACAAATATGACCAGATTGCATTAAAGTCTTCACCAGAATAAACGAGCTTAACACACCTAGCGACAGTGAGACAGACAGACAGACATTAAGCAGACAGAGAGGTAGACATACAGACAATGGTGCAGATACAGAGGCAGATAGACGGTGAGGCAAACACAGAAGCAGAGGGAGAGAAAAATGACATAGTCCGCCAATGAAATTTTAGTTCATTATCAATGGTAGCAACAGTTTCAATAAACCAGCAAATGCACAAGCAATACTGCATAGGTCACTACCAGTTCTGACATTATTAACAGGCCACCTGCAATTTTCTTGATCTGCAATTCCCAAGACAAAACCAGCTGGAGCTTAGTGGAAAATCAGCCCTTGTGAAAATCACAGCTCACAAAGTCGCACTCAACTCGGTAGCTGGGCGACAGAACTGTATATTTAGCCCACATAGGGGGAAAAGGCAACAGCCCTCTGTGGCGATCAGCAGAAAATATGCCATAACCTCAACGATAAGCCCACCTAGAAATCATATTAGACATGAAGTCTCGTTGTTGTACTGCAGATAAAGGCTACTCGCGCAACAAGCTTTGTTTGTATACTGTAACTGGTTCTGTAAGACAGGTATACACTCAAGCTGACGGGCCATGCTGCTGACGTCACCAGACCGGTCTAACGATACGTTAAAGCAGCGTTTATTAAAAAAAAATTCTTTGTGCAAAAAACAATTTTGCGGCACATCTACCCTTAAAGCCGTTTGAATATTTAAGCAAAGAAACAAAAAATACTGCAAATTTAATGTCAAGCAGATTTTGAAAAATTATTGATTATTACTGCGACACCCCTGACATAGCTTCCGGCACCCCCGAGTGCCGCACACACAGTTTGAGAATCGCTGCGTTATCTTTTCGTTAGTCCGGTTTAGTGACGTCAGCAGCATGGCCTGTCATCTAGAGCCGGTCTAATACCTTATTTTCCAATCTAACAAAATAAGCAGGTTACTAAATTGCTGTGTTGTAATTTGGCTTCAGTTCTCAAAAAAAAAAAAAAAAAAAAACGCGATGAAATCAATACAAACAGAAGATATTCCCGGGTTAACCCCACCTGAGAAGTTGCCAATTAGCCACACTGATGAGCTAATTAGCTCTTTCTAGCACTTTCCATGTTTTATTCACCCCGTAATGCTTGTTGAAGAGTTTGCTAGATCAACACCTGATAACGGCCTCCCTGGCGCATGCAAAAACTGCCTCGTCTTTTGTGTTCAGCCAAACGTGATGGGTGGTTTCGGATCGCCATAGCAAATGAGACACCTTCCTTCCACAAAAAGTAGATGTCTACTATAACGCTAAAGCACACATCTTTCTATCTATCTATCTATCTATCTATCTATCTATCTATCTATCTATCTATCTATCTATCTATCTATCTATCTATCTATCTATCTATCTATCTATCTATCTATCTATCTATCTATCTATCTATCTATCTATCTATCTATCTATCTATCTATCTATCTATCTATCTATCTATCTATCTATCTATCTATCTATCTATCTATCTATCTATCTATCTATCTATCTATCTATCTATCTATCTATCTATCTATCTATCTATCTATCTATCTATCTATCTATCTATCTATCTATCTATCTATCTATCTATCTATCTATCTATCTATCTATCTATCTATCTATCTATCTATCTATCTATCTATCTATCTATCTATCTATCTATCTATCTATCTATCTATCTATCTATCTATCTATCTATCTATCTATCTATCTATCTATCTATCTATCTGCCTGCATGCCTTTTTGCCTGTCTGTCTTTTATCCCTCCTTAGTCTTTCATTTTTGATATCTTTCGGTCAAAATATTCGCAGGATTTTCCTTTGACATTTATTTTGAAAAGTCTAGTTTTTGTGTGATCCCTGCTGTCATTTTACAGTACACACTGTTGTATAGTACTCAGTTGAATTTATAAAATTGGTTATACTTGTGTACACTGAATTTTGTCGTTAAGGTCACTTTTACTTCTATATATGGTATAATAACGGCAAATGATTGGTTTGCAGTATTTATTCTTGATGTTAGGTCCTCTTCAAAATCCCCATCCAGGAAAACGGGACTTCCGAGGAAAATACTTTCTGTGACTGCTTCAATCAGACATGAACCCAGATAGTGAGGAAGATTTTCTAATACCAGTCTAATGAATTTGGGTAGCTCAAAGGGCAGTCATAGTGTATACTTCTTCTTCTTCTTCACTTCCTCTTTTACCGCTGTGGGTGTCGAGGAAGATATAAGGTTCTGTTTCTAGCTCTTCTGGCTGCCTCGACCATAGGCACATCGTGCTGTTGTAGAGTTTCTCTGATGTTATCCTTTCATTTTGTTTTTGGTCTACCCCGTGCTCTACGTCCTTCTTCTCTTTCCATGTATGCTTTGTATAATATGGTGTCACAAGGCATTCTCTCTAAGTGGGCAAACCATTTCACTTGCTATAGTGTATACTAAAAGTGGTTTTATCCCACAGCGTAATCCAACAGGGAAACACACACACACACATACATACACACACATGTATGTGTTTCGGCATTCCGAAACCCAAGTTCAAGGTGTCTCCTTCGTGCCAAAGAACTGCATGGCTGTTGGGTGAACAGTCGTTAACGAAGGCAGTCAGGTCGTTGTAGGGGCGACGCCTGCTGGTGGATGTAATGTCCTAAGTCCCTTTCCCAGCTAATAGTGAGGGTACTGCTGGGGTGACCATTTGTTAACCCCTCACATAATGCTTCAAGTCACAGTGGACACTAGGCACGACCACTTTTTTTTTTTGAAAGCCGTGGCAGTTCTGCCAGGCGGTGGCCGTTGCATTTTTGCTCCATTTGTAGACTGGAAGGATATAGTTTCGTCACCCAGCTTCTGAGTTGAGTGCATGGTATGACACTGTGAGCTACGAGTGTTTTTCGTTGGCACAGGAGCGGAGCAACAATGGGGTGACCCGTTTGCTATGATGCTGAAACTAGGATTACCAGATTACCAGATTACCAGATACACACACATAAATACACACGCACGCACAGGCACATACACATACAAACACGCGAGAGAGAGAGAGAGAGAGAGAGAGAGAGAGAGAGAGAGAGAGAGAAAGAGAAAGAGAAAGAAAGAGAGAGAGAGAGAAAGAGAGAGGCATATAACCTATCTTTTCCGTGAGTTTTTTAAAGACCTAAACAAGCTGCCATTTTCTTGAAAAATTCTTTGATGGAAACTTTCACAGCCCAAACATTAATAAGCAACACAATTTATTGCCATAATTATAACCGATATTGACACGGACGAGGCTAGCTCCCTATTCAGAGGTTGAAAGTGACTAATTGAAATTAAACGAATCGCACCGGGAAGAACCACTGCAGATCTTCTAGTATTGTGTATCCTAAACCCGCGCACTTCAAGTTCTTGTAAGGTATACTAAGTTTAAAACCTACTATTGCATACGACACCCACACACACCTCCATTCTTTTTCCCTGTGTTCGTTTATTCGTGTGCTAATGAATCATACGTGATTAATGATTACTTCCCCTTTATGACGTTTTGTTTCCTTCAAGGGTGGCGCTCGTGACGCTCTCAATGCAAATCTGGATTCGGCCTTCGTCTGTTTCCCTGCCTTATGAATCTGGGAATAATCATTGTAGCCCTATTTACCAGTAATATTTTATCGTTCCCTTGTTGTGGTGACTACTTCTAGTTTGTGAACAGACTGCGTTTGCATGAGAAATAAATAAGCAGGTGTAAATGATGGGAGCTGAGTGCAACTCTTTTGTTTTCTCACACTCGTGTCGGCGACTGCAGAGTAAGCAGCGATGTTAACTCGACCATCTGACGTCGGTAGTGAGATGTGAATAGGCAGTGTAAGAACGAGGCTGGGAATCTACGTTGTCCTGGGAATAGAATGGCGAGGTTTGGCTTGCTGTCACATATCGCTCGTGTCGCGTGCCTGATTTAAGGATTTTTCCTTAAGAACCAACAGCACTCTGAAATAATAATGTTGAACCGTTGGCTCGTATTGGTCTAAGGGAGATCCCGTGGCCAATATACGCCCAACTTTTTTCAGGCGTAGGGCAACTCAAGCTCTAGCACTACAGAATATCTAATATTCCTAGGCACACTTGGCTGGACACCCCTACTACTATAAAAAGCTGGCTCCCAGGTTATGATAGTATACTATAATCTGTATCTGTGTTAACATGGCTATGATAGTATACTATCATAACCTGGGAGCCAGCTTTTTATAGCAGACTATCATAGCCATGTTAACACAGATACAGATTATTAATTGAACATACATGTACTTTAGACAGCTAAGAACACTGAATGAGTGACACTCCAGGCAATAGTGAAACCTTAGAAATACTGTAATAAGTGCAACATATACATTATATAAGAATCAGCAAAGAACTTCAAGAACCAAGAGTGATATGAAGGACCAAAACTTCAAATTCGATCCGACTGAACGTGTATGAATGTTCCAAAGTCTGCCGAGATCATCATTATGACAAGTGTGGACGATTAACAGTGAAGCCTGGCAATAAACCAATGATTGACCACACTTATCTGAATCCCTGGTTTCTTGAATGGCTGGATGTTCTGTCACTCTGTTGTTACGTTCAAGACAGTCCCACACTAGACACTCGAACACTGGAGATACACCCAAGCTCCTGGAGAGGATCTCAGGTACCAAGTCAAACACTTGAGGCACAAACAAGCTGCCGGTTAAATGATGGTGAAGGTACAACACCCATAATGTTGTCTGTAGACCATCTGGAGGATTTCATTAAATGATGACAAAAGTTTGGTTTACAATCTGATGCCCACTACTGGCTTAGACATAGGTGACTTCCTTGTAGGTTGTTTTGTGGACTGCTGATTCACTGCCTGGCCTCCAAGGAGATATCATCCCAAGCTTAGGAAATGTCCTAGACACCAAAGGCCGCCTCCTCAAAGCATAAATATACGAGGCACATTTAGGAACATCTGTTCTTCTAGGCATTCAGACAGAGAATCCCTGCCTCAAACTAAGCTTGGCATCTCTAGGAAAGAAGTCCCTGTATTCATGCCCAAGGAGTAAACAGGCTTACATTAATTTCTGAATTATACACCAGAAATATTTATTCCACTGTTGTAAGTTTGAAAATGTAGACTTCTCAAAGCAACTAGAGGGTCTAGAAATGATTATTTCACCAGATAGAGGTATATATCAATTTAAGGGACTATATACCCCTCCGGACGGGTTTAAGTTTGAAATGTGACGTGCCCGCTTAGGGAAGTCAGGGTCACGACTCGTCCAATGTGTAGGGTTGGCTGTTCACTCCACGACACTTGCTTAAGGTTATCAGGCTATCAGCCGGGGATTTAATTTATTCGCAAACGGCTCACCCTATCATTCTAACTGACTGACTGACTGACTGACTGACTGAATGACTGACTGAATGACTGACTGACTGACTGACTTTTTACCCCACGAGGACATGACACAAGCGATAAACACCCCTGACACAATCTGCCACCATGCGGATGAGGATCACCGTGGAGAGGTCCCAGAAACCGCGTTCAGCTTTTAGGCCATATTTATTGCCAGGCTATTCTGCGGCCCCTGGCAAAAGCCAGAGTAGGGCTTCAAATAACGAAAAATGTCATCGTAAAAAGGACGAGAAGTATGTGTACCTATCATTCTTTCTTTCCTGTAGTGCTAACACCTACAGTCTTCAACCAGAATTGGTATTTACAAATGGCGGATAAGAGGACATGTATGCGTGGATAAAGAATGCTCTACTAAAGATTGATTCGGGAGACAATGACTGATAAGAAGAAGCAGTTGGATAGGCGTAAGGGACAAGATCCACATGACTTCAAAGATTCAAGCATCATAGCTGTGTACAAGAACAAAGGCGATCGCAGCAACTACATGGGAAAATCACTGTTGTGTAAAGTAACTAAGTACATGCCAGAATTGTTATGCGAAGACTCCAGAGGCTATGAGACCATGTTCTCGGAGTGACTGCAACAACTACATGGGAATATCACTGTTGTGTAAAGTAACTAAGTACTTGCCAGAATTGTAATGCGAAGTCTCCAGAGGCTATGAGACCATGTTCTCGGAGTGACTGCAACAACTACGTGGGAATATCACTGTTGTGTAAAGTAACTAAGTACTTGCCAGAATTGTAATGCGAAGACTCCAGAGGCTATGAGGCCATGTTCACACAGTCACACTGTGGCTTTTGTGAGAACCCGCCTACCAGTGATAGGATATTTTTATTACGACAGTTGCAAGAAAATGGCCGTGAGCTAAAATCCACCACTTTATATTGATTTTATCAATCTTACCACGGCATTTGGTTTGGTAAGTTCTAAAGGTATGTTCAATACGCTCAATAATATTGGGTGTCCACTTACCCTTCAACGTGTTATTGGATTCAGAAATAGAGTTTGGAGGAACAAAAAGCTCATGATTAAAACCAAAACTCTCTCTCAGGCTTCGATCTTCAGGGCTCTTATTTATTGCAGTGGAACTTGGTCAATTTATTCACACCAAGTGAAACTACTAAACAGCTTTTACGTGCGTAGAAGAGTACTGGCATTAAACGGCGATATAAGACAACGGACACATAGTATTGGAAAGAGCAAGTATTAGTAGTAGTAGTACATTTTACCCCACTAGGACATCACACAAGCGATAAATACCCGATGACACAAAGTGCCACCATTCAGCAGAGAATCAACCGTGGAGAGGTCACTGAGACCGCGTTCAACGGTAAGGCCTTATTTTTGGCCGGGCTATATTGCGGCTCCTGGCAAGAGCCAGGGTGGGTTTTCAAAATAACGAAAAATTGCATCCCTCAAGGGTATGACAATTGAGACATAAGATTTAAGAGCAAGTATCACAACAATTTTCTTAACGCCTAATCTCTGAAGGTTCAGGTGGCTGGGTCACACTTAAAAAATGGAGGATGGTAGAGTCCTTAATGATATCTTCTAAGGTGAATTACGTATGGTTAGAAGATGTGGAAGCCGTCCTTTACTACGAAATAAAGATATGTGCAAGCGTATCGTGAATGATGTAGGTAAAGGTAACAAAGGTAAAGTCGGGAGATGCGAACCATCGTCATTTGACCACGGTTATAAACCATAAGTGCTTTGCCACCGGTACGGACAGCTGATAAGATACTGTTCGCCTGTTTCGCCGTCCGCGCGTAACTCCGTAGCTATAGCGACGTTCCTCCATTCACCCCAGAGTGTCAACTCTGGTACCCATTTTCTAGAGGCTGGGTAAACTCAGGGAACCGCCCGATTTCGAACACCCACCGTGACTGTAGCGAGTCACAGCTGGATTTGAAAACAAGCTTCCTATCGACTGTGCTAACGCGGATCCCTGAATTGTGTTTCTGAATGATGTAGGTATTGATGTGGATTCGTAGGACATGAAACGTGTTGCCTGGAGGAGAGAAATCAGGAAGTGGGTCAAACAAACGTTAGTTCTCTCTCCCCCCCCCCCCCCCCACAGAAAATAGGTTACGTTCCATTGATAACTTTGTTAGACTGGTCGACCGTGCTGAAGGTTACAGGTGTGCCGCTCTGTTGTTTCTTCTTTGTGTTGTCTTACATTTTCGTTTTTATTCCGAGAAAGAGAATGCCTGTGACATAGGTTTCATCACTCTCTAAAATGGTTTTGAGTTAGACCCAGTATATCGATGTTTTTGGAGTATTAAAAGCGCGGGCATGCTGAAATATACAACACGCGATGTCAACGGCATTGTTGAAAGCCTCCGTAACGTTAGGGAAAGGCAGAGTGGCTCAAGGTCGACCAATCAGAAGTGAACTAGGCTGAAGGTCGACCAATCAGAAGTTAGCTAGTGTGTACTGGTGTGTAGATGGGGGTGGGGCGCGACGGGGTGGGGTGGGGGTCTAAAGTTTGTTTTACCAGGATGTGAATAGAAAAAAAAGAGACACAATTAGCGCAGTAAAGTTGAGAGCTGAGCGTTTAGGTTGAAGCACAGTAAACTGGTGTGATGGCAGAAACGGACCTGAAATCCCATGCTGTAATTCTGAACGAGTTTTCTAAACGCGCGCGGGTCTTGTTAGTCACACTCACCATCTCCAAGGGCTGTGATTCACATGCCTCCCCATAAGACAATATCACACTATCGCCTGGAAAGTCGGAAAAGGGCTAACATTAACAGAAGCAGCAGTCACGTCAAACCAGCATGTGAAGACATATTGACTTACTGAACGAGCCACACCGCAATTATGTGGCAACTAGCCACTCGGCATTTTCTGAATATGCAGTATGCAGGCTTTAGGGCCAAGCATTGACTTTACGTTTTTGTTTTGTTTACCCTCAGAAGTCGACCTAGTCTACTAAAGCACGTCGGTGCCGTTTTAGCTCTTTCCGTCTCAAAGAACGCGCTGTGTGTGACTGGGTATTATTCACGTGTACCAGTCAACATGTTATTATGATGTTACACCTTGTATTTAGTGGAGACACTGAAGAACTTTGGAAACATGTTTGTTTCCTGCAAGGGTTGTACGTTTGACCCCTCTGGAAGTAGTATACCCATAAGTTTAGTATTGCCATTCTTAGCTTTCTCAGACGTTAGCTAGGACCTAGTGGAACTGGAAAAGTTAGAGGCCAAGACAGGGGATGCTGCTACCAAATTCCCATGAAAATAATTAGCAGAAACACCTTGTGGTTGCTGCCTCTGAGGACCAGACAGGCATAGAAATGTCAAATGTTTCGTTACGTCTAATTATCAGAGACATTGTAACCAACTTCTGTTTTAAACGATCAGGATGTGTTCCTTGTGCCGCTGTATCGAAGAAATCAGCAGGCATGTGAATATCCAATGTACTGTGAGGTCAACTGTGATAAGATAACAAGGTAACATAATATCCTCTACTAGACAGGTTCCAAATAATTTGGGAAATTGTATTTATCACGCTTTGTTTGTGTTTAAATAAAACATAACAGTTCATTTTTATAGATACGGCTTCGGCTAGTTTTAGTAAGCGTCTGTTCAGTGTGTGGTAAATAATCCTGAAGGCAAATACAGATTTCCCGGAAGTTGATTAAAAAATTAAAATTAAAATGACTATTAAAATTCACGAGGTCCGAAAATGAAAAGGGTCCGCGGCTCACATCTAATCTGGAACTACTGCACTAGAGGTTGATATATAAAGCTCTGACTATAACAACATGGTTGGCATACTACATTATGTTTGTATATTTAGACTGAGTATCAGAGTGAAAGTCATTGCATGACATTTGCATTCTCCTCTTCTTTCTCTTTCATCTCTTCTTCTGCATTTTCGTCTAATTTTCAACTGCAGCTGTTGCTTCTGCTGCTGCGGCTTCTGCTTCTACTACTACCACCACCACCACCACCACCACTACTACTACTATTACTACTACTACTACTACTACTACTACTACTACTACTACTACTACTACTACTACTACTACTACTACTACTACTACTACTACTACTACTACTACTACTACTACTACTACTACTACTACTACTACTACTACTACTACTACTACTACTACTAAAACTACTGCTACTACTACTACTACTACTACTACTACTACTACTACTACTACTACTACTACTACTACTACTACTACTACTACCACCACCACCACTACCACCACTACCACCATTATTATTACTATCACTACTGCTGCTGTGTTGTTGCTACTGCTACTGCAGTTACTTTTAATACTACTAATTCATCTTATCTCCATCCTTTGAATGCATATTTTATTGTCCCTGGCTGTTAGCTCTGTGTGTCTGTGTCTTTCTTGTATATTGAGTCTATCTATTCTGTCTGTCTGCCTATCTAATATGTTTGCCTAATCTATCCAATGGCTGTCTATTCTAATCCAACTAATATCTATCTAATCTATTTAACGGGTCTAATCTATCTAATCAATCTAATGTATATAATGTAATCTATCTATCTATCTAATCTATCTATCTATCTATCTATCTATCTATCTATCTATCTATCTATCTATCTATCTATCTATCTATCTATCTATCTATCTATCTATCTATCTATCTATCTATCTATCTATCTATCTATCTATCTATCTATCTATCTATCTATCTATCTATCTATCTATCTATCTATCTATCTATCTATCTATCTATCTATCTATCTATCTATCTATCTATCTATCTATCTATCTATCTATCTATCTATCTATCTATCTATCTATCTATCTATCTATCTATCTATCTATCTATCTATCTATCTATCTATCTATCTATCTATCTATCTATCTATCTATCTGTCTGTCTGTCTGTCTGTCTGTCTGTCTGTCTGTCTGTCTGTCTGTCTGTCTGTCTGTCTGTCTGTCTGTCTGTCTGTCTGTCTGTCTGTCTGTCTGTCTGTCTGTCTGTCTGTCTGTCTGTCTGTCTGTCTGTCTGTCTGTCTGTCTGTCTGTCTGTCTGTCTGTCTGTCTGTCCGTCCGTCCGTCCGTCCGTCCGTCCGTCCGTCCGTCCGTCCGTCCGTCCGTCCGTCCGTCCGTCCGTCCGTCCGTCCGTCCGTCCGTCCGTCCGTCCGTCCGTCTGTCTGTCTGTCTGTCTATCTGTCTATCCATCTGTCCATCTGTCCATCTGTCCATCCGTCCATCCGTCCATCCGTCCATCCGTCCGTCTGTCTGTCTGTCTGTCTGTCTATCTAATTTTAATCTACTCTACTCTACTCTACTCTACTCTACTCTACTCTACTCTACTCTACTCTACTCTACTCTACTCTACTCTACTCTACTCTACTCTACTCTACTCTACTCTACTCTACTCTACTCTACTCTACTCTACTCTACTCTACTCTACTCTACTCGGTCGGTCTATCTGTCTGTCTTGGTATTATCTTTTCCCCTCCAATACGCATTGCATTTAAATCTACTTCCTGGTTTTTCTTACCCCCGGCCTATTTGACGGGGTCAGGGACAGGAGAGCAATAATCGCCCATTTTGGAGACAATATGGTTTCTGTTGTAACCGTAATGGCTGCCGTAGGAAGCCTGCTCTGTCTAGTAACGTGGATTGGAGCTATCCAGACGGACAACCCCATTCTCCTTATGTAGACATAAATATATATTTATATTAAAATGGAATGAGGAAGACTCTTAGCAACGCCGATAGTCTGTCTCCGGACAGGTTCCCCTGGGGGAAACCAGGGAATAATGCCAAAACCCTATACGTGTTCCCGGGAACATAGGTGGACAAAAACAACGCCTCTGCGCATGCCCGGAAGCAGTTAATTGTTTTCTATCACGCAAGGGGTTATTAGAATGAGCATATTTTATTTCTCCGCTGGAAGTTTGTTCTCTTGAGAGCTCGGGAAGTTACATACATTCGGATCTGACTTACAAGGGGAATACTTCAGTGTGTATTGATTAGTTTCCGTTCCAGGACAATAAATTCACTTTCTGGGGGTGGTGTGGGGGGGGGGGAGGGGG
>CAJHNH020000291.1:562500-577500 GCA_905116865.2 Candidula unifasciata
ATTCCATGATGCTCTAATTATAGCTCACTGGTAAAATTATCGGGCGGCTGCGTGATGCTGCTCTTGTTTCCTTTCCTGCAAAACCTGTTTCGACAATGCTGAAGAAGATTAGATCAGAAACGTTGTTAATAATTGGTCTATTATTATATGCCACTAACTATGTAAGGTTGGACGAAATTATAGTCTAGCTGGGTGTAATGGCAGGTCGTGTGATGAATAACTAGTGAAGCAGCGCTGGTTTGTTAAATATGGATAAATAGATGGTTAATGTTCAGTCAGGTCGACCCACCTTTAAATGGGTACGAGGTAAAATCCTGGGAAGTAAATGCGACTGGTGTGGTGTTGACCACATCACCCATCAAGAACTGAATGGTCTATAAAAAGAAATAAGAAGAAACTCCACATGGGAGCATGTACAGCAGGAGTCTACCAATCATCAGTAGAAGTAATCTCTCGTCGACAAATGTTTCGGCTCACGAGCTCCTAGACATTTTCAGAGAGTGGGCTGACCTAAGTTCATGAAGCTCAGGGTTGGTTTCCTCTGCTGCGCGAATTACCGGATATTATTCGGACAGGGACAAGACGAATTGGTGATTTTGCAGAAGGTACTGTGAGATAAGAAGTCGTCGCGGTAGCATAATTAAAGCAGTCTGCATACCTGGATGACCCAGCAGCAAGCTTACGATTGATTTACCGGACACATGTTGGACTTTGTTAGCAGGTGGCAGAGGGACTCTGGCAGACAATTCGGACACGATGGACTTTAAGGGATGAGAAATTCTTTTCCGCTAGACACCCAGACCAGCTCACCGAGGCCCGTCCCCTACGTTGTTTAGGTCAAGCACAATATGTCCAGTGTACATAAAGTAATGAAAAAAAAAGTTTTTTAAGGATGAGTCGTTTTTTTTTGTTGTTGTTGTTGCTCATACACATTTACACAGCAGAGCTGTTTTAGCACCAAACGGATATAGTTACATGGTAAAACTGTCCTAGCACTGTACGTGTTTAGTACAGGGCACATATGTTCTAGCACTATAGGTGGTATAGTTTAATAGTTTACCTATTCTAGACTGTATGTGTATTTTACATACTCGATCTATTCTAGCACTGTTGGGGGTATAATTACATTCTAGAACTGTTCTAGCACTGGACATATGTAGTACATTGTAGACATGTTTTAGCACGCACTGTAGATGTATAGGTAATGCTATTTTGGTACATATAAAGCTGCTTATCGGATCTGTTCTACGAGTATAGTGAAAGGGTGAATCTGTTATAGCACTGTATTTGTATGACAGAACGCGTTTCTATCAGCATGAGTACATAAACACCTTATAACTGTTCTAGCACTGCATGGGTATAGTTGCAAGGAAGAAATGTTATAGAACTGTACGTGTATAGTTAAATAATTCATCTGTTACAGAAAAATAGGGATATAGTTATATATTTGTAATTTATGTAGTTAACAGACGCTCAGCTATATAGTTAACAGAGGCGCAGCTCTATAGTTAACAGGCGATCAGCTCTATAGTTAACAGACGCTCAGCTCTATAGCTTTCAGACGCTCAATTCTATAGTTAACAGACGCTCAGCTCTATAGGTAACAGACGCTCCGCTCTATAGTTAACAGACGCTCAGCTCTATAGTTAACAGACGCTCAGCTCGACTGCTAACAGACGCTCAGCTCTATAGTTAACAGACGCTCAGTTTTATAGCTAACAGACGCTCAGTTCTATAGTTAACAGACGCTCAGCTCTATAGGTAACAGACGCTCCGCTCTATAGTTAACAGACGCTCAGCTCTATAGTTAACAGACGCTCAGCTCGACTGCTAACAGACGCTCAGCTCTATAGTTAACAGACGCTCCGCTCTATAGTCAACAGACGCTCAGCTCTGTAGCTAACAGACGCTCAGCTCTATA
This sequence comes from Candidula unifasciata, assembly GCA_905116865.2. Lineage (NCBI taxonomy): Eukaryota > Metazoa > Mollusca > Gastropoda > Stylommatophora > Geomitridae > Candidula > Candidula unifasciata. Next base: position 564,422 of record CAJHNH020000291.1, read on the forward strand.
GTCAACAGACGCTCAGCTCTATAGTTAACAGACGCTCAGCTCTATAGTCAACAGACGCTCCGCTCTGTAGCTAACAGACGCTCAGCTCTATAGTTAACAGACGCTCAGCTCTATAGTTAACAGACGCTCCGCTCTATAGGTAACAGACGCTCAGCTCTATAGTCAACAGACGCTCAGCTCTGTAGCTAACAGACGCTCAGCTCTATAGTTAACAGACGCTCCGCTCTATAGTCAACAGACGCTCAGCTCTATAGTTAACAGACGCTCAGCTCTATAGTCAACAGACGCTCCGCTCTATAGTCAACAGACGCTCAGCTCTATAGTCAACAGACGCTCAGCTATATAGTCAACAGACGCTCAGCTCTGTAGCTAACAGACGCTCAGCTCTATAGTCAACAGACGCTCCGCTCTATAGTTAACAGGCGCTTAGCTCTATAGTCAACAGACGCTCAGCTCTGTAGCTAACAGACGCTCAGCTCTATAGTCAACAGACGCTCAGCTCTATAGTCAACAGACGCTCCGCTCTATAGTCAACAGACGCTCAGCTCTATAGTTAACAGACGCTCAGCTCTATAGTCAACAGACGCTCCGCTCTATAGTCAACAGACGCTCAGCTCTATAGTCAACAGACGCTCAGCTCTGTAGCAAACAGACGCTCAGCTCTATAGTCAACAGACGCTCCGCTCTATAGTTAACAGGCGCTTAGCTCTATAGTCAACAGACGCTCAGCTCTATAGTCAACAGACGCTCAGTTCTGTAGCTAACAGACGCTCAGCTCTATAGTCAACAGACGCTCAGCTCTATAGTTAACAGACGCTCAGCTCTATAGTTAACAGGCGCTTAGCTCTCAATATATCTGGGATAAAAAAAAGGTTTTTAAAAGCCTATTCTCTTTCTGATTCCCTATCCCCTTTCCCCTTTTTTTTCCACAGAATACGACCCATATCACCACCTCCCCCCCCCCCCCCCCCCCACAATGTACCAATCTATCTCAATGCCTGTATTATTTATGTCTCGATTGCACACACACACACACACACATACACACACACACACACACACACATATATATATATATATATATATATATATATATATATATATATATATATATATATATATATATATATATATTTCGTAGTAGAGGCCCAACGCGACCTCTTCTACCTGTAAGGGAAGTAAATATCAATTCATGTTAATCTTAACTGTGTGAAATAAGAAGAAGAAGAGGAAAACAAGATGAGATTAGATTACAGTAAAGGTGGCAATGATGGTATTCTGTAGGGGCAAAAATAAAATCCTTACCTACACAGTCCTCGGTGACAGCAGTAGCCATGCGGTCCTAAATCCCTAGGCTTAAAGCCCCCCCCCCCCCCCCCCCACCATGCAGTAAATAGTGACATTAATTGGAATTTGTTTTCCGAGGAAAGGGGGGTGGGGGGCGCAAAGCAGATGATGATGATGATGATGGTGATAATGTTAGTGAAGCAACCAACGACCACTACACGGGTCAACTTCAGCTCTCCTATTTCTTTATTTAAACATCAAACGGAGTGTGCTCGCAGCTCGGACATGATCGAAGACACCGTTCCTTGGTTTGTGAAGTTGATGAAGTATCTGGTGTTTCTCAACCGAATTCCCATTGTGTGTCTTCCCTCCATCCGAATCTTTAGTTGTGTTTCTCATTATTGTATTATTATTTCTATATCTTCTTCTGCATGCTCTCTCTCTCTCTCTCTCTCTCTCTCTCTCTCTCTCTCTCTCTCTCTCTCTCTCTGTGTGTCTCTCTCTCTGTTTTATCTTTCCATCTCTCTCTCTCTCTCTCTCTCTCTCTCTCTCTCTCTCTCTCTCTCTCTCTCTCTCTCTCGCTGTTCACACTGTTTCTTTCCGCATCTCTGTCTTTCTCTCATCCTGTCTCGGGGTATGATTTTCCTTAACTTTCTAATTCTCTATATTTACCATATATTATCAGTCTTTTTCTTTTTCGTTTCTGTCTCGCCATCTATTTCTTTATGTCGCTATGATAAGGCGGACGTATGTGAATAACGTGTAACACAATGGAACCTACCAATCAAGTTTCTTTCTTAAATGTTAGTGTATTCTACACAAAGCATGACGGTCTGATTTGCTTGTAAATTGTTGCCTTGTTTGTTATTCGGCCTATGCTTCGAAAATATAAATTTCTTTAATATATGATGCTATTTAAATGGTTTGAGATTAATTCTGTCCGTATTCCATAGTCGTGGATTTCAAGCTGTACGATAGAAATTTCAAGGAAGACACTTTTTTTTCCGGGGTGCCTAATTTGCAATGTTCTTAGTACGCCTTTTTACATAGCAAGCGCACACGCCGTTTAGAGATAACAAATTCGATTGCTGCACAGTAACTATAGCTTCCGGTTTTTATAAAGTCTAGTGTGTTCTTCTGTTTTTCTACTTATTTCTGTGAGTGCCGATCAATTCATTGTCTCTTTATATATATATTAAATATATATATATATATATATATATATATATATATATATATATATATAAATATATATATATATATATATATATATATATATATATATATATATATATATATATATATATATATATATATATATATATATATATATAAGATATTTAACACTGAGAGGGGAGGAAACATAAGCGGACTTTAACTCAGGTTACAAATAGTTAAAACAAAATACCACCAGTCCCTCTACATACAGTCGGAAACTGTTCGAATATTATCTGAGCACAGATTATGTGCTTCCATTAAAGATCAACATTATTTTAGAAATAGCGCGTATTTTCTCTAGATTTATTACAATTACTACGGTTTACTGTAGCTAGATAAGTCTACATTCCAGTGCTTGCATTGAATATTTGGATGCTATTGATAATGTTTACTATTACTTGATAAATAAATGAAATGATGTATGAAAGGAGGAAAACTAGGGCAGAATATTAGACGGGCCTGCGTGCCCAATTTTTATCCCTTCAAAAATCCTTTTGAAAATAAAGGTTCGTTCATTCCAGTAAAAATAATCTAACTTTGACATTTGACATGGCGTGACAGCGACAAGTTAAAAACACCGTTTTCACACACGTGTGTAAGAACTGTCCGGTCTTCGCCTTTTTTAATGCTGAAACGTAATTGAAGCAACAAACGTAATATGGAGAACCATCCAAAACTATAAATGTGAAATATGACGCAAGTCTAACATAACTATGCTCTTTTGACTGCAGTTGCAACATGTTATTCTCACCCACGGTTTGCTAAAATGTAGCCTTATCCTATTTTTAAACAAGAAAACATTGCGGGGCGGGGTGTGGGGACGGGGTTGTAATTGGGGGAGAGTGTGGAGGAGACAAACGCAAGCTCACACACACAAACAGGTAGGCAGCTCAACGAAGCGATGAAAACAGAAAAAGAAGAAGAAGAAGAAGAAGAAGAAGAAGAAGAAGAAGAAGAAGAAGAAGAAGAAGAAGAAGAAGAAGAAGAAGAAGAAGAAGAAGAAGAAGAAGAAAAACGATAAAGAAAAAGGAAAAAAAAGAAGAAGAAGAAGAAGAAGAAGAAGACAACGAAAAAAAAATGATAAAGAAGAAGAAGAAGAAGAAGAAGAAGAAGAAGAATAATAAGAAGAAGATGAAGAAGAAGAAGAAGGAATAAGAAGGGTGAAGGAAGAAGAAGGAGGAAGAAGAAAGAAAAAGGAAGAAAAAGGAAGAAAGAATAAGAAAGAAGGAAGAAGAAGAAAAAGTCAGAAAAATAAAGAAGGAAGAAAGAAGGAAGAAGAAGAAGAAGAGGAAGAAGAAGAGGAAGAAGGAAAAAGGAAGAAGAAGAAGGGCATTTGTTTCGACAAAATTATTTTAAAAGACATTATAATTAACTTTATTGCATCACCTTTCACCCCCTTTGGTTCGGGTTTTCTCCTCATAAAACTCCAGACACCCATAGAGAGCGTCGCACAAAGCATAACTCTGAAGCACCATCGACAATTTTAACATGATCTCTAAAACAGAAAGTCTCAGTCCGCAAAATGAACGAACGACTTTCAGAGCTCGACGCAAACTGCTCGAAGACCTTACCAAGTAGATACTTAGACTAAAAGTTTTTTTTTTTTTTTTACAACGGACCTAGTCTAGAGCATAAATGTTTTTTAATAGTGTCGCATTTTCAGTATATTTTGAAGTTTATTTTTTAAGAACGGTTCAACACACACGAACGTTCATCCAAGGGAAATACAGAAATCAAGTGGACTCTACGACCAAGGTTTTTTTTTTTACGGAACAAAACAACAGGAATACTTTACCGTAATTCTGTGATGAACGAATCACAAAGGACCCAGAAACAGTAAATTACAATGCTAAACATTCATGTAACAAAATGAAGAACGTTGACGTGGGAAGGTCAGTGAAAGAAATAAAATTATGTACACAAAGCCATGTTTGTATCAGATGAAAGAATGCTGGAGATTCAGTTTAACGAGTCAAGAAAGTGTTTAGTTTATGCTCTGAACTACAAACGAGGGGGTTTTCTAAAGAAATTAGAGTGATGTCTTGCTATAAACAAAATGTAATGTCAGCGACAGAGATGTCAGCTTTGTCATGATGTTGACGTCGTTAAAACAGGATGTTGCGTATTTTGATGTTGTACTTATAAATGCCATGAAGATGTTTTGAATTTTATGGAGAAAGACTACAGTAGAGACGTTTCTTCTGTACCTATGTCTCGTTGACTGTTTGCAGAGTTTTCCTTTCCCTCGCCTTCTTAGACACAGCTTATAGTGGTTCGAGGTAGTTAACGTCTGCGTAAACGATTATGATATAACTGTTTTCCTTGATAGTGAATGCCTTTTGGCGTTAGTAATCACGTCTGTCAGCATCCTTCTGTCCCGTGTACTGTCAGACATCTTTGATGCATATTCTTTTCAATACATGATGCCAAAATGTCCAACATATTCTCTCTTCATCTATTCTGCCTCTCTTCCCCTAAAACTTCCCTTCTCATAACTTAACACACACCATATAGGCTGGCAATGATTAGGCATAGGCTGACAAGGTTTCCTTCAAAACAACTTTGTATTTCATTGCCAAACGCGAAGCCCAGAAATAAGTGCCGTGGTTTACCATCACAATGTTGAGAAGATTCATCCTCTTTAGTGGTAAGGCTATTTCTGTCTGTGAACATAAGAGCTGCAGTGGATCCAGGCTCTTGAAGCGTGTACAAGAAATTGATCCGTGAGACTGCAGACGGTCGACGTGATACCCCATCACTGTTCTCTGTGGTCATTGGGGTCTTAGAAAAATATTGACAAAACACGATGTTCCCAGAATAGCGTAGTCGGGCGGGCAGACACAAAATGGGGAGGGGGGATGTGGGTATACTTTGTGTTTTCACTGGTTAATTTATTTATCTGTCTATAAATTTATCTCTTTCCCTCTAGGTTAGTTGCGTATCCTTTACAAGACGTTGCAGAACCAACCCCAACAGGCTCTGGCTGTTGTGTGGTTTTTCTAGACAAATTTACGTCCAGTAAAAAAAAAAAGTAGGATAAAGGCCGCCCGGTCGAAACGTTACGTTGTGTTGTTTTGTGCCCGTTTTTCTGCTTCCCCATTTTGTTGAGCAAAATTTTTGGTCAAATTTCTCTGCAATTCCTTACGTCCAGTAAGTAGTATGGCATTAATGAAATTAATATAATAAATAATGAAGAAATTAAAAATGTCACAAACTTTGAGTATTAAGGCTCTATAATAAACAACAATGGAGACTGTTCGATAACAATTAAAAGGAGGATGGACATAGCAATGCAAAGATTGAACAGCCTTAGAAGTCTATGATTAGGCACCAGCAAGGAGATTAAAATAAGAATTTTGAGAGCATGCATCTTCCCTGTGGCTACATACGGATGTGAGTCTTGGACTATCTCTCAGTCCTTGAGAAAGAGAATAGGGGCTTTTGAGCTCAAATGCTATAGAAAGATTCTCAGAATATCATGGGCAAAGAAGACGAGAAATATTGACATCTTAAAAGATCTGAACATCAAGGAAGATCGGCTAATAAGCAGCATCCTTTCTCCAAAGCTGAAATATTTTGGTTATATCAAGCGCCACGACGGTATGGAAAAAATTATAGCAGAAGGCATGGTACCAGGAAGGAGGGGCAGGGGCCGGCCGACACGAAGATGGGCACAGGATATAAGTGACTCCATGAGTGTGAAAGTGCATGAGGCGGGAGAGCTGGCGAGAGACCGAGTTTCTTTCAGGCAGACTGTGATGAGAGCGACGTTCTGCAAAAGACCTGCTACATGATGATGATGATGATGATGAGTGGCCCGCAACTGGGATCGTACCCGGCATGCCGGCATTACGAAGCGTTCGCATCTGCCTAGCCACAGAGCCGACTTCTATCCCTCTCTCTCAACTATATGTGTGGTGTGTATGCGGTGTGTGTGTGTTTTTGTTTTTTTGTTTTTTGCTACCTACTAAGATTATGATGTCAGTGTGTACAGGAATTGACATTGATTTAATGCAACTGACGGGTTTATTATTTCCGGAAATTTTCCCGTCTCCCATTTTCTGATAACATCTCGTCATTCACAGCCCAGTGCATTTTCTCAATTTCCCGTGCAGTTGTAGGGAATGAAAATCATGGCTGGTTATACAATTTCTCAAACTGTATGTCCTATTGGTTCCGGGGTCCTATGGGGGGCTGGGGGAGGGGGTGGCGAGGTGGAGAGAAACCCACTTTCCCCTAAGATAGTGTTCTGCGTTTTACTACTCACGTGTTCTCAGTGAGTTCTGCTTTTTTAAATTATTCTATGGAGACACATCATTTTTTTACAATGGAATTATACACCAGTGTGATCGTTGTTGTGTCGTGCAGTGAGTGAAATGCTTTTTACTTTATTTCTGAACTACAGATGTCAGCTAAACAAACATTTGTAGAATTTTTAAAAGCCCTCCGTATTATCATCATTATCTAAACCTCTTGAAAAACACGTTTAAAAAATAACCCACCAACGTCTAGATAACAAGAAACGTATCATTGACAAGCAATGAAAATTTCGACTAAAGTATTCGCTCCCTAAACCTCGAAAACTGGCATCAGAATATAACCGAAGATAAAATATATGGATGTGTGTTTATAGACTTTAGAAAAGCTTTTGACATAAAAGACCATACTATCGCTATTAGAAAACTAGAAATAATGAATAATAACAAAATAATAAATCAAACGTAATCTATTAATGTTATTAAGAGCGTTTCAGTTTAACTGGAAACATATAGTTTCCTCTAATAAATCCCTATCACAAACTACCGTGGTGAATACTGGAGTACCCCAGGGCTCTATTCATGGCTCTCTGTTGTTTGCCATTTATATAAATGATCTTCCTTTGTGTCTGTCGTCGCCGTGTGACTTATTTGTAGATGACTGTACAGTCTATACAAGTGCTCAAGTGGGAGATACTCTAGAGTCATCTTTACGACAGGAATTAAACAATGTAGTTTCCTGCAGCTATGCACACCGTATGCAAATAAACATTAGTAAAACAAAATGTATGTTAGCATTAACAAGATAAAAGCTGTATTCTTTATCTTCACAGAATACTCTTCAACTCTACATCAGTAACAACCCAGTAGAATGTGTAACTGAGCACAAAGCTTTATGCGTAATTATTGATAAAAATGTAACCTTCACTTCTCATGTGCAAGCTTTAGTGAAACAAACAGCGAAAACAAGAAACCAGCTTAAAAATTAAAAACTTTCTGGATGAAAACACCAGAAGGATATTCTATACCTCCCATATTTAGACCCATTTAGACTACCGCTCCACAATATGGGATGGCTGTCCAAGTTCAGTCATGAAACCGCTTAAAGCACTTCAAAAAAGAGCTTTACGTTCAGCCACTAATTAATCATGGAAGAGATAGTTCCAGTATATATAAAGGTCTTAAGTTACTACCGTTCCATAAACGACTATTTTTCAAGAAGGCCACAGTTATTCAGAAAATGTTATCAAAAAATGCTCTAGATTGTCTTTGGCCATTCTTTAAGTATAATGGGCGACATAGCAAATCCCTAAACATATTACACATCCCTAAACCTAAAATGAACCTGTACAAAACAAGCTTATACACTCTGTAGCTCTTCTATGGAACCAACTTCCACAACCAATAAAAATATCAACAACCCCTACAAATACAATTGGAATCTTTTTGAATATTATCTCACTTCAGACTATATGCTCCCTCAGAAGATAATAGTGTCCTAAGAATGCTGCTGATTTCCACTAAGTTTACTATATTTTGTATTATAATTCTTTTAAAATGTAAGCATACCTAGAGCATATTGTAACTAAGATGTTGCTGATGATGTCTATTTTTGTATTATTATTATCTGCTAAAACGATGAGCATGTATGATGTATGCATGGAGTGAGGCCAGAAGGGCAGAATGTAAAACGGGCCTGTGTGCCCAACTCCTAACCCTTTGAAAATGAAGTTTGTTCATTCGTTCGCTCGTAAAAGGCGACCGGTAAGAACTGTTTCCTTCAAAGTCAAAGTGCATCTGTCTAAGAAGCGAAGAAACAACCTATTGCATACAATTAAGCCTGATCTATAAAACCAAAGTGCAAGAAGACCTCAATGTCTGGAATAAGACCAAAATCCAAAGTCTAGTAGTAGACAAACAAGAACTTTGCAGCCGATTAACTGTATTTCTTGTGTTTTTAAAAAAAAATATATATCATTACATTATTGAATACCTAACTCTTAACCCTTTGGAGACTGTTCGGTCGATCTATCGGCCCAACAGCAAATAGTCAAAAAGACGGCTGGGCCGATCCTATAACACAAGAATTGAGATTGGCGGCAGGTTTTCGCACCAGTCAGTCAAATTTCTTCTCGAATTTCTTGCAAATGTTGGCTGTTCAATGACGTCTTTCGTGAAAGTTCTATAGTTATACATCAATTTTTTTTTTGTTACTTGTGCCTAACGGTGAAAAGGACCCTTGCGGCATAAAATCAAAAACGTAGCACGGGGCAGGAAAAAGAGAAGAAGCATGTGCGAGAGGTGTCTGGGTGGTGGGGTGGGGGTAGGGGGGGGGGGCTACATGGGCCTTGCTTCTTAAAACACAAGTGTTAGGATTTATTCAGGCTTCATTCATTAGTAAATTTAGCCATGCAGAAATATGTAAATTCGATAGCTAATTTAATTAAATGTTGAGATGTCATTGTGATTCATAAAGATAACGTAAGTTCCGAAAAATTTATGTCAAGAATATGTATCTTTATTTGCTAATTAAACGATTTTGTTTTAATAATTTTTTTAGGGGGGGGGGGGGGTCGGGGGGGGGGAAGTTAAGAGACCCCCCCCCTAAAGGCTCTGTCTTGTTGGTACAGACACTCCAAAAAAGGCTTCGTATCTGAAAGGGCTGAAATGTCCTCAGGCTACTTGTCAAACAAGGCTTTTCCAGCCCAAACACTTTCCGCCCCCTCCTTCCCCGACCGAGCTTTGTTTTAGGGAAGAGCCCTCCACCCCACCCGCCCCCCCCCCCCCCCCACTTATAGAGTCATCTTTTAAACATCTGTCCATATATTTCATATTATTTCCATCACATTATTATATTTACGGGCCGACAGTCGGCCCAGTCGTCTTTTTGACCATTTTGCTATTGGGCCGATAGATCAGCCGAGTCGTCTCCAATGGGTTAATACTATTACTTTGCTTGCTCTGTCGCTCCTTTTCTTCTACCTTGGGGTGTAGAGGTTTGCCAGAGAGATCGCCATGCCTCTCTATCAATAGTTTTCATTGTAGCTGTTTATTCAAGTACTTTGTGGATCAGGGACTGTCTGATTCTGTCTTCCCAGCAAACCCTGGATTATCACTATTATTATTATTGCGCAGTTAAACACATCTTAAAACTTTGCAGACCCTCCTTCCACCCTCTTTATAAAATTATGTGCTTTCCCAAAATCTTCTCCCCCTTTCACATGACGTCACAGGACAGTCCAATATTTTTAGAGTTGGTAGGAGCGGGTTTCCTGGCTGTCTGATGCTTTCAAATACCCAAAAATATCTCAAACTGGGCCTAACCCTAACCCCTCTACGTTCCACGAGAGAGTGCAGCCTAGGTACCACGACTGCATGCAGCTTATCTACCATCCCCGAATATATTCAACTATCTGATTAGGAGGAGATATTAGGATAGAACCGACAATTATAAGCTGACTGAAGAACCCCCGCCCCCTTTCAACCTTTCCCATTTTAATGGCTTTTTGCCGCTACGCGCTTGTGACCACCGACCATTTCTTTCATAGAACTCAACTAATAGCTATGGAATAACTAGGAAAACTAGTTCTACCGACTAAACTTCTTGTGGCAGGATTGAACCCAATGCCTCGTACAGCAGAAACAGGTACCGCTTCACTAAGCCACTCTGACAACTAGACCTGAATTTACTCGGTTCCAATTAAAACAAGACCCGACCGATAAACAAACATGAAAATTGCTATCATAAAGAGAATCGAGTCAACACAGTCGATCCCAGCCCAGTGCGAAAACTTCGATCCTAAAGTATGAATTTCTCCAGGGCGGTTTCGATTACCACTACCGCATCTACCACAATAACAGGGGCGCCGACACAAAGAAAATATTAGCGAAGGTTTGTATGTGTGTGTGTGAGGGTGGGGGGGAGGGGGCGGGGGGGTATGGGATCGGGGGGGTGAGGGGCTGACCTAGGCGCAATTTTAAATCTTCTAGAAATGGGGAAAGAAGGGGGGGGGGGGGGGGGGTGGAAATCGGATTTGGGGGGGGGGGGTTATAGGGACCTTTTTAAATGTGCAACAAAGGTAATAATAATTATGTGCTCAGTTACACACACACACACACACACACACACACACACATATATATATAAAATATATATATATATATATATATATATAAATATATATATATATATATATATATATATATATATATATAAATGCACTCATGTATACACAATAGGGAGTACCCACTGTTTTTGAAAACTTACAATATATTCTTTGAACACACACAAAGAGACATGTGATCAGTAACTTTATTACCCTCATACAAATGCACCAGCTGATTCTTTCAGGCTCTTCAGTAGAACTATCTGTACTGGACTGGATTCCAATTCACTGTGGTGCAGTCAAACAGTGACCTAACTAACCAAGACCTAAGACAATAACACTGTCTAGTATCTAAGAAAGGTGACCAGATACATGCCATTTTTTTCTCAAGACTCGTTGCATCACCTCTCTAGAGAGGGACTATGTGTTATATTCAGAGGAAAAACAGGGCATAACAGACTTTACCAACTCATGTTGATATTTGTCGGTGTAGGGAACTCGGAGACGTGTCCATGCAAGGTGGCACAAGAATATCCTCCAACACCATTAACTGCATGTGCAAACAGAGACGCAGTCTGGCCTGTTCCAACTGGAGTGAAGACAACGCTGTATAGTACACAGGGAGATATGGACTACATATTAGCTTTCATTAATGCTACCAGTCTCTTGGTAAACGTTTTATGACAGAAGAGTCGAGGAAGAAGAAACAGATCATGCAAATAAGCCTCATCTGTTGAACTAAAATTCTGGAACAAGTCTAGAAATTGGAGAACAACCAGAACTATCCATCAGTTTACAGCCGGGGAACGCAAAGAAGAAGAAGATGATTATCATCCTGTGCCATACCGATATGCGTAGACGATCATGATTCGCCATCTGAGAAGAAGAACCGAATAACAAATCAGGTCAGTGATGTAGCCTCGTCCCATCCATATATCCAGTTTATCTAGTAGCTACAGGTGCAAATGGAACTCGAATGACCCCATGTAGGAGAACCAAGTTACCTCAGAATACAGATTACAAATCGTGGGGATGTGAGAATACTGCTCGCAAAATTGAAGTCAAGCATAATTAAAGTGATAGAATGCACTTGATTCATCCATCTTATGCACACTACTTTAAACATGTTTCGTATTTTTTTTAAAGTTTTATTTAACGTAAATTGTCTGTGCGCAATGAGAAAGTATTCACAACTGATTTTATTAGAAACGCACCTACCTTTTCAAGCGTTGCTTTACTCAAATAAAAAGCAAATCGGGGATTTTTTTGGGGGGCTAAGAAATTCGGGTATACGTGGTAATAAGCAGACTGATAGCTTATCTACTGGCTCCTTTCTGGGTGTTGACTTACTTTACTATAAACCGGACCTGGTGAAGGCTCTCTGTGATCAAGTATTCAGTGCAGCAGAACACACAAAGCATCAAAGTCTAGAGAAGAATGCTTCAGCTGAGAGTGAGTCAACCGTCTGGGGAGTTTTCTGCTCGAATGGGCAAACGTGATCAGGTTACAATTGGTTGAGGAAGTTGGCTGCTGAGGTAAGGTATGGAGCAATTATGGGAATATCTTGAGTGTAGTGACGTCAATTGTTGACTTAGTCATCTAGTCATTCATTCATGCTTCAGTATGTTCTATACACATCTTCTTGGATGTGTTGTGCCTAACACATAATAAATACTTATGTATATTTGTTGCTGCACCTTTCTGTTGGTTCTTTAAAGGTGGTAGGTTTGCTGATGATTATTAATATAAGAATATCCTAGTACACCGGGCATACCCATATATACTCCGTCCCCCGCAGCTTAAGGGGTAGGTGCTAACTGTTCCACTAGCACACTGATTATACCCACATCGTTCTCTTCATTTCATTCGTCCGTCCTTGTCGGATCCATTCCTATTTCCTCGTTCATGCATTCTTACTCATGTCATTTCATCTATCCTCATGTATCCGATGATCATTCGTTCATAACTAGTTTTCACGGTGTCTTCCATGTCCAGCAGGAGTGTTCGCTTTTGTAGACAATCTGCTCTTTCATTCCCCCACACTCCTACATTTCCCGGACAGTGTATCCACGTGATGCTCTGCAATGTTGACGTACTGATACTTGACATTCACTCATGTTACTTTTATTCATTCTGAACCTTTCAAAGTAGCGGCTGAGATTGAGAGGAGCATTAGATGAGCGTTACTTAATCGAAGCAATGATTGAAATAG
>CAJHNH020000291.1:582500-585000 GCA_905116865.2 Candidula unifasciata
AACGGTTTCTACCTCTGCAAGTGTAAATCAATATGTATTTATTTATAACGATGGCCTAGAGGTTACCAGGCTCTATCGCAAACTCTGTGCACATGACGCCATTAAACAAATCCGGGCCAATTATAATTATTCTTTCAACGATCACAATTCCCCGATGAGTAGCGAAATTCGCCAAAGAAGGTTTATGTGTATTTTCGGTTTTCTGACCGACTAGCTCTGCTGGCATGTCATGTAGACCGGCTAAAGGTTTGACCAAAACCTTCTTCTTCTTTGTTGACCGGCTGTAAGCTCCGGTGGAAAGTCCAGGTTGTTCATACTTTTTGGCTTTGGCTTTGTGCCAGGGCCTGAGTATTGCGTGTATATCTGTTTCACTCTCTTAGTGTGCAGTTGGTGATTGCTTTGCGGAGAATTCCCTATATATGATATCGTGTTTATCATCATATTCATCTATCCCCTCCCCCTCACCACATCACCGAAAGATATCGATCTTTGCGTATTGGTTCTCTTACTTTGGCAATGAGTTTTATCTGTTTATCATTACGAAGAGATACTAAGCACCCGGCCCAGCTTCATCTTCAATATTGTCTGTAACAGTTTTGAAACGTAATACCACCCCATGCATCGGACAAACACTGATCATCATAAACCTATCTCATCAACACAACAGTCTCAAAAGCCCTCTTCCAATACAAAACATTAAAAAATGTATCACCGTTAGCTGAATGCTGCATGAGTAGCAACGAAACTTTCACTAGCTAAACAAAATGGCTGATTGCTTGTCGTCTGCGGACCGAGCGGAGTTACCAGTTTGGCAGATCATAAATGATTGTGTAAGGGCTCAACTCGTTATCGGTAGGAGCTGCCTAACGCTGACTTCAGGACTACCTTAACGATGTCCCCCACCCTCACCCATCCCTCCTTTTCTTCAGCAGAAACCGCTAACTCCCCTTGAGACAGCTCCCCCCTGCAGGCCGATGAATCCCTGTGGCGTGAAGAAACGCATCCAGATCTACCAAAACATGGTGTACTCATCATAGAAACACTGTAATCAATAGCTAAAGCAAGGCCTACACTCCCCGAAGCCCTGATAATGGATCATTGTTTACCCAATCTGTGGACTCTTCCCCACATCTGCTGACAGAACAGTCTTCCCACCACATCTGTCATTGGTTGTCTGCGTCATCAAACATAGCAATGGGTTGTCTCCCTCGCTATGTGTGGTAGGCGTGCGTATGATAGCGCAAGAAAGGAATGACTGTGCTAGATCACCAATATTTACTTCTCCCATTTCTGTAAAACTCCCACTTTTTTTTTCAAGAAACTTTTCTTTGAAGCAGCGTGTATATTGTCGCATAGACGTCGTGGAAAAAATATGATGGAAAATGAAATCAAATGGTCTGCATGTTACAAAAAGGAACAACCTGAATGTACATTTTTTTTTTTTTTTTGGTATTCAGAAGCCATGCGTTGTTAACCCTTTGGCTTGGTATTATGGATATCGCAACCCTTCGGCCTTGATTCAATGATAAATACCGTAAATCTGGAAGAAATGCGGTTTTTCTGCCTACCCCCGGGCGTGAACCCGGACCACAAGGAGTTGGTCACCCGGTCACCGCGCAATCCGGTTTAGCCAACTACGCTAGCGAGCCGGGCACCTCAATGTACATAATATGTGGAAACGTAATCATCTTCACATTACTCAAGAAAAGACATTTCGGTACGTAATATAGAAGGAATCAAATAGTGTATTTCAAAATGAAGCAAGCGAGTCGACTGGTTAAGTTAAAAAATGAAAACAAAAACTAATGAGACCATCCATCAAAGGAAGCCAATCTTGTTGTTGATGCTAGGATTAAAATCCGGAGGATCGAATGTATTGCACCGATTGTTTTTCGCAGATGGTCTGGCCTCTATCCGCAGAACGACTGGCCGCTTCCTGAGAGTGTCGCTCAAAGTACGAACTCGGTAGCTTCAGTGCCAATTCCGAGTGCTGTCCGTGAAAATTGCACCGGTGAACTGATCCAAGCGACCGTGATCTTCAGAGCGCGAGGCAAACAGTTTGACAACCGCCACTGAGAACCCGTCGACCTAGTAGCCAAGGTCATTTTAAAAAGGAAAAAAGTCCAGCTTCTACAGAATCCAAACCCGTGACCTTTTAGTATCAATATATCAGTAATAATTATGTATTAAATATTGATCATCGCTTATAGGTCGATACGGAGTTAGAAATACAAATAAGAATATTAACTGAGCACAGAAAACTAACTTGGACACTGTTGTAGACACTGCCTGAAACAGTAACAGACAAATTCAAATCTTAATGTGTGTTTGACTGATGACAGTTGAACTGTAGCCAGGTTACTCTTCCTGCTTCCTTATGCCGCTAGGTTTACATTTTTTTCCTATTGCCTTTGTATTCTTACTGTTCTGATTTTCCTGCTGCACCTCTCCGCTCCTATTGTGTTTAAATAGTTTACCGCACTAAGATTGTTGAGAAATA
>CAJHNH020000291.1:590000-605000 GCA_905116865.2 Candidula unifasciata
TAGAACCATATTGTCCGCTGACCGAGCTAAAATATAAGTATGCTAGAACCATACTGTCCGCTGAGTGATCTAAAATATAAGTATTTTTTTTTTCAAAAGAAGAAGAAGGAGAAAAAGGGGGTGGAAGGGGGGGGGGTGGGGGTAGAGGGCAGAAGAAGAAGGGATAACAATAAGGAAGAAAAATGAAAGTGAAGGAGGAAGAAAGAAGAAGAAGAAAGAAGAAGGAAGAAAGAAAAAGGAAGAGGTAAGAAGAAGAAACGTATATGCAATGTACCCTGTATCTTGGGAAAAGCCCTTTCTTCTCCCTGCACATATACTCCGTCACGTTCATTTAACAGTAGACAGCCCGCAGGCAACTCCAGACTAAAATAGTTTTCAAATGTCATAAAAATTTTAAATTGTTGTTTCCGGCCAACGGCGTTGCCAGGACCATCGGCCCCCTATCTTGATTCGGGACAAGCTCTTTGCCCATTTCCTGTAACGAGCACTTCCCAGAATTCCTGCGGTGAACACTTTCGTCCATTTCCGGTATCTCCTGCTGTCTGCTCCATCATCTTCCAGCACGCCAGTCGAGTTTCTCCCAGGCTTTCTGCCTCAATAAAAGAACCGCGTGGCTAAGGAACTAGCAATAGACTGTACTCTTGTTGAAGAATTATGGTCTCAACTATGTCATACTGCTCGCGAGTGCTTAAGTATCATGGCGCCTGTGCCTGCAATATAACGGTATTGATTTTACAACGCAAGTGATCTTATAGTGCACTGCCATAAATAGATATTACTCCATACAGGAATTCTGTCTTCGGTTCTGTTGAGAAATAAATTAATATTTACTAGATCAGTGTAAAATTTATGGTGAAAATCTTTTATCTTCTTCGCCTTTTCGTGTGATATTTGAAATGTATAATGCAAAGTTTATGACGCTAGGTCAAATACGGGATGCCCTGGCAGGGTTAAAACGTTTTTTAATAGGTGGATGTTAGTTCAAACTACTGTATGGGTATATTTTCCTCACCTCTTGATCAATGCATTTGATTTTTGCACTAAACAGCGCTTTAATCACGGTGTCATATCAGTGTAGTTCTTGTATTCTGTCTAGGCATCAAGCAATACAATTTTCTAGCTCATTTGTAATTGTTTCAGGCATTTTCCAAATTTTCTTATTAATATTTATGCATCAGACCCAGGGCTCTGTTTGTAAAAACTTCTATACACTTCTCTAAGGTCATCAAAGAAACAGGTACCCAACCGAGGGGCACTGCAGACGTAGAATTGATCATCGATGTTTGCTGCGAAGTCAAGAGGGCATCTCCTGAGAATCGAGTACCCAGCTGTCTGCATTCATTAAGCCAGATCTGTAGAACGGATGTGCGCGCAACATTCAAAGGCTTGAACAAGACAAAATGCCAGTAAAAAAAGATTAACCAGAACCGTCCATCGTATTTTACAGCCAGTGATAGCAGAAATAGAAGAAGTTGGCCTATATCTATGGTTGTTGTTTGTTCATCACAAACGATGAAGACCGCTCTTTCCTTTGTGTAACCATAGCTGAGTTCTGTGATTCCGGTGATGACTTATAAGCCCAATTCAGGCTCGGGAGGATCTAAGACGATAAGGGCAGGGAACAGTGTCTGTAGATAGGGGCCCGTTATACGGGTCTTTCTATCCTGCGCTGTTCAGCTGCCCTTTTTTCTTGAAGCCTCGCAGGTCGCTGCCCTCTTGGGATAGACGTTCTACACGGAGTCCGGTCTTGTGCAGCGGCCTCTTAAGTGTCAGGATCTATACTGAAGGCTTTAAGTGATTCTTTTAGCATATCCTCGACGATTTGTTTTTCTGTTCACTACGCGAGCGTCTAGCTTCCTATTTCTCCCCTTATAAGCTTTTTTTGGCGGGGAGGGGGGTGGGGGACCTGATGGTCAGGCAAGCGTACAAAGGGACCTGACAATCATTATCTGTGACCGCGCCAGGTTGGTATCGTTGCTGAAATGCCAACTGTAACAACAAATACAACAGTATCGAGGACACTGTCTTGCCACTTGATTTTCAGTACTTTTCTTAGACAGACTGTGTGGAAGTGGCTCTATGGTTAACCAATATACGGATATGATATCTAGCAACTAGAAGAC
The DNA here is from genome assembly GCA_905116865.2 of Candidula unifasciata. Taxonomy (NCBI): domain Eukaryota; kingdom Metazoa; phylum Mollusca; class Gastropoda; order Stylommatophora; family Geomitridae; genus Candidula; species Candidula unifasciata. The sequence goes on from CAJHNH020000291.1 coordinate 592,124, forward strand.
AAATAGCCGCTAAAGATTAACATGGAAACTTCATTCGAAGTACATTGCCAAAATTCTCTGCCAAGCTGACGAGTATATGCAAATGTGCTCGACTCAGAGGGAAAATAAGAAGAAGAACTGAGCTTGAATGGGGTAAAAAAAAAAAAATAACAAATTGATTTCAATTCTAAATAGGGGAAAAATTGATACGTACTCTTATTTATCACAACTTGGTGTACAGTCTGAGAAACAAATTCTCAGAATCGATGACGGCTGTTTTATTATTGGCTAGCCATGTCATTTTGAAATTAACGGGATCGATTGCCGGGGTACATGTGGCTTTCAGACATATTGTTGTAAGATTTAATCTCTGACTTCTTTTCTCCTTTTTTATGTCTTATTAATAACTAAATAATAATCCTGGATGTATTTCTCTGCTTGCTTTAGTGGTATCTGCGATTTTTTTTTTCGGAGACATTTAGTCTGTCTGGATTTTTCTCTCCGGGCTACATAATGCATAGACCATCATTCAGGCTTGAAGAGTCATATATTTTGATGTCAGGTTTGAAGAGTCATATATTTTGATGTCAGGCTTGAAGAGTAATATATTTTGATGTCAGGCTTGAAGAGTCATATATTTTGATGTCAGGCTTGAAGAGTCATATATTTTGATGTCAGGCTTGAAGAGTCATAAATTTTGATGTCAGGCTTGAAGAGTCATATATTTTGATGTCAGGCTTAAAGAGTTATATTTTTTGATGTCAGGTTTGAAGAGTCATATATTTTGATGTCAGGCTTGAAAAGTCAAATATTTTGATGTCAGGTTTGAAGAGTCATATATTTTAATTGCAATCTAACAGATGATGTGTTCTTTACTGATTCAGTCCAGCGAATTAAAATCAGCTTACTTGAGACGCTTTTTTAGATGCTGATCACAAAGATTCTGCTGTGTGCTTTGTTTCAAATGTATCTGCGTGATATTCCCTTTTGAGTACATACATCAGACCGAGAGAAGGGATACACACACACACAGAGAGAGAGAGAGAGAGAGAGAGAGAGAGAGAGAGAGAGAGAGAAAGAGATTTTGATGCATAGGCAAAGTCTCTGTCTTCCGGCTGGATGGCAGTATAAAAAATATGTATAATAATATATATATACATATATATATATATATATATATATATATATATATATATATATATATATATATATATATATATACACATATATATATATATATATATATATATATATATATATATATATATATATATATATATATATATATATATATATATATAGGCATTTACTGCTATCGGTCTTCTGTTTTTCCTTCAAAGGTATCCCATGTACTTTTGCATTCCTTGATTTCCCTTGATTGTGTCCTTCTTCTGGTTTCCCAAGGTCGTCCGCGTCTCATTGTAACGTCTGTATTAATATTCATAATTTATTAGTGAAAGCAGGAATGCATTAAAAAATCGACAAATGCATGTAAATTATATCACACACGTACACCGCTCGGCTGCGGGTCGGAAGGTCGTGGGTTCGGTCCTGACGAGGGTAGGATTTAAAGAAAATGACTATGGCTGCGAGGTCGACCCAGCTTTGAATCGGTACCTAGTACAGTCCTGGGAAGTAAAGAAGGCCGGCGTGAGGCAGACCACATCACCCACGAAGTGCCGTTTGGTCTATAAAAAAGGTCTAGCCCTATATACTCAATCCGCTTGAAAGGCGAGGAAATGAGTTTTAGACATGTACATAGCATAATACAGATTAGAAGGGGGGAAAAAAAGGGGGGGGGAGGGGTGGGAAGTTTAGAAATTGTAGAAGATTTTCAAGACTGCTTCTAAATCAGTCGTACTAATCTTTTTTGTTTAATGGTAAAAAGATCGAACTATTGAACATGTCTTTTCTCTTGTGGCTCTGTCTTCACCTGCAAAGGTCACTCACCCACAAAGACCGTCACATGAAAATAGATATCCCAGGCTACAGGCTCTAGCGTTGTTAAAAATACGCGCATTCACATTCTGAATCCTGCAACCTAAAAATCAAACCCACCATCTTTAGAAGCAGTGTGTAATCAACAAATATAGATGTATTGATTGGCAGTCATGGAAAGAAGTAGAGAGATAGAAGGACTACATAATATCTGAAGCTATCAAACAAATGCCCGAGGAAGCACAGTTAACAATAGCTTTACGACAAAGAAGACGGCACTAAATTAGACACATCCTATGAGAGAGACCAAAGGTGTCTGTCTGGACTCCCTCCATGATATCAAAGGGATAGAACAGAAAGGGGGTGGGGGTAGTACTGCCCTATGAGACAAACATTTTACAATCGGAAAATGATGATGATAGCCCGTAAGTATCAAACTGGGAATGCCGACAGAGCCTCTGTGCAGGGACTGGTGTACTTCGACTCATGGCCAGTTCAAATCCCCGTCAGAGATATAAGGCTTAACCACTCTGCCACACAGCAGCGAAGCTCAAGAGAATAAAACGACAAAATACAGAGAATCAATCGCTTTCTATGATCGTACATTTAGAGACAAAACATTAAAAGAAGTAATTCTGCGTCCCATTAAAGGATATGTGATAAGAAAAGTGAAGATTGTGGAAGCCAGCCAATGGCAACAATGTTCAAACATTGCGGTCAAGACGTCAGTATTTTTGTATGTGATGTGCAAGGAACATTTCTATTGGATCAATTTGAAAATTGCCTTTGCCGATTACCCAATCGAAACACACACATACATTTGTACACACACAAAAACACTCACACACATAAACACACACACAAAAACACTCATCAGAAACGAAGAGGAAAAAAAAACGAACTTTATTTAGAGGGGTGACAAATTGGACACACAGGTCCGTCTTACATTCGCCTTTACGCACACTCATCCCTCAGATCACAATTGCATTTTATCCACACACACTCACACACACACACACACACACACACACACATACACACACACACATACAAAAAGGTATCTTACGTTCATACAACAGTATATATAAGTATATATATATATATATGTATATATATATATACTAGCTGAGCCCTGCCACGCGTTGCTGTGTCCCCGAATGGTTAAATGGAAAAGAAAGAAAGTAGCTCTCAGCTAACAGTGTCTGTCCCTCTCCCCTCCACCCAGTCATATCACCCTCTCCGAAGGATTGAAAAATCATCCCTGGCGAAAGTATTAAAATAGAAATAGTTAAGAAATGAGAACTTGAAAATAATGTTTTAAGCTCTCTCAGCTAACAGTGTCAGCCATCAACCCCCCCCCCCCCCCACCACTAATCATATCATCCTCGTCGTTGGATGGGAAAGTCATCATCTGACGAAATATTGTAACTAAATTGAGCTTGGCATCCGTGTCCACCCAGAGACAAATGGATAGCATTAATGTGTAATGTGAAGTAAATGTGACCAGAGTAACAGCTACCATATCAACCATCCAGTACCAGTACTACTGCTACCACTACCACCACCACCTTCAGAACAAAAACAAAAAACAGTCACTACTGTCTGTGCAGGTCGGTGTAGCCAGAGGAGTTAGCGCTGTATGTTGTCGTCACGGACTGTTAAGTATAATTGAGCTCCCAACAAAGAAAAAGATAAAAGACTCTATCACCTAACCAGTGATGGAACCCACAGTAATAGTCCGTTCTATACTCAAAAACAGCGGAAATTTAAAAAAAAACACCCGTCATCTCCCCTCTCCGAAAGGACGAATGTTAAAGGACCTTAGCATCCGTGTCCACCCAAAGTAAACTGGACTGTAAGCAGTCTTAGTTAACAGCTTCTGTCATCAACGAATAGTTTATGATCGAGTGAAGCGACGTGGGGAGAATAAATGGGATTTTACTGAAATCGGATGTCTTTGGGCGAAAGGTGCAGATATCGCAGCCTATCTGTAAACCACAACACAACATGCCAACAGCCCTCTTGGGGAAAAAAGAAAAATTAGCACCCAGTGTCTAACTGTGTCTGGCAACCCCCCCACACCCCCCCCCCCTTTTTTCCACCAATCATATCTCCCTCTCCGTCATCACCTGGCGAAATTATAAAAATTGAAATGGTTAAAAAATGAGAACCATAAAATAATATTTTAAGCTCTCTCAGCTAAATATTGTTGTTAAATTGAGCTTGGCATCCGTGTCCACACAGACGAAAATGGGTAGCATTAATCTGTACTGAGAAGTACATGTGGCCAGTGTAACAGCTACCACATCCCCCATCGAGTACCAGTACCACTGCTACCACCACCACCGTCACAACAACAACAGCACAAAACGGTAACTACTGTCTTTACAGGTCGTTGTAGCCAGAGGAGTTGGCGCCGCATGCTGTCGCCACGGACTATTTAGTTTAATTGTGTCCCCGACACAAAACTCCATCACCTAACCAATGGTGGAACCAACAGTAATATTCCGTGATTTAAAAAAAAAAAAAGTACACTATACTCACAAATAGAGGAAATAAAAACCCGCACTCGTCATATCTCCCTCTCCGAAGGGACGATGTATAACTAACCTTGGCATCCGTGTCGACCCAAACCAGACTGGTCCGTAAGCTGTCTTAGTTAACAGTTTCTGTCATCAACGAATAGTTTTTGATCGAGTGAAGCCTTGGGGGGAGGCTAATAGGGACTGTACTGAAATCGGATGTCTATGGGCGTAATTCGCAGATGTCGCAACTTAGCTGTAAACCACAACACAACGTGCCAATTGCCCCTTAAGGGGAAAAAGAAAAATTAGCACCCAGTGGAGAATCAAACACCGGTCATTCGCGTGAAAGGTGGAATGCTTATAACCCGACTACCGAAAACTGAAGACTTTAGGCCAGATATCGCAACCTAGCTGTAAACCACATCACAACGTGCCAACCGCCCTCACAAGGGCGAACGAATATTACCCGTGACATGACGTGGCATCACGTCGCCGCTATCGCAAGCTAGCTGTAAACCCCAAAATCGAACGGAAAAAAGCGTAGATATTGCAGCCTAGCTATAAACCACAACAAAACGTGGCAGCCACCAAATTAGAGCCCCCCCCCCCTATGAAATGTATATCACCAAGCGGAGAATCGAACCCCTATCACCTGAGTAAAAAGCGAAATGCTTACAACTAACCACGCTACTAAATACTCAAGCATATAGTTGAAATGAAAGTATATAATAACAATGTGAAGTTCGGTGTTACAGTCAGAGGTGGCCAATCGATTAAAAGCAAATCAGGGCCGGCAACAAAACAAACAATGATTTGACCGTTGCTAGAGCTACGTCGTTCGTGGTTTGTGCGATTTTATGACAAAAAATCACGCTTGGAGTCAAAGGCAACATTGTGAGAAATTTTGAGAGCAATCTGTTCAGAAGTTTCTAAGTTTTTAAAAAACAACATCGGAAAATTAACATTTAAAAAAATATAGATATAAATATCAAGTGAACACCACAGAAACATTGATTGCAAATGCATACATACATACATACATACATACATACATACATACATACATACATACATACATACATACATACATACATACATACATACATACATACATACATACATACATACAGACAGACAGACAGACAGACAGACAGACAGACAGACAGACAGACAGACAGGCAGGCAGGCAGGCAGGCAGGCAGGCAGGCAGGCAGGCAGGCAGGCAGACAGGCAGACAGGCAGACAGGCAGAGACAGGCAGACACACACATACATACATACATACATACATACATACATACATACATACATACATACATACATACATACATACATACATACATACATACATACATACATACATACATACATACATACACACAAACATACCTACCTTCCTACCTACCCACACACACATACAAACACATACACACACACATACAAACACACACATACACACACAGGCTGACACGTACGAACGCGGGCAAACGCACACGAACACATGTGGATAGATACGTACATATTCATACAAACTCAAATATACACACACGTACATACTCTTACCTACACATACTGTCACAGAGTAAGACTTATAGAGAACGAGAGAGTGTGTGTTTGTGTGTGTGTGAGAGAGAGAGAGAGAGAGAGAGAGAGAGAGAGAGAGAGAGAGAGAGAGAGAGAGAGAGATAGTGTTGTTGACCTATTTTAGAATCGACATCTAGCCATGTAGAGTGTACACACGGTCTTTCATGAGGTATTTCATAAGGATTAGCTGCTGACTGTTATGGTAGCACACATGATACTCTTCCTCTCAATTTGTCCTTTTTTTTTTTACTGAATCCACACCTAATTCTAAATCGAGGCCACCATACACACATTGTTTCATCTAGTATTTTCTTTTCTATCAGCATTCGTTCATAAATGGTCTTTAGAATGCCTTCTCTGTCCAGAACATTAGCGTTTTTAACGCGGCTGCACCTTAAATTGGTAGAGTTTTGGGAAGTAAAGGCAGGCAGCATGATGTTGACTACATCGCACGTTGAGTACAGATTAGTCGATGAAAACCTAAGTCGAGCCCGATACACCTTATATGCCTCAAAGCATGGAAAAGGGTCCTTTTACTTCACTTAAAGCTGCTGCTTTAGTAGCCATTGGCTTTGACTGTATGTTTCGGACGGTATATTGACGCCAGTCCCTGTACTGTTGGCTGATGCTCTGAATTCTGCATGTGTCAGTCGGTATATTGACGCCACTCCCTGTACTGTTGGCTTTCTACTGTTCGGAATCCTGCATGTGTCGGACGGTATACTGATGCCAGTACCTGTTCTGTTGGCTTTCTAATGTTCAGAATCCTGCATGTGTCGGACGGTATACTGACGCCAGTCCCTGTACTGTTGGCTTTCTAATGTTCGGAATCCTGCATGTGTCGGACGGTATACTGACGCCAGTCCCTGTACTGTTGGCTTTCTAATGTTCGGAATCCTGCATGTGTCGGACGGTATACTGACGCCAGTCCCTGTACTGTTGGCTTTCTAATGTTCGGAATCCTGCATGTGTCGGACGGTATACTGACGCCAGTCCCTGTACTGTTGGCTTTCTAATGTTCGGAATCCTGCATGTGTCGGACGGTATATACTGACGCCAGTCCCTGTACTGTTGGCTTTCTAATGTTCGGAATCCTGCATGTGTCGGACGGTATACTGACGCCAGTCCCTGTACTGTTGGCTTTCTAATGTTCGGAATCTGCATGTGTCGGACGATATATTGACGCCAGTCCCTTTACTGCTGGCTGTTGCTCAAAATCCTACATGTGTCGGACGGTAAATTGACGCCAGTCCCTGTACTATTGGCTGATGCTCTGAATCCTGCATGTGTCAGACAGTATATTGACGCCAGTCCCTGTACTGTTTGCTGATTCACTAAATCCTGCATGTGTCGGACGGTATATTGACGCCAGTCCCTTTACTATTGGCTGATGCTCGGAATCCTGCATGTGTCGGATGGTATATTGACGCCAGTCCCTGTACTGTTGGCGTGCTGATGCTCGGAACCCATGCCTGCTAAATCTGTCTTTCTCTTCTTCTTAGAGCTCACAGGCTGTAAACTCCTTCGGAAAGTGTTGGCTGTTCGTTCATTTCTGGAAATTGGTCTTGTTTCAGAATTTGCCACATACTTTTATTTTGAATATTCTTCAGTACCGACCGAAAATCAGACACTGATTTCTTACGTAAATGTATTATCAGCAATCCACTTCAGGACTGTAATGATCGCCTCTGCCTCCATCTCAGATTTGAAGCTGCAGATTGTTCTGCAACCATTTTATTTCTTTCGTCTGGATCCCCACCCTCCTCTTTCCCCCTGTAGATGTACAGGACCATTGATGTACACTATTGCGTCATCTTTCATCGAAAAGTTGTTCTATTTATCGCTTCGGCCACTTCTCTCTGTGACAATCTTGATGATTTTTTTTTTTAATACTGTCGCTTTCTTAGTTGTGTGTGCGTTTAAAATGTGTGTGTGTGTGTGCATGAGAGAAATAAAGAGAGACAGAGAGAGAGAGAGAGAGGAGAGAGAGAGAGAGAGAGAGAGAGAGAGAGAGAGAGAGAGAGAGAGAGAGAGAGAGAGAAAGAGAGAGAGAAACTTAAACATTTCGGAGGTGGGAAAGGGGAAAGCTATAAAGAGATAAAACGAACTACTAGTTTCAAAGAGCCAAAAGCGGTCACTCTGGGATCGAAATAGAGATATAGCGAAATATAAAGATGGAGAGAGATAGAGATGGCGAGAGATAGCGAAAAAAAAACTGGGGGAGGGGATTTTTTTTTTTTTGCCTCCAAACCTGAGTAAATCGAATGCTTATGCATTCTTAGTCGGCTCTGTGGCTAAGTCGATGCGAACGCTTCGCTTCGTAATGCCGGGATGCCAGGTTCGATCCCAGCTGCGGGCAATGCGCCTTGCATTGGTTTCGACAGTTGTATCAAGAAAGCCGACCGTCCAGGAAGCAATGGCAAACTACTGGATGTAACTTGCCTAGAGAAACCACACAACAGCCAGGGGCTATTGGGGTTGGTTCTGCAACGTCCTGAAAAGGATACGCAACTAACTTTTTTTTTTTAATGCATTCTTAGTCTGTAGCCCATAAACGAGTGGCTCGAATGGGACAGAACGCGATGTCTAAACTCAGCTGGATTGCCATTATGTGACGTTTAGTGTGTCGGTGTGCAGTGAGCTTGAGTTTGGGAATTCGTGTGGTTAAGTGTACTAAGAATGTGAGTGGGTCAATGTCACCCAATCAGTCAGGTGCAGTCTCCACAATAAAGGTTGACTGCAATGAATCTCCAATATGTTCTGCCTTTCGCACAGTGTGTGTATGTGTGTGTATGTGTGTGTATGTGTGTGTGTATGCCCGGCTCACTATTGCAGCTGGTTAAAGTCCTCTGTGCTGCGACCTGGGGACGAACACCTTGTAGTCCCAGTTCACGCCCGGAGGGTAGTCAGATAAGCCACATTTATCCCAGATTTATGGTATATATCATAGAATCAAGACCGAAGGGTTGCAATTTTCATAGTACTGAGTCAAAGGGTTTACAAATCATGGTTTCTGGATACTTATATATATATATATATTGTTGTTATCGATGGAGCGGCGCACGAGCTTTCACCCTATGGCCCAGTGCCATGTACTGTATGTATGCATATATAGATCGTGACCCTTTCCCCGCCCAGTTGTCTTTGTATCGGCGAGCCTGAATACAATGTACATGCGCGAGACAACACAGGCCGTCTCTATGCTACAGCTCTTGAACAGTAGCCTTCCCCAACAGGCGCCTCGCTAGTTGACCTTTGAGTTGCCTTTGTTCGCCATCAGGCACGCAAGAATGATCAAGTCAGTGAAACAAAAGCAGGGGTCGAGACAGAGGTCGAGGTCGAGAAAGCTAGATATGTATATATAAGATATATATATATATATATATATATATATAGATATATATATATATATATATATATATATATATATATATATATACACTTTCACACTCAAAACCCTTATATATATATTTACACTTTCACACTCAAAACCCTTATATATATATATATATCTATATATATATATATATAATATATATATATTATATATATATATATATATATATATACACTTTCACACTCAAAACTCTTAAATATATATATATATACACACTTTCAAACTCAAAACCCTTATCTATATATATAAAAATCAATGTTTGTGTGTTTGTTTGGTCTCTATAGACTCGGAAACTACTGAACCGATTTAGCTGAAATTTTCAGGATATGTTTGTTGTGATACCGGATTTTGAACCATCGTGGTTTGAAATTCAACCTGTCACTGTTGGAGATAGGTGACCACAATTTATGCCAAAATATACGCAACTAATATTTATAACTTTAGTGATTTCTAATTATAGCCACGTTAGTTATTGCGCATGCGCCGTATTTACCATTCGCCGGCGAGTTATGTGCAGCCAACGCTTCTCCTAATACTAATAACACATAGAGTAGGTCGTGGTACAGCAAACAAAGACTATGTCTATATTTGCCACAATAACCATATTAAACACGATTTCTATTTTCTGGTTTTTTTTTTTCAAACAACCTTCGATGGAAAGGGGGGGGGGGGGGGGGGCATCAAGGACTATCTCGACGTCGGCGCAGACAGTGACTGCGACATTAACTTCATTAACCGTGTTAGACACGTGCGATTTCTATTTCATTAATATATCTGGAGTATCTGTCTACGAGAAAACAATTGCCTGCTGTTTTGAATTGTGTTTTCATCGCGACACAGTAGAAGGGACTCACATGTCTAATAGTTGAGTTCTCATTTCGTTGTTCCGATTTAGTGGCTGCTTGGTCGAATGGTTAGAACACTGGGTTCATGTGCGGTAGACCTGGCTTCGAATCCGCAGTCGAATTTTTTTTTTTACCCCGGACTAAAATAATATCCTCATCTGCTCTGTCGTGGTGACAGCACTAGCCATGTTGCCTTGATATTTAAAAAAAAAAAAAAAAACACAAGTAAATGTGTAAACTATTTGATAATTAAATTTGACCATTTCGCATACTTCTGATTGCATTTTTAAACTTTCCGATTGCATGGTTACGCTGAAATTTTATAGATTTTCATTTAGATTTAGTTATTTCATCTGTGTTGGAATTTTAAGCTGTGCTGTTTACAATGGCGTTCATTTCCTAATTATGGTTTTTTTTTCCTGTGTTCGTTTGCTTTTCAAGTGTTTTTTTTTCTCCCGACTACTTCAATGAGGGAAAGAGTTGTCGGTGAATTTGGGGGAAAGGGGGGGGGGGGTCAAACTATTTACTAAGAGAGCTTTAAGTCACGTGAAGACCGCCGGTAAGGTTATGGCGTTCTTCTGTCGGCAAGTGAAATTATACATCCTAACTTGACCAGTCTGTGGCGACAGCACTAGCCATGCGGAACCAAATCTTCTGGTTCACGACTCTCTGTCTACTCCGATGGTAACACAGATAGCAGTGACATTATTTTAGTAGTTGTACTGGTACTTGAAGGATGATGTGGTAAATATTACACTAGCCCTATTCACTACCTTTTACAATTCCTGCTCCCTATTTTAGTCCAGATGGACAGGGATGTCAATGTCAGTTACAGCAATAATAAAATATCGCCAGTTAGTGATTTTCAAATCCTTCGAAGAGGGAGAGAGCAGTAGTCGGTGGAAGAGGGGAGGGGGTAATGACTTAAATTTAAGAGAAATTAAAGAGCTTTACACTTGATTTTCAAGTTCTCATTACCTAATTTGTTTATATTTTACAAACGCTACCTCCGCTTTTCTATTTTTTACGACTTACTTTGTTATTCACAAGTACAGTTGTAGCTTTACTTCCGTCTCCTTTAAAAATACAAACAGCTTTATCATGTGATAACCAAATAACCACTTTTGTTACCGTGCTAATAGCACCATTTAAACGACTACTAATATAAAGACACAATTATATGGTGCGTGTTCTAAAGTTGGATGTAATGGGGGATATTTTCGACCCAGTTTAGGATGGTTGGGGGGAAGGCCCAAAGCTGACCGAAAACACCGAGATAGTCCAGATACTTGGATTAAACGAGAATCTGGAGATAGGTGACTAACCACTAGTTATCACGGGGACCACGGTGATGCGACCCAAGGTCGACACGGGAAAAGTAAAGGACCACCACGTGTTGTCACGTGAAACGAACCCGTGGTATAAGTCAGACTTGACTCTGGTCAAGTTGAGTTTGTGTCGACCTGTTGGAGCGAGAGGACGAGCGACTGAATGTGCGAATGTCTACGTGAATGCCTGAGGAGAAAGGAGACCTGCCGACAAAGTGTTAAGCTGAGATCGACCATGCCAGAGTGTGAGATGTCCAAACATCAATGTTGAATCCATGGGACCCATCGTTGCTTGAATGCCTGCAGAAGAATGTTCGTTGAAGGCTGCGTGAGTTTGTGTACGAAAGCTGTTCACTAGGACACCGACTGGACTATTCGTTTGTCGTAAGTCTTAATACGTCAATAAATTCATGTCTCGTAAGCTCACATCGGTGTCGGCTTGTGCCAGTTGTGTAACGTGGAGCGTGTGAGAATATCATCCACCACACACGCATGAACACTGCCTAGACAACGAGTAGAAATACAAACCACTTATTACATTGGAAAACCAGACTATTTATATGTATAAAAATATCATGTGTTTGTGTTTGTGTGTTTGTTTGCCCCTATAGACTCGGGAACTACTAAAGCGATTTAGCTGAAATTTTCAGGATATGTTTGTTTTGATACCGGATTTTGAACCATCGTGGTTTGAAATCCAACCTGTCACTGTTAGAGATAGGTGACCACAATTTATGCCATAATATTCGCAACTAATATTTATAACTTTAGTGATTTCTAATTATAACCACGTTAGTAATTGCGCATGCGCCGCCGTAGTCAGAACGCAAGGTTTCTGCCATTCGCCGGCGAGTTACGTGCAGCCAACGCCTTAATACATAGAGTAGGTCGAGGTACCGCAAACAAGACTATCTCTATATTTGCCACAATAACCATATTAAACACGATTTCTATTTTATGTTTTTTTTTTCAAACAACCTTCGATTGGGGGGGGGGGGGGGGGGGGGTGCAATCAAGGACTATCTCGACGTCGGCGCAGACATTGACTGCGTCATTAACTTCATTAGACAGGTGAGATTTCCATTGTCTTTCTTTTCTAAAAACCTTTGATGAGGGAGAGGGTAGTAGGTGGATTTAGTTGTGGGGTGGGGGGGGGGGGGTGGGGGGTGGGGGTGGGGATCAAAGACTATCTCAAATTACGCCACATCAACGCGTGGGCGGGTACAGCTAGTTTATATATATATATATATATATATATATATATATATATATATATATATAT
>CAJHNH020000291.1:610000-615000 GCA_905116865.2 Candidula unifasciata
TTGACTGTTTGTAGAGTTATCGTTAATAACTTTGTGCGATCTGTAGCCTTGTTATGATTGTTGAATGTTGCAATGCGATACTATTCAGTGTGGAATCTGTTGAAGAAGGACAATGTTGTTAACTGATATAAGGGTCGACTGTTGGAGATGTGGTGGCATTAGATGCTATAATTGTTGAATGCTGGAGAAGTTTAATGCTGGAGAAATTATAATATTCAATGGTATATTTGTTGTAACAGAGTATTGCAACTAATTTTAGGGCCTATCAAAGAGGTAAACAGCTGGAAATGGAGAGAGAGAAGCAACAACGAAATTTATCATCTGTTTAAATCACCATTGCTCATTGGCATAATGAGAGCTAATAGATTGAAATGTCAGATGACAAAGAGGTAAAAACTGTATACACAAGTGAGATGATGGTCGTAGACCACGAGGCAGACCAAGAAGGCGATGGACAGATAATGTCCAGACACATCTTGCAGTGATCTTCATTGTTATTAATTTCTGGCTCGAATGAGTCACCGCATCTTTCCATTCACCAACTGACAAGAACGAGAAAACATGGACACTGGCAGACGTTCAGAAGTTACACGTACTGTTTATTTTCACTCGCTGATGTTGCAGTCAGTAAATGTTTTAATTACGACAATATCACTCATCAATGCTCTAAACAGTCAATCATACCTTTGTAACATCATAGAATATAGACACTTAGCGAAAACAGCAGCTCCCTCCATCCATACGACAGTCATTCACAGCTGGCCACCGTTTGTGTCAGCCGCTATTTTATGCCAGGTAGGCATTGGGAAATCACGCTATTCAGACGTCAACATTCTTCCGAACTTTTCCACACGTACACCTTTTCCCTTGGCCTAAACGAGACTGCCTCACAAACCTTTTCTTCGCTATTATATAGCCCTCTGATCTGTCCTGTTCTCGAATATTCTGGATAATTTCATTCTCACGAATTCCCCGTTGAAAGTCGTGTCTGGCCCGTGATAATTCGCATTTCACACGAATCCTGCCAGTCAACCTTCATGGTTCACGTGAACAATCATGTTTCACATAAAACCTGACTTTCAGATGTCTCTCATGAAACTCAAGACATAAATCTCGTGTTATCTCAGTCAGTCAAAACATTCGCCTTACATTTATTACTGACGTCATCTATCGGGCATAACTTAATGGGGAGAAAATGACTAACTACACATCTAAAAACACTTGTTGTTACCAACTGGAAAGAGAAGGCCAACCAAAGAGATGAGTGGAGGCGGGTGATATCTGCAGCAATGAACCTCAAGGACTCGGAATGCTGAAGAATAAGCAGAAGATACTAGCAGTATCTTTATTATACTGTGAATATATAATCTGATAGATTTGTAGTTGATATTATGAAACTGTGCCTGTGGGTCATTATATAAACTACTGCGTTCTGCTGATGGCACCGTCTTAACAGCGACGTCAGAAAGAGCTAGAGAAAATGGCGGATACTGACTGTGGTAGTAGACAGCGAAAGAATAAGACTAAGGGTTTGTAGTGGGAACACAGAACTAATGGCAAAATTAAATAAGAGAAGTTGCATGAATATAACAATTGTTTGTAAATTCTCACTACACTTTGTGTGCAGAACAAATTGAAAAACAAAGTACATCACAAAAATGTGCTAACAAGTCATTAAATTAGTTGCAATAGTCATCGATTATAGTCTAAAGCTCTTTTGGGGAAGCCGGAACCTACCTATGAAATATTTACTAAAACAGGTGTTGGAAATGTCCGCCACTAGCTTCAAGACATGACCTCACACGCCTCTTCATTTTCCTTAGGAATTTGTTTGGACTCTTCTGGATTCTATCATGGATATCTATACATATTTCTTTCGAGACAACAGGCCTGCCTCATCGCAGAAAATCTTCCAAGCAATAAACTTTCAAAACAAAAAACAAATTTCTAATGGCAATGCAATGAAGAGGTTGTTAATCAAGCAATCTTGCAATACATTTTTGAACAACCATTCATGTGTATCGACCGCCATTTTGAAATACTTGTTCAACCAAACAAATTATTGTTTCCGTTGATAACATAATTTTGATTTTGAGTGCAAAGAACTACTCAGGCGACAGCCTTTCACTGCAAAGTGCTTCAGACTGACTGTGATGAACTATCTTTGATGACGTCGTGTACTTCGTTTTGAAACATTTTCTACATACAAAGAATAGTGAGACTGCACAAACACACTGTACAACAAACGTCAGTGAAATCATTTCGGGACAAATACAAACATCAGATGGAAGATGCATGAACGAGATCAAGAACAGAATAGAACAGGCAGAAATTGCATTTTATAAAATAAAGAACAACTGATGCAATAAGTTCTTGTTATTGGAGGTTAGGAAATTATTACTTTCTTGTAAGTTTTAATATAAGGTTGGGAAGTCTGGATAATTGATAAACAACCCAAACAATTTCTTGACGCGCAAGACTTGGTTTTACAGAAGAATGCTTCAAATTTCTTGTGTCTAAAAAGTAACTTATATGTTTTGAAAGAGATACAGGCCTGAAAAAATGCACACACACACACACACACACACACAAATACTTTTACAAACATTATAAGAAGACTCATGATTTTATGAGAAAATGAAAACTGAAACATTTATGACCACTAGAAAGATTTTTAGAGAGAGAGAGAGAGAGAGAGAGAGAGAGAGAGAGAGAGAGAGAGAGAGAGAGAGAGAGAGAGGGAGGGAGAAAGGTGGGGGAGAGAGAGATTAAGAAAGATATAGAGAGAACGAACGAACGAACAAACGAACAAACGAACTTTGTTTTTAAAGAATTGAGAGTTGGACACGGATGCCGCTCTAACTTTCTGCCCTTCGAGGTCTCCCTCCATTCTTACATCATTTCATTCACACATCAAGCAATAAACATTATCAATAGCTTCAAAATATTCAGTACAAACACTGGAATGTCTACATTTCTAACTACAATAAACAGTAGTGGTTGTAATAAATCGAAAGGGAGCCAGTGCTAGACCATGCCGGACAGCCTTTAGTCATGGCATGGAAGTGTGTCAACCCATCAACTGATAAATGTTGTTGGAGAACTCAGGTTGTGGAAAAAGCCTGATTCAGTTGTCAAGACAATTTTTTTCTTCATCCTTTCTTCTGAGTGAAGCTATTTTCATTGTGTCTGTTGATAGCATAAAGTGTGATATCTGCGCCTTTTGACCCACACATCCGACTTCATCAGTTAGCCTTGGTTAGCCTTTAGTGCACATGGCGATGATTATCATGATGATAACAGTGGCATGTTATGGATGTCATGGTATTCAATGCTAAAATTGTTGACTACTGGAGATGTGATGGTATTCAATGCTATAATTGTTGACTACTGGAGATGTGATGGTATTCAGTGCTATAATTGTTGACTACTGGAGATGTGATAGTATTCAATGCTATAATTGTTGACTACTAGAGATGTGATAGTATTCAATGCTATAATTATTGACTACTAGAGATGTGATAGTATTCAATGCTATAATTGTTGACTACTAGAGATGTGATAGTATTCAATGCTATAATTGTTGACTACTAAAGATGTGATAGTATTCAATGCTATAATTGTTGACTACTAGAGATGTGATAGTATTCAATGCTATAATTGTTGACTACTAGAGATGTGATAGTATTCAATGCTATAATTGTTGACTACTGGAGATGTGATGGTATTCAGTGCTATAATTGTTGACTACTGGAGATGTGATGGTATTCAGTGCTATAATTGTTGACTACTGGAGATGTGATGGTATTCAGTGCTAAAATTGTTGACTACTGGAGATGTGATGGTATTCAGTGCTATAATTGTTGACTACTAGAGATGTGATGGTATTTAGTGCTATAATTGTTGACTACTGGAGATGTGATAGTAGTATTCAGTGCTATGCTTGTTGACTATTGGAGATGTGATGGAGTTCAGTGCAATAATTATTGACTACTGGAGATGTGATGGTATTCAGTGCTTTAATTGTCGACTACTAGAGATGTGATACTGTTTAGTGCTATAATTGTTGACTACTGAAAATGTGAAGGTATCCAGTGCTATAATTGTTGACTAATGACGATGTGATGGTGTTCAGTGCTATAATCGTTGACTACTGGAAATGTGATGCTTTTGAGTGCTATATTCTTTCAATGTTGACTCCCAGTATCTAACCAATTTTGCCCCCCCCCCCCCCCAATCCCCCATCTTTCCTGAACTCCTAATATTGTTGTGGACCTATATACAAACAAATCAGTGTGCTGGAGCTCTAACGATAACCTTTTACAGAAAAGAAATGTAAATGGTCACTTGAGATACACATATTAGCATTGTGCCCCTGTATTGGTTGGGGCCCCCTGACAAGTTTTCGGTGGGCCCATATGTTGAGATGGCACTGGTGCCCTCTTAACAATAATAAACCATATCAAAATCTCCATGTGTCGAAATTACACAAAACGTTCAGTAAGATGGAAAATAATGTATATTTTATATACTTCTTTCTATGTTTATTTGAAAAGCTTGGTGTTTTTATAGCTAAGTCTTTGATCCTACCTCTAACAAATCCTATGTAACACATCTGCTTCTATACTTAATGGGGATCAGGCATTCAGCCTACCATGTTGCGTTGTTGTTCTGAAATTAAAAAAAATTTAGTAAACACTGACCTCAAAGCTATTGAAATTGTCTGGTGTGCCCCTGCCTTTGTTTTGTATGCCCTAAGCCCCTGCTGAGTGTACTTAATGGTTTATCCAAACCTGAATGTACTTCATTATGCTTTACTCCGAGGTCACGCAGTCGTCTTAGTGTCATCGAGATTCCTCATTATCCACTAGCCTAGCCAGCATAGCGTTGTGAAAACCGCTCTGCCCATGAATCTTCTCGCAGGCGTTGGTGTTGTCTGTGGTATTGTATGTGTAGGTGACTGCATTGGTAAAAGTACACAACCCATATTCATTACCTGT
>CAJHNH020000291.1:620000-622500 GCA_905116865.2 Candidula unifasciata
CAAAGGATTAGCCCAATTGTTAGTTCATCAAGTGTTGTTTTAACTGTTGTTTTTCTAGTGAAAGGATTTTCTGTTGTGTGTCATAAACAATGCAGTCTTGGAGAATATATTCTGCTGACCCCGGCTATAAGCTCCTTGTGCTGTGGTTCAATGTTAAATGTTATGTGCATGCGGCTAGCCAGTCTGTAGTTCCCTCTTCTGGGGAGCAGGGATGACAGTCTGATCTTGCTTGTCCCTTTATGACCTGGTAATCATCATGTTCTGGCATTGATCATTTTTTTCTTTTTCTTCTGCGTTGACCCAACGATTTATTTGGGGGCTTTGTGGTCTCAAGGCAATGTGTCCGCATCGAGTGCAAGAGGTTCCGGGTTCAATTTACGGTAAGAGCTACGATTTTTTTCACGTGGACTTGGAATTCTAGTTGTTTCCCCTGGTCTCTTAGTGGTGAGATCGGACGCCCGTGTGCATTGTTGTGCACGGATAAAATCCCTTAGCAGTTAGAAATCGAAAAGAGTAGCCTAACGGCGCTGCCCGGTCACAATTTTATTTTAAAATCTACAAAGTATTTTAGGATTCTCGCCGGTGCACTGTACTGATCTTCTTCGGCCTCAGACTTGAGTTAGAAGATAGAACGGAGCACTTATGGGTTACTACCAGTGTGCCATGATCTTGATCCGTTGTTCAAACTTCAAAGATCAAACTTCTTCTTCTTCTGCCTTGGCCCGAAAATGTATTGCCTTGTGTCCGTTTACAAAATGAATGCGATAGTTGCACATTTCTACCAACACATCGAACTTCTGCAGGCATTTGTTGCCTGGGTTAGCCTTCCCGGGATAGCTTTCTGAATAATATGATTAGTCCTTTTTTTTTGAAGATATGTGACTGGTGTATATGGTTGCTTGTTTGCTCCTTTCCCGGCAAGCTGATCTGCTCTCTCTTATCTGGACACACCACTGGTCCTACAACCTAATGACTTAACTTTGAGTGAAAACATTTGTCAATATTGTGCATAATGATTGCAGTTTTAGGACATCCTGCAAATATAAGTCTTGCCACGGGCTTTCTCAGTCATCTTAAGTCCGTAGCTGTTACCTAAGTTAGTTGTTAAATGGGGTTTGAGTGATCATGTTTCTTAGCTATTAATTTTACAATTTATGTCATAATAAACATGCTAAATATCTTGCATTATGATCTTTACATAATTTCTTGTAGTTAGTTGTTTTAAATAATTTTTTGAACTTTTAGTGTCCTATCAATATAATGCGTTTTTCCGAAAAAAGAACCTAATTCACACTCAAAAAAAAAAAAAAAAAAAGTGCACGTTTCTTTACTCTGCTTGTAATTTAAGCCCTAACCGAAATATAAGAACTATTTTGCGTTTAAATAATGCGGATACAAACAATACATTGCACAATTTATTGCCAGGCATATTTCGCTGTATCTCATCAGGTGCGTTACTACAGAGTTACATCAACATAAAATAAAGCACAAAACTGAATAAATTCAACTGAAATACGAATAGTTTCTTCCAAAACATTGCGTCTGTTTCATGGCCACCGGAAGCGTTTCAAAAGTCGTGGACTCAGACTTCAACAAATATCTCGAAAACTCACATACGAATCAATACACATTTTTCCATGGTCTAAGATTTTCCATGTTCTTGTGATTCTAGAATTTATAATTGCACAGAAGCTGCCGTTTTCTTAAAGAGGCGAATTTATTTGTTGTTTATTTGACTAATAATTAGTGAACCATTTAAAAAAAAAAATATGCAGCAAATGACTCGCGCGTGGAAAAAGTTTTGCAACCAGTTTCCATCTGCAGCGACGCTTGGTGATTATTTTAATAGCCTACTCCGCATACAGTGAAAAATTATGTTCATATAAATCAGGGGAGCCTAATGCTGGAGATGAGCACATGAGAATAAAACGCATTCGAAACGCCTACAATCTGATGTTTTCGAAAGTTCCTTTTCCTCAGTAAACTGTAAACATGCTGAGTGTATGCTTTCAATTTGTGTCCTTTTCTCCATAAACCATAAATAATGTCAAAGTGAAAAGTATATGTTTGCTTGTATTGAAAACTATTTCTTACAAGGACATTTCTGTTAACAGTTAGCATGCCAGATTTTAAACAACTGACACCGAACGGTTATTGAGTTTGGATTGTTAAATATAAGCAGAACCTCTAAAATGGATAATAAGTTAAAAAATTCGTCAGCTAGATCAAGGTATTGTATTAGAAAGAAATTACAAGTACCCAAACAGTACATGAAGAAGACAACACCTGAAAACAGCCTCTGAAGAATTTGGGAGCAAAAATTTTTACGATTATAAGACCCGGCTTTAGTTTCAGGGAACCATATTAACACCTAAAGCCGAAGACAGAAAAAAACTGGCACTTAAAGTATGATGTTAATCAAACGGCGGCTGCTCTTACCAGATTTAGGTTTTGATTTCCAGTTGCCAGGGTATTTTTTTTTTACGTGCGCAACGATACA